>CM054177.1:83592662-84132662 GCA_028829895.1 Sinotaia quadrata
AGAGTCAAGGTAAATAATAACTCTAACAACTGACACAGACAGACATGTAAATTCTAGATAAATAATAATACTGTATGTGACCCAAGAGACAAGAAAAGTCTAGGCAAATAATACTAAATGTATAACCAATGACAACATTTTTCTCCTTGTGATAGGAAAATACAACAAACACAATCATGAATGAACTCTGGGTAAGATTATTCCTTCCTTTCTACTGTAGACAAGATACAAAATATTTATATAAGAATTTCACAGCATTTATAGAGATTTATGTACTGGACCCTTACACTCCCATTTTTACTGCTCAGGACAAATAGTCGGCCCCTATATTATAAGTGCCTTTGATGACATCCACAGTATATCTAATTTAGAAAAATATTTTGCTCTTCTGAGCCAAGTGAAAAGATGCTCTGGTTCAGGCATCAGTTAAGCTAAAAATATTCTTTTAAAATTAGATTTGACAAAAGGTTCTTGGCAAATTCCAGTCTGTGAGGCAGACAGGTTAAAATTAGTATTCAGTACACCTGATGGCCAATATCAATGGCAGGTAATGCCATTCAGCATTCTCACAGCACCAGCTGTTTTCATTAACCCTTTGAACTCCACGCGCCTGTACATAAAAAAACCCCTAACCCAAGCTCCCTAAGCAAAAAAAGCGTCAATTTAAAAAAAATGTTTTCTTAAAATTTTCTACATTAAATCAGTTAGCCACTCAATGTATGAAACACTATCACCAAAATTCCTTCTTGGAATGATAATCCGACCAACAGCGACTGTTAATTTGAATGAACAGGAAGTCTTTGCACTCAAAACATTGAAAGACTGTCACCATATTTAGCCTTGTACACTACACTGAACTTGTGCACCAAGACACAGACACAAAATCTTTGGAAGAGTTCATTTCTAGGGTAAGTCAGCATATACCGATGTTTTAGTATAACAGGAAATAATTTTATATATTCATACCACTATTGTGGGCCACCGGGGAAATCCAATTTTCTGGTAATCCCACTAAAGCGAGATCTCAAGTTCAAAGGGTTAAAATGATGAGATTGCTAATCAAACCCATGAAAATGGAATCTGTCTCTAACTTTGTGGATGACATTCTGATGGCTACTGAGACCCTGGAAGAATGTATCCAAGTGTTACAGAAGTTATTCCAGCATTTGAAGGAATGTGATCTTACTACTCGACCAACCAAATATTTCTTTGGACATTTCAAACTTGAATATTTGGGGCATACAGTGGGATACTATCTCCTGTGGCCAGATTTATCCAAAGTGAGAAAACTTGAAGAGATGGAAAGACCCATCTCAAAAACACATGTTAAATCCTATTTGGAGTTGGTTACTATAAAAAATTCATTTTAAAGTTCAGTGTCATTGCCAAATCACTCACTGATTTGGTGAGGAAAGGCAAACCTGAGATAGTGATTTGGAGTGAGGGGTGTGAAGCCAGCATTGGTAGTTTGAGCTCCTGTCCTCCATTTGCCTGATGTCAATAGGGAATTCATAGAACAGATACTGGCAATGCAGGACTAAGTACTGTACTGATGCAGAAGCATAGTGATATTCTGTATCCAGTATATTATTCCAGTCATACGTTAATTGTGGCTGAACAGAATTATTTGACTTCAGAGAAAGAATGTCTCAGAATTGTCTGGGCAGTCCAGAAATTCCAGACTTATCTATATGGTAAGCATTTTGTTATTCAGACAGATCGCCAACCTCTTGCCTACTTACCTCCCTCCACTAAGGCAAATGGGCATTTGACTAGGTGGTCATTACTACTACTACAACAATATAGATATACTGTGGAAGTCATCAAAGGCACCAGCAAAGTAGGGGCTGATTATATTTATTTGTCCAGAGCAGTAGAAATGGAAGTGTAAGGGTCTAGTATATAAGTCTCCATAAATGCTGTGAAATCTTTATATAAATATTTTGTATCTTCTCCACAGTAGAGAGGAAGGAATAATCTTACCCAGATTTCATTTATATGATTCTAACATTATCATATATGTTTTACTTTCCTATCACAAGGAGAAAAGCAATAATGATGATGATTTTGCATATGATTTGCATTTGTATTTCCTTATTTGTAGAGACATAATGGGTCATGTCCCTAACTTAAAGAAGGGAAATTGTCATGATGTTTCTTGATGAATTGTGTTGTATTTCTTCCTTGAGTGTGAAGACATAAATGGGTCATGTCCCACCTTATAAAGAGAGAAATTAATATGATATTTGATATTTCAATACTCAGTGATAATTGAGTCATGTAAAATTATATTATCTTGATTTATAACACGTCTTGAATTAATTATGTGCATATCTTAAAACTAACATAGAATTTTGAGTTATGAATATTTATGTGCATGTCTTAAAAGCGACATAGAATTTTTGTCTTGTGAGTAGTCATTCATTTCGTGTCATGGTGAAAGGTTCACTGGTCGTGTTGGAAATTTACTCCTAATGTATAAGACGATAAACTTTGTTAATTCGCCGGTCAAACTATATCCTTAGGTTAAAATTGATGTTCATCTAATCCTCTCATGGCCTAATCAATTAATTTATTAACTTACGAATATAAAAAGTAAATTTTATTTTCTACCCTTTCCTTTCCCTACAATAACGAAATAAAATGCCAAATGTCTGTTACTTTAAAAAAAAAATTACTTAAAGAAAATTCGAATCTTTTTTTGTTGTTGTTATTGAATTTAATTGTGTTACTGAGGTAACAGGATGATGTGCTAATAGTTCTCTTGTTTTAGTTTATTTTGTTTCGCTAAAGAAGCTATCCCCAACTCCTCTATCTCGCTTATAATTGATACTGATTTTTTAAGAAAAATTAAAGCATTTTCTTTTTCTTTCTCTCATTTCGAATTTCCTTTCCTTTTTATTTCTATCGGCATATTATTTCTTTCATGAAAGAAACAAATACTTGCTGAGAAAATCGACTCTCTTGCGTTTGACTGCGATTTCTTGAGATAGGCCATCTCTCTTTCATTTGATTGGCTACGACTGGCTCTTTTGATGTTGTGATTCGCTGAGATAGTTATCACTCTTTCGGATCGGTTGTGATTCGCTGGGAAATTAGTCTCTTTACCAATAGATTATTTTTCAGAAAATTCGCTCATTCGCCTTCCTTAACTTCTATCCAAATTCCTTTATTTTGGTCAATGTTAACTAGTCCGCTTATCTCCCTTAAGAATTCATTACGTCATATTATAGCGTGCTTCAGGACGATTGGTACATTCAGCCATAGATTCAAATAAACGGCAAAACAGTTTTATTAACAGCAGTGCGTTAATAGTTTTAATTCGAAAGCTCATTAAAACAATAAATATTGCAATATAAATTTTAAAGTACCCGCAGAATGAGAACCAACAAGCTTGTACATGAACTTACTGAAATCCATATCATCCATATTCCTCACTTTTTCCGCTTCGTTTTCAGGTATTATCTGCTACCTCTCGGCTCTCTCCTTCCCCATCTCAGGACTTTATAAAATTGTAATTGCTAGCGTGGTGTTGTTCATATATTGTTCTGCCCATGTTCGATATATAAAATTGTATTTGTTAGTGTAGTTTGTTCATGTGTTGTATTGCCCTGTTCGAAATGAGATCAACCTGTCCCGAGTCTACCGTATTTAAGTATTGCTAGCAAAATGTCACTTCCGTTAAGCGTTTTTCTTTCTTGATTTATCCAAGGAAATCACAACCTTACAATTTGGTTATGTCTAAACTCTAAAGCTTTCACTGACGTGGCTATCGACACTTTGTGGTATGGGACATGATACAGTACACACGAAAGGGTTCACTCCCTTTCTTGACTCCTTACAATGTTGATTTTGGCCAGAATGTAGGCCTATTCACAACTTTTATTTGTCCCCCCCCCACCCCCGATTCTCTCAGAACCTGAAATGCTTGGAGATCCTGAAAATCTGGAAAATCTGAAAACCATGCAAATAACTATTTATAGCTTTTAAGTATATTTTGCAATACTGATAATTGAAAATGAAACTCGGGACTAGTTCCTGAGTTTTACAAATTTTTCAATGCTATGCCTGTAATCAATTATAAAATAGATCACTAAATACATTTTATAAACAACAATATTTTTCATCGTCATAGTAAATAAATCAAGCTGTCTTATTAGTGAAAATAATACATGACAATAATTAATGAATTATTATGCAACAAAAGAAATCTTCACAAAGAAATTAAATGATACACGAAAATAAATATTATGAAAAATGTCACAAAACACATACTAGAATATGACAGTAAATAAAGTAATTTCACAGTTTTACACAAAACACAGTTAAAAACATGCCAATAAACAATCTCATAAAACAAAAGTCACATAACAAGCAACTAAAACACACAATAATTAATAATACTATTATGGAAACGGGGAAAAACAATCGAAAAATACAAAAATAAAAAACTAAAGTATATCAAGAATTAGTTAATGTCATTAAGGAAGTGCAAAAACAATTATCACACGTCATCATTAAAACAAAACTAAATAAATGTCATTGTTATGGAAACACAGTCGCACAGAACTCAACTAAAACAATAATTAATGCCATTATGGAAACGTTGCCCCCATTGCACTCCACTCCACTCCACTCTACACACACACACACACACACACACACACACACACACACACACACACACACACACACACACACCAGAAATACACAACTAAAACATGAAAATAATGAATTACGACAATAATGTCATTATGGGAGTTGGGAACAAATAAAATCATTAAGCTAAACACTGAAGTTATTTTATGAGAACGCAGATTAACGCCATTGTAGAAACTCACAATCCATAACCACTTTCATTCTTTAGAGTTTAGAGAGTGCATCTAAACATAACAAAACGCACAATCCATAACCACTTTCATTCTTTAGAGTTTAGGGAGTGCATCTAAACATAGCAAAATGCAGCTGTTATCTTCTCTTAAGATCGTGTAAAAACACAATCATTATTTCCATTAGGGGACACGAAATGCAACAAGTATTTCATTAACAAAGCGCGACAATTGACATCGTGAAAAACACAAAATGCGACAAATGACATATTGAAAAATCGCATAATCACACTGTATATTTCTTAGGGACAAGCAAAAACAGAAAACACGACAGTTAATCCATTGAAGGGAATGCCCAAACAAAACGCGACAAGTGTGTCATCATGAAACACAGAAAACACAACAGTTAATCCATTGAAATGAATGCCCAAACAAAACATGACAAGTGTGTCATCATGAAACACAGAAAACGCGACAGTTAGCCCACTAGAGGGAATACCCAACCACAAAACAGGACTACTGTGTCATCATGAAACCAAACAGAAAACGCGACAGTTAGTCCACTGGAGGGAATACACAACCACATAACAGGACTACTGTGTCATCATGACACAAAGAAAACATTTGTACCAACGTGGGGCTACGTAACAAACCACAAAGCATGACAGTTGTCTTATGATGGGAAATGATTTTAAAACAAATAACACTCAAAGAAAAAAGAACAGCAAACCATAGTTGAGCCAACAGAAAACCGCAAAAAATAAGGCTATTGTTTCACCAATAGAAATTGCTAAATCACACCAAAAGAAATACAACACAGGTCTGTCGTAAAAAAAAAAAAAAAATTAAAAATTAAATTAAACTTTAAAAAAACTGCACAAAAAACAAAACTCGACGGTTCTGTCATTTTCGGAAACGCACACGAACACAAAACAAAAGCCGAGAAAGTCTAGAAACTCAGGTTGAGTTACCAAGCAATTTAGTCTCGGCTAAGGAATCTCGGTCTATGATCACGAGCGGTGTCTTTGAATTCCTGGCAATTATCCAAGTGCTTCAGCCACGAGGCGTTTGGAACACCACCCTTGGGATTGTGGTCGTTTTGCTAAGCCAGTTGGAAAGAAACACAAACTCCACCAGAAATATATTTTTACTAATTAAAAAAGATTTCTCCCCCTCCCACATTTTACTTTATTTTTTTCCAATTATTATCCTAATAGCAATACTTATCTCTTTTTTTGTTAAATGCAAGGACAATGGTCGTTCATTGCTGTTCCTTTCTTTGGTAGCCGGCACTGACCAACCAGCCAGGTATAGTCCAGTATCCACAAACTGTAATGGCGATTTTCTCCGTTAAACCGACAATGGGATGAAGGATTATTCGTTTCAGCGAGATGTATAATTGTTATCAATTTAAGAAAAATAAATATATAAAATAAATATAGCCATAAAATTCTTCATAATTGGCAATTACGTCAGTCTGTAAGCAATACCAGCAATCTAGTTTATAGACAAAAGTAACTGTATTATAAATAAACAACTAAACACCATTTCTCTTCAAGCAACTATTTCACTCCTTAGTATTAAAAAAGATATAATGATTCGCATGAATGTTGTAATTTATCTCGGTTTCCTTAGAAACAAAAAAGCTCGCACATCGGATGCTAATAGCACTAAAATAAAATTTAAAAAAGAGAAAACTGCAGCAAAGAATTTAGTGACGCTGAGATTGTCCAAGAGGATAGAGTTACCTGCCGCTTTTAGAGGTGAGCATATGGTATCTACTCGCTTAAAACCATTTCAACTCTTCCGGCTCATTACCTTAATGCAGAAGTTTTACTTTAAAAGAGGAAAAAAAAATAATCCCAAACACATGCGCAAAGGCGATGAAAATAAATCTGAACAGCACTGGTATATTGCTTTACAGCTGTTTGTCTTCAGTCGACGATGAGGACAAAGGAAGTGATGAAATTTGTACGTCATATTTCTTTCTCCTTTATATTTCATTGTACAACGGCTCCCCTAAATATAATGCTGTAGAAATCTCTTGGGTTATTGCAGGCGTCTGTTGGAAGAACAGAAGAATGTTCAGTTACATGGCGCACTACAGTGTTCGATTAATCTCACGCAGAGATCTGTCGACTTCTTTTGTTTACTTGTGATTATTTGTTTTGTTACTTTTAAGTGAAACTTGACACAAATGTACCGAGAAACAGAGAATAAGTCGCCCTTGAGTGAATAATGAATTAATTGTTTCACCACCTAGACAGTAATCATATCAAAATAATACCGTTTATTGACTATAGTCTTAACAAATCAAGTTTCGGGAACTGCATGAATTTAATTCATTAAATGTTAATGTGTGGGATGCGCAATTATCACTCACCCATCTACTGGCTACAGTCGTAACAAATCATTTTTGCGGAAACGCATGAATTTAATTCATGAACTGTATAAAATATGTCATACAGTAGTCATTTAATCACGTATGTACTCACTACAGTCTTAACAATTTTTTTTCCGGAAACGCGTAAATTTAATTCATTAACTGCATAATATATGATGTACAATCATCATTTTCATACATATGAAAGACACGTTGTCCATTGCAAGGAAAGTGTTTTTGATATTGACTTTTATTTTAAATGGATTTAAAAGGCCATCACATGTATGAATATTAAAAATTGTATTGCTATTGCTGTTACTTATAGTATGTATATTTATCCAACTTCTCTCCATACTCTCATTCGTCTGTTTATCAATATGACGACATTTTCTTCTGTTTATCAATATGACGACATTTTCTTTGTTTATCAATATGACGACATTTTCTTCTGTTTATCAATATGACGACATTTTCTTTACTCTGTTTATCAATATGACGACATTTTCTTTATTCTGTTTATCAATATGACGACATTTGCTTCTGTTTATCAATATGACGACATTTTCTTTACTCTGTTTATCAATATGACGACATTTTCTTCTGTTTATCAATATATTTTCTTTACTCTGTTTATCAATATGACAACATTTTTTTCTGTTTATCAATATGACGACATTTTCTTTACTCTGTTTATCAATATGACGACATTTTCTTAACTCTCTTTTACATTAGTACTTTTGTTCTCCTAACTTGAAATAATTGTTGAGTAGTTTATGCACATTGCTAAGGTGTACGTTGATTTATTTCTTATTATTTCTTTGTACTTTTCTAAACTCTAAACTTTTGCTCTTAATTTGACATTTAGTATTTTCTTACAAAATAATACTTCATCCACTTAGCTAGCTATCGTGTTGACCTTACGAAGAAAACAAAATTTGAAGTACAAAGCCAATTAAAGTTTAATAAACGAAAAAGATTCAACTGAAATGAAAAGTCCTCTTGGTTATTTGTCATCTCTTTGTTACCATTTACTGAAAGTATTATGTATCAATATATCTTGAATTCTTTATCTCATTTATTTGTCATCTCTTTGTTACCATTTACTGAAAGTATTATGTATCAATATATCTTGAATTCTTTATCTCATTTATTTGTCATTTCTTTGTTATGATTTACTGAAAGTATTTTGTATCAATATATTTTGAAATCTTTATCCCAGTTTCCAAACATACAAAAGATTTCAAAGTTTATGTTAGTTAACGATAATTAGTTCACAGTAAGGCAACCAGAATAATAAATTTTTAAAAAAAACACTTCTTGAGATAAGATAAGATTCGATTCTATAATGAGGTACGAAACAGTAGTTTCTGTTATAGTTAATCTAGAAAAAAAGTCTCATTAATACAAAGTATCACTACGGATTTAAAAGAAATTTTTCTATGGGTTAAAAGATTTTTCTTCAAGCCTAAAGTCTCAACAAGGTTATCACTACGGATCTAAAGGAAAATTTTCTATGGGTTAAAAGATTTTTCTAGAAGCGTAAAGTATCACTACAGATCTAAATTAAAGCTTACGGTCAAAGATTTTCTACAGCCATAAAGCTCTATTAAATATGTATAAAGTCATTGGCATGAGCCACAAGTTTCACTAGGGTTCAAAAGTCTTACTAAGGGCCTAAGTTCACTATTATGTTTTTATGAATAAAACGCTAACGAGAAAATGTTTTTAAAAATTAAATAACTTTACGCTTCACTGAGAAATAGTTTTGTTTTGCTTCTGAAACCAGACGGATAATTTTAAAAAATTAAAAACTACAGCAAAAACTACCACCCTACAAATAAACAACACAAGAAAAACAACAAGGAAGAATTCATAAACCTTGATTAATTTTATGACTTTGTCATGCATTAAAACGGATTATTTAATACACTAACTCATCAAAGTATCATTTTATTTTTTACAATGAAAAATGATCGGGGATAATTGCTGGCAGACCTAAATGATGATATAATCAAAGTTTTCGATTTTGTCATCAATATAGGTAAACTGATTTTATTTTTTTTTAAGCAGAAACGAGAAATGCACATGCAGCTAATCGTAACTGAATATAAATTATTGTCGATTAGTATAAGAGTCCTTGCGTTGTTGCTTTTATTGTCTAATATGAATCGTCTAATTGGGATTAATTATGATAGAAAGTTAATTTTTTTTAATACTTTGAGAATAAGGATAATTTCTTCGCTAAATAATATTCATTCTTTAAAATGTTTTCAAAGTATGCCCAGAATTTCTGGCTTCACATGGAATAATTTTAAAATAAATTATTCTTTTATTTATTTCATGAGCAAACGCACTCCTAAATATGCGCAGTCTAATTGTTTGTATTCGTGTGACGTTCTTGAGGACAGACCTCTATCTTATGACATTTATTACATTTTTATATTACTGTTACCATCCTTTACAGTTATATAAATATTCTTTGAGCACGCACGCACGAACACACACTTTCTTTGCACCCGTATATTTCACTATTATAGGTTGTAATGCTTAACACGCGCGCGCGCACACACACGTGTTTCTATTTAAACTTTCTTCCTTCCCATTAAGATTTTCTTGCACTCAAGATTTTTTTCCAAATCTAATTTTAGTTTTTTGCATACCTCAGACACATTCTTTGCCAATGAACACATTTTTTAGCTACACTTTCCATGTATCTATTACCATTTTTATACCAACCATAAGACACTTTCCATGTATCTATTACCATTTTTATACCAACCATAAGACACTTTCCATGTATCTATTACCATTTTTATACCAACCATAAGATATTTTCCATGTGCCTATAACGATTTTCCTAGAATTCATTAAAAATAAATTCCATTTACCATTAACTAATTTTTCTAACCTCCATAAAATTACTATCCATTTACCAATAACTAATTTTCCTAACATCCATAAAATACTATCTATTTACCTTTGACTAATTTTCATAGCGTCGTTAGAATATTTTCAATTCACTCATAACTATTTTCCCAAATCCTTTCTGTGTTTCCATAACTATTTTCCTAGCACTCATAAAATACTTTCTGTGCATCTATAAATATTTTCCTAGCACTCATAAAATACTTTCTGTGTATCCATAGCTATTTTCCTAGCACTCATAAAATACTTTCTGTGCATCTATAAATATTTTCCTAGCACTCATAAAATACTTTCTGTGTATCCATAAGTATTTTCCTGCACCTAAATAGGTCTAGCATAATTCTTTGCACTATTGAGTTAATAAATAAGATCCTTGCTAAACTCAATATTCTCATTAAATTCATAAATATACTTTTGCACCTAAATAAAATTACTCTAATATTTGTACCTACAATTCTTTTTCTTCGTAAAGAAGGGAAAAGTAAATTTCAGTACAAGATATATCAATATAATACTCTTGCTGTTACCATTCTGAGCTATAAACAAAATTTCACATAATTATTACTGTTGGTATTTTAGGCGATAACATTGTTATTAAATGTTCAAAATCGTAACACCACAAGAACATATTAACAGTTGGACACATGTTCATCTTTCAAATGACTCAGTTTTTGCTAATTTACAGTAAAATTTATTAAATTGTAGATAAAACAATATAAACTCACATTTCGTAAGTTCTGTACGATACTATTACTGAAATTCAATTTACAGTTTTAACTTTATATGCCATTGTTTTCATTTACTAGAATTGGAAAAGATGGACTCTGCAAGCAAACTTTCTTCCCGATAAAAGGAAGGAAGTAAAAATGACACAACAAAATTAAAAATATATCTCCAAAACAAAATACAAAGGAAAGCGAGTCCTCCTGTATGGTAGCCTCCCTTTCCTTACACCCATTCGTTAGGCTATATATAGTGTTAATTCTGTATGTCTTTAGTAAATTCTCTGCGCCTTTAAATAAATTTTATGCCTTGGTGTTTCTGATTTATTTTATAACTAAGATTAATAACTTAAAAGCTTCATTTTTGTTTGTTTGTATTTCTGATTTATTTTGTAATGAAGATTAATATCTTTAAAAACTTTATTGTTTATAATTTCTGGTTTATTTTATAAGTTAAAAAACTTAATTGTTTTTAATTTCTGATTTATTTTGTACTGAAGATTAATAATTTTTTTAAAACAAATATTTTTAATTTCAGGTTTATTTTCAAAACAACTTAAAAAACTTAATTGTTTTTTATTCCTGATTTATTTTATACTAGTATAAAGAGACGTGATTTTTTTTTTTTTAAAACAGAAACAATTGCATCAAGAATAATTATTCCAACCATTGCTGGCTAGGCGTTTCCTTTCAGGAGTGACTTGTCTTCTGCGACTTCGTCAGAAAATAATATTCACTGATCTAAGGTAGGCACGCTGAAAAAGGTGTGTTTAGTGTGTCTGCCAGTCATGTTGTTTGGCATTTAGTTTACTTTTTCGTTTTGTTTTACCTGTAAAATTTTCACGTAACCACAGAAAGAGGGCGGTGCTGCAGACGGAAGGGCGTTCGGCCTTTTTAAAAGACTCCAGACATTCCTCACGCGACCACAAGCGTTTCACGCCGACACCACACCCGCGGAATAACGAATCATGTAAGTACGAGACCCGTCATTCTTGATTAGCTAGCAGTTAGTCGACATACTCACAGATTTCTTAAAATGCACTAGATGGACACAGAAAGGCTACCTTTGTTTGTTTCGTATTTTAAAGATTGCTTTTACGGATTTTCATATGAACTTTATTTTGTTTTTAAAAAAGAATAAAAGGAAAGCAGAAAAATAAATAAAATTAAAATTTTTCTTTCTCATATATAGATATGTGTGTGTGTGTGTGTGTGTGTGTGTGTGTGTGTGTGTATTCAATACATGTATGTTCATTTCGCCTTGTCTCTTTTCACCGTTATGACTAAAGTCAAACTTAGCACAGCATGTCGTCCTTAACAGACTGTCTCTCTAACAGGCGGGTGAAACGGGTGGGGAAATATTAACGCGCTAATTCTTGAGGCGCATTAGCAAGGAGTGGACTTCTGGACAGTACTAATGGCACTTCCGTTTGTATACAGTAACATGAAATATTTCGATGAAAACAATATACTCAAACTTACCGGGGTTTTTTGTTGTTTTTTTTACATTTTTCCGCTCAGTTTATTAGCAGTTTGCGTGTCATGACAATGCACAAGAAAAATAAGCCGAATTACCCCCCACCTAATCAATTTTATTAGTATGACATCACGAATCGGAGAGAGGGGGCACATTTATTTATTCAAATGGACAATGGGCAAATGAAAAGTTAATAATGTAAAGTATGCAGAGTCGGAAGAGGAATGCAGGGAGAATTCTAAACGGAAGGCTGTAGTCACCCAGTCAAAAGTATAGACAGTTCGGGGATCAAATTAAACAGGAAGTAACCACGAAGAAAAGTGATTTAACCTGATGTCGTGGTGGAGGGTGTAGAAAGTGTCACTTCGCTCTCCGCTTGTTTGGCATTACTTTCAATCAGGCGTGTAAATAAATGTCTTAGAACAGTAAAGACTAATAATCAATCAGGTAATGTGAATAAATATTTTAGAACAGTAAAGACTAATATAATTAATCAGGATTCTAGAACCTTTACAAAATTAGTTAAGTCAAAAGTATCAGTAAATTTTGAATAATGTAAAATACTTACAAAATTAGCTGACACAAAACAAAATTAGATAAGTTCATACAATCAGTAATTTAGTTCTTTTTTTTTTTTGGCGCAGTGTTGGAAATGACTTAAGTTAGTGAGGAATATGTAAATAAGTTAGTGAGGAATGTGTAAATAAGTTAGTGAGGAATATGTAAATAAGTTAGTGAGGAATGTGTAAATAAGTTAGTGAGGAATGTGTAAATAAGTTAGTGAGGAATGTGTAAATAAGTTAGTGAGGAATATGTAAATAAGTTAGTGAGGAATATGTAAATAAGTTAGTGAGGAATATGTAAATAAGTTAGTGAGGAATGTGTAAATGTGTACATAGTTTTATTTTGGACTTCGTTAAGGTGGAAGAAGATCTAAATAAACATACCCAACATTACCAAGAGTAAAGATAATGATCTTTTACATTCAGTTTTGTTTTATGCAGCAAATGATAGCTTAATAAAGATAATTAATATCATTATGGTATGGTTAAAGTTAAGATTCTGAAATAAATTTATTCAGTTATTTAGGTCAGTGAAACTTAACTTTTGTTTTATTGTTAATTTATAAATACGTCTTATAATATAATTTATGAACACCCTATAATTAGTTGCTCGAAGTTGTAAACAGTAGATATAGTTAAATAATATTAATATTTGTGCTCATTAAAAGAAAAACAGCATGGACATTTGTTTAAATAAAAATACCCAACAAAAAACAAAAATGAAATGAAGCGATTCTATAAAACATAATTGTATTATTTTTAGGACACTTAGCCACACCCTACTAACGAATAAAACCTCAGGGACGAAACTTGGTAGATTTTTCAATACATTTAAATTATTATTGATAACATCTATTTATTCGAATTATGCATTTGAAAACAATAACATTAGATACGTATACTGTTTTAAACTTTTGCCTTATTTTCATACACTCTTTTATAGTGAAATAGAAAGTAGCTTTCAAAAAGTAGATTTATAGCTTTTGAAAAGTAGATTTATAGCTTTCGAAAAGTAGATTTATAGCTTTCAAAAAGTAGATTTATAGCTTTCGAAAAGTAGATTTATAGCTTTCAAAAAGTAGATTTATAGCTTTCGAAAAGTAGATTTATAGCTTTCGAAAAGTAGATTTATAGCTTTCGAAAAGAAGACTTATAGCTTTCGAAAAGTAGATTTATAGCTTTCGAAAAGTAGATATTTATTCATTATCACATTGAACACATAAGCAGTAACTGCCTTCAACCGAGCAATTTGATTTTTTAAAAAGTATTCTTAAGCTACATCACTATATTAAAGAAATGTAATACATACAGCCAACAATGAAGAATGGCCACACTTGTCTTAAACTCAACAGGGTTTTTACATTGCAACGGAATCTTTCTACTGTTAATGATATGCATCAGATTTGGTTACAATTTACAAAATATTTCAATTCACACGTCAGTGAATTTTTCAGTGTCTGCGCATTTATTTTGTTTACACACAAATATACACGTATTTTCCACAGAGTCTGCACAAACACACCTATTTATTTTGTTTACACACAAATATACATGTATTTTTCACAGTGTCTGCGCAAACACACCTATTTATTTTGTTTACACACAAATATACATGTATTTTCCACAGTGTCTGCGCAAACACACCTATTTATTTTGTTTACACACAAATATACATGTATTTTTCACAGTGTCTGCGCAAACACACCTATTTATTTTGTTTACACACAAATATACATGTATTTTTCACAGTGTCTGCGCAAACACACCTATTTATTTTGTTTACACACACACAAATATACATGTATTTTTCACAGTGTCTACGCAAACAAACCTATTTATTTTGTTTACACACACGCAAATATACATGTATTTTTCACAGTGTCTGCGCAAACACACCTATTTATTTTGTTTACACACACACAAATATACATGTATTTTTCACAGTGTCTGCGCAAACACACCTATTTATTTTGTTTACACACACGCAAATATACATGTATTTTTCACAGTGTCTGCGCAAACACACCTATTTATTTTGTTTACACACAAATATACAAATGTATTTTTCTTTGTAAGCGAGTGTGGTGTGTATATATCGCCACCTAACACTAATAGATGGTTGAGTATACATGCAATATTATTGACAATTTATATAAATAAATGAAGAAATGTATTTATTTGTGGAGCGGAGGGGGTGAATTGGACTCTATAAAATTATACCGCCTGTATTTCATAAAGACTAGTAAATGAATTGTCCTGAAATGGGTGGAATTAACAATGGTCTGATGGTGGTGGTGATAAGTGTCCGTTCATAATCCATAATCAATGCTTGCCTAGGTCTTTGAATCATGTTTCATGATGGTGATATCAATTTGCTCATTCTTTCACGGATGCTTAATTTACCATTGTCGACTCCCATCTTTATATTTTATTTATTAATTTACCATTAATTCCCATCTTCATATTTATTTATTAATTTACCATTGTCGACTCCCATCTTTATATTTTATTTATTGATTTACCATTGTCGACTACAATCTTCATATTTTATTTATTAATTTACCATTGTCGACTACAACCTTCATATTTTATTTATTAATTTACCATTGTCGACTACAATCTTCATATTTTATTTATTAATTTACCATTGTCGACTACAATCTTCATATTTTATTTATTAATTTACCATTGTCGACTACAACCTTCATATTTTATTTATTGATTTACCATTAATTGCCATCCTCTCCAGACTTCGCAAGGAGCCCTTCGTCTTAGGACTTTTTCGACCCTGGATAGTTTGGAGGGACTTGCATGGTCCCCACCCACCTATAAATTTTGGGGTCCCGACTTCCATTTGGATGTTTAATATCGAATCCCCCCACTTCCCCCCAAAAAACAACAACAAACAATGAAGGGGTTGGTGGGCAAATCAGATTGGTCTTGTAGTACAGTACATGTGTCTCCAGAACGAACTCATCAAGAAGAGCATTAGGAAAACCGAAATACAACGAACAGTAAATCATTTAGAATTCAGCTAGTGAATACCCTTCCGTATCTTGTGTAAAAAGGCGAGTATGTTACCGATTTTACATTATGTGAAGGAAAGCTCTCGGTAATTAATCAACTTAGAAACGGAGTGACCTTTTGATTCCCATCGTTTCCAGCTCGAGAACTTACGGAAAAACCCGATCCTTAATTTCGGAGATGTGTAATGGAGATCACTAATGACACTTTTAGTGAGTGTTGCCTATCAAACAACTTGGACAAATTAAAGAAAATAATATATGAAAGCTCTGATACAAGTTAAAGGCAGTCTAACACATTGTTTGGCAGTTGAAGCTGTTTTTCTCTGTGACGGTTTCGATAGATAAATGAAATAGATAAAACTGTATGCGGATCCCATTGACAACGTTCCATCTAATATTTTTCCTGTGTGCGCAGGAGTGTTGGATAACTTGTGCGCGGCAATTTTTAATGAGCTGCGCGGCCGCGCACCGTAGAGGGAACATTGCTTATTGACTACAACTTCGAATAAAATTATTTCACTGAAATGATTTTGAATAAAAATCATTAACAGAGACATTCTGAGTAATTAAACATTATATTAAGAGAATATTCACTGATAAAAATTACCTACGTGTCCTATTAGACATTAGAAGAGTAATATTCTCGTTCAAACATTCTAAGTAAGGGAGACAACGCCAGCGGATATAAAATGTAATCAAAATTATTATGGTGATTTTTTTAATACAATGCTCAGATAGGTAGTTTTATTTGTTTAGATTTGTTATTTTATTTACATGATTGACTAGTCAGTTGGATTGCTTCTTTTCGTGTTTTTTGTTGTTGACTGGTTATAATTATTTTACTTTTCATTTTATTATTATTATTATTATTATTATTAGTTTTACTCACAACGTTTATTATCCCTCGGTTATATGTTTGTGAACTTTGGTCTCAGAATCATGCCACGATTTTGGTGAGATCAACATTTTTACGGAGAGTGTGGGCGCTTCCAAGTATTACTGTTTTTAGCAATGGGAGCAAATCTGTGGCTTCCAGAAAGTTTATTCAGGCAACCTTCACGCTCAGTTGTTATGGTGTTTCCCCAGTGCCAGTACAACTGGTAACACTTCTATTCTTACATTCCATAGACTTGGATTTTTAATCTGACATCCTAGTAGTTTTCACTCCTTCACACACACAGGCACACATACAAGATTGCACACACACAAATCACTACCACTTTTTTGTTTTTAATTTTCTGTCATTTGGTACAGAACATCATGGATAATTACTGCCCTCTTTGACTTACTGACACTACAGAATACAGATATTCAGGAATTACACGATTTCTTATTTCGAAATCCTACAGTACTTTGTACTTCTCTTTCAATGACTGCTGTAGTTTTTCACAGCAACATCCTTTCTAATGCTTTGATTTCGTGGTTCTCACATATATCTTCTTTTCTTATTTTCATCCTCTTTGGTACTTCTGGTGTGTTCTGTTCCAGACAGAGTCTGATTTCCGGATAGTATATCTTCTCTTGTGTCATCCATTGTCTCGCAAAGCCGGTGTTTGGGATTCTTTTAAATGTTCATGAATTTTTCTTCGTGGAATTTTGTTAAGTGGTTGATCTTGTGCAGGAGTGACGTATTGGTTCTCTTTCGGCTTTTAACCCCCCGCCCCACTTCTCTCTGTCTCTCACTCGCCCATCTGTCTGTCTATCTGTCTTTCTCTGGCCCATCTGTATGTTGATTGCCTTGTTGTTAAATTTCATTGGCTCGTCACGCATATTCGATAAGGAGCGGTTTCTGACTCCAGTTGTCTCCCCACTTTCTTTGTAAGTTTCGAACTTTGGGCTGTCATTATTAAGTCGAAATTTTCAATAAAATAAATAATAATAACTTTTAATTTTAATATTTCACAACCATAAAACATTACTTGGGTGAATTTAAGAATTTCTCAAAATTTAAAAGGACAATGAAGTCCTTTTCTACGTTGTTTTTTTTAATGCATTTGTATTCTTTTGCATTGTCTAAATGGCAGTCAAGGAAATCCCATAAAAGTTTTTTCAAACTACCTCATTGTCGTTAATATTACCCTTTCCATTTTGCATAATTTTTATTCGTTCACATCTAGCAAAGCTCACAGGAAGAAGCCGTCACCAAATCTCTCTCACACACTCACTGACACGCGTATACACATCACTGAGTTGGTCGATGGATAACAGTATATTCTGACCATATAGCAGTCACAGACAGACGTTGATAGGCTTAACTACTGACCATTTAGTTATCACTGACTATATAGCAGTTACAGACTGATCGTGACAGATTTAACTACTGACCAGGTAGTCGTCACTGACCATAATAGCAGCAGACAGACACGGTGCTCGCTGCTAACATCCCATATCGTTTCCCCCCCCCCCAAAAAAAAAAAAAAAATCAACAACAAACAAATTAATAAACTCGACAGTCTCCTAAAGCACATGACACAATAAAGTCAGGCCCTTTAAGTGCAAGATACAATAAAGCCAGACCCTTTAAGTGCAAGACACAATAAAGCCAGACCTTTTTAAGTGCCGTTACGCCAACCACTGATCCAGACGAAGAGTAAGATACAAATTGCAAGAAAGGAGACTTGCTTTTAACTCTTTAAGTGCTGCGATTAAAGGCACACCACTAACGCTTTGTATCTGGTGAGAAATTAGAAGCGGAGGTGAACAAAACTTTTTCATAAATTATTCAAGTCCATATGAAGCCGTTGGAGCTTAATCATTTTACCGAAAGCTTGTAACTTTTAGAAGTCTATTGTAAATTTAGGAAGGGGGCGGAACTGCAGTTTTCAGGACAGATTGAGCGCACCGTGGCGAACTAGCGTTGATCAGGCAGCCGAGAAACGATTTCCGTTTTTAAGACCGTGGGTGACGCGAGACTGCCGAAAAGCATTCGACATAGGGACGCTGAATTAAACTGAACACATCAAGACACTGAGTAAAGACAGCAAAGTAAAATCAGCATCATCCTCGACATTATTTTTAGCAACATCCTCGATATTATTTTCAGCAACATTCTTCATTTAAGTTTTGATCCATACCCAATGGGTGAATTTGTTATGAACAAGTGTGAAACTATTAGTCAGAGAAACTACTCGTTTGCTGGTTTGGATTGCATTAGCAAGTTCTAGCATATTCTCCACCTGAGTTGTTTACTCCAAAAATATAATCATAAACAGTGCCCAAGGTCGGGTCATGTTGACATTTAACAAATTTATATAACACTTAAGTTTAGAAATAAGGATAGGTAAATTTACTTCCCCACAGAACTTGTAGGATTAAATTACTTGAACATTTAGGAGTAAATTACTTGAACATTTAGGAGTAAATTACTTGAAAACATAGGACTAAATTACTCCAACATTTAGAACTATATTACTCGAGCGTGAACGTTCTAAATTACTTGAACATAGAGGACTAAACTACTTGTACACGAGGAACTAAATTACTCGAACATGTAGGATATATTATTTGAACGCTTGGGAGTAAATTACTTGAACACATAGAATTAAATTACTGGAAAATGAAGGACTAAGTTACTTTGAACATGTAGGACTAAGTTACTCGAACGTGTAGAACTAAATTACTTGAACATGTAGGACTAAATTATTTGAACACATAGAACTAAATTACTTGAATACATAGGACTAAATTACTTGAACATGTAGAACTAAATTATTTGAACACATAGAACTAAATTACTTGAACATGTAGGACTAAATTACTTGATTGTTTAGGACTAATTACTGGAAGGTGTAGGAGTGAATTACTGGAAGTTGTAGAACTCGATTTCTCGAACGCATAGGACTATATTACTTGAACATGTAAGACTAACTTACTTTGAACATGTAAGACTAACTTACTTTGAACATGTAGGACTAAATTATTTTAACATATAGAACTGAGTTACTTAAACATTTACTAAAGTATGTAAACATGTACTTAAGTAAGTGAACGTGTAGGACTAGAAACAAAAATAAATATAGGACTAAATTAAATGAACATTTTTTTCTTTGCTCTATGTTTTATTTTTCAGTACACGCGCGCATTTGTGCTTATTTAAGCCGTTTTGTTTTAATTCCAGGAACCCAAAAGAGGTACCACCCACTAACCCCTCCTTGACTTCTGAAAAGTATATTGGCACTGGTACTTCAATGTCCAAACCTGAAACCACTACACTGTACTCGCCCTGTGGTCACTCTTCATCGTCATCCAGATCTAGTCAGAGGTATTTTCTGTCTCCATGGCCAGCGTATCCCAGGAGATGGCAGCCCCCACCACTTTCGTCCACCTCGTATTTGGACCGGTCGGCGGGCCATCTGCTGACTTCCTTATGGATGGTACGTTCACATGAGTTCCAGCAAACGCCTCAACCGCTTCTGCACTTCAGGCCGCCGCAGTCCCATGTCCAGTTGCCTTCGTCGTCGCCACTGACCTCTACTTCCTGTTGGCGCTCACAGCAACAATTCCCTCACACCGTCACACATCCGGCTGCAACACAACTAGGGAGGTAAGCCAGTTTGATGAAGCAATCTTGTTAAATCTCGCCTTACTTCACAAGAGTCACAGTCTAGGTCAGTGGCTCCCAACCTTTTCACATTTAAGGTCCACTTTCCAACTACATATAAGTTACAGACTACCAGTTGTACAATTTATTGGCTACATACATACTGGATAACGTAGCCGTAGACCACCTGGTAATGGCCGCAGACCACTGGGCAAGGTTGTTTTGGTTCCTTCCTTGTATAATTTGGCCAGCTTTTTCAGTGTTATACATGAAAGAAATTTATAAAATTTATGTATAATTCGGCCAGCTTTTCAGTGTTATACATAAAAAAAATTTATAAAATTTATGTATAATTTGGCCAGCTTTTCAGTGTTATACATCAAAAGAAATTTATAAAATGGATGTGAAAGAGCTGGCCAAAGTCTCAAAGTGAGAGCGATTGAATGAAGAGCCACAGCCAGAGTCGTAGATATCAAAGAGAATGATCCACACTTCTGACTCAAGGAAACGACCATCTAACCAGCTGATAATTAATATAATCAGTACTACTAATATCTATTTATTCTTTGTTGTATCAATGATTGCAAGTCTGTGTACATAACTGTATGTTGAAGTGTGTCTGTGTACCGGTGTCTGCACATAACAGTGTATATCCATCTATATATATCTATCTAAGTATGTTTGCATATCAGTGTATGTTAAAGTGTGCATTTTTATATGCATGTGTGCGTGTGTCCGTGCATCAGTGTATCCATCTATAGAGCAGGGTATGTTTAAGTGTGTATTTGAATGAGAGAGAGTGCTTATCAGTGTATGTCTCTCTGTGCACATATCAGTTGATATTCAATTGTATGTTCATGTGTGTATGTCTGTGTGTCAGTGTATGTAAAGTGTATGTTCATATGTGTGTGCGCATCTGTGTTACAGTGCAAGTTTGAGTACATATCAGTGTAAGTTCAAGTGTGTGTATGTGTATCTGTGTAACTACAAACCTGAGTACATAACAGTGCATGTTCAAATGTATGGTATATTGTAAGTCTGGGTACATAGTGTATGCAAGTCTGTGTATATTTCAGTGTATTTCAAGTGTGTGTCTGTACATCAGTATCTGTGTATATATCAGTGTATGTTCAAATGTGTGTGTATTTGTGTGTGTGTGAGTGTGTGTGTGTGTGTGTGTGTGTGTGTGTGTGTGTGTGTGTGTGTGTGTGTGTGTGTGTGTGTGTGTGTGTGCGAGCGCTGGGGCTAAATATGTTGCATGATTGGTTCTGTTTCTGTGTTAATGTGATAATTTCAAAAGTTTGATAAAAATGTTAGTGTGATATTTTTAATGTATCGCCTAACGAATGTATTGTGCAAGAGCAATTGACGAACAAAAATGTTGGTAGTCATCGTCGTCGTTATCATCATCACCTTTAGATTTAATACCACCACTACCAACGTTACCATTATAACAACTGTCAAATACCTTTAGATTTAATACCACCACTACCAACGTTATCATTATAACAACTGTCAAATACCTTTAGATTTAATACCACCACTACCAACTTTATCATTATAACCACTGTCAAATACCATCTTCATCAGTTCAGTATGACTCATGTATTTACTTTCAATCAGTAGTTTCCGTCACATGATCTTTAAAACATACTATATATGCTACTGGTGGAAGGGACGCAATTCAGATGAATCACAGGAAAGCAATAAAAAAAAATTAAAAAATATGCAACTAACCAGACTTGCTGCCCAACTCTGTAGTGTTAGGCTGCTTACAGGTGATCCAAAATATATTATGCTGTCATTTATAAAAAAAAAAATAAAGGATATAAAAAAAATAAAGGATTTAATAGATCCTAGCAGAGAGAAACTTACGTAAAATAAGTATACGATATTACTGTATATTAACACTATATTAAACTCCAAGCTTTCTGGTAAAGCTTTAGTAGCCAACAAAATCGCTGAACTACTGTTACTTGCGCGTTGTTACCAACCAACCAACCAATCAAAAGCTGGCGCTACACGAAATCGCTTCTTCGTCATGAGATCACAATCACCAAGCTTCTCAGTGACGTCATTCAGTGCAAAAACTGATGAAGTAGTAAATAAGATAATTTTCTTTTCTTTCTTTCATTGCCGTGTACATAACAATAAAAAATTTCTTTTAAAAAAAACCAAACGGATCATAACAACACAAGGCATTGTTAGCAGGCCACGGCATTTTAGACTTTTTTCCTTAATCAAGTGGAGCGTGGTGGTCGATCTTGTAAATGCATACTATTCTGACATGGGATATTTGGCAGATTGCACGCTATTCAGATATCTCGTAGAAGCATAATGTCCAAAGTTGGAAATCTCATCAACACAGACCATTCCGACACATGGGATATCTCGTAGAAACAATACCTCGTAGAAGCGTGATGTTCCAGCGCAGGAAATCTCTTAGAAACTTGGTGTTCCAATAATAAATCTGAGTCGTAAAGACCTGCCGTTGCAACATGATTTTACAGCGTAAGAAATCGTTGCTCCAACGCCGCTTTATTTAAAACTTGCATTAGAAATTCACTATAGCTTATCTCAAAACACCATATACTATTGATTTTTACTTATTTTCGTCATCAACTGAGATTCATGGCCTTTTTCTTCAGCAGTAAAATTGAAAGTAACTCCCGTGGAGATTAAGCATTAAAAAATGTATGTATTATTATGTATTTATTTTTCATAGAAAGTGAAATGTGCAAATATGCGTGTTTGCACATGAATCCGTTGTTCTGTGTATTGCATGTGAAAGGACTGACTTAGATGCCGCTGATTACCAGAGCGGAAGTTACAATCTGCAGTGGTACAGGGGACCGAACTCCGTACTAATTTTATACGAACGTTACCGGGCTTGTAGCTCTAGGGGGCATAATCTATGACTAAAGAGAAAAACTCGGTATAAGATCTGAAATGAAATCGAACACCGTAAAGATTTTCGTTCAGAATTAGTGCTTCATAGATAATACTTTTTTTTTATTATATTGATTTGCTCTTAAGAATGCAAGAGGTCTAGAAAGATTTTAAAGTAAACGTTATTTCAAGTGAATTACAGCAGTCTTTGCTACTTTAGATCATATGCAAATGAATGGAGACATGTGACTGTCATTTATCGTTAACTTCAATTACAAGTTACAGTTTTGCATGCCTCTACCACTGAGAGAAATGACAACTTGTTTACTCTGTTTAAACAGTAGTACTCGTGTGCTGTCATTAAGTTAATGCCAATTCTGTTTAATTATCCGCAGTTACCCATTCCATTATAATTGAGAGGTGTTTTTGCTTTCATACTATACTGAGACACATTATTACAACTATTTTTGTTTTGAGGCTGGTTTTAATATTTCTTATTGGAGAACTCTGACATTTTACTAAGGATTATAAGGCTATTGTTTGTTTTATAAACTTGAATTTGAAATAGGTTAACAGTTAAAGTCACACATTAGTGAAATAAGTATATAACGAATGAATAATTTAACGAAAACCAATCCAGTTAGTTACTAATAATGTTAAACGAGTATTTGTTTTCTACAAAGTCCATTTGGACTTTTCAGTCAATGAAATTTGCTCACGTTCTACAAAGTCCATTTGAACTTTTCAGTCAATGAAATTTGCTCACGTTTAAGCAAAATAAACAGGGTGTGTAAATGCACTAGAGATACTAAATACACGTTTACTTTTGCTTATAATAACAAGTACATTATAAACAGATAGAAACATTCATCAACTATCATACCTTGCTGATGTGGTTGTAAATTTAGTCAGTGAATGTTAGTGAGTAGAAGTTATTTATAAATTCCCCATTGCATTGAGTCATATTCAAGTGCAGAATAAATCCTTGTAGTTCAGATTTAATTTCCAAAATAAAGAAATATAATTCATTCAGTGCTCGGAATATGAGAAATAAAAATATTCACATGAATAATTGATAAAGTTTAAAAACTAACATTTTCTTTCAATACTCTTTATCATTTCAGAGTGCATATTAAATACTGTATCAAAATCTGTTGATACCTAATAATGGAATGATGGTTATAAATATGCTTGTTAAATGATGCATTGTAAACAAGACAAGCAAACTTTGAAAACCTACAAGTACAATTTTGGTATAGGTTAAAAAGATTTCAATGAATGGTTGTGTAGAGAGCAGACAAGCCATTTGATTTATCTTGTGTTGTTTATGTAGCGCTATTTTTTAAAATATACCATTGTCTTTATTTTTTTTTGGGGGGGGGGTTAAGCTTTATCTCTCTCTTTATATTCATATATACACGTACTATTATTGCTTAGATAAAATTTACCTTATTTAGAAAGAAAAGTATGTGTGAAGTTGATTTAAATATTGAAATATAAATCAGATTTAGAAATTGACATTTATTTTCTTATATATTTTCTCTGGCAGATGAATCACTTTAAGCCGAACATTTTTATTTAATTTCCCAGGCTTTATATAAGATTTTTGTGGAGTATTGTGCATAATTTTAGCACAGCGTGGTTTTGTATTTTAGAGTTAAGTCTCCTTGCGTTTACACAAATAAAATTTAATAATTTGATAATTTATACACAAAACCATGATGACTTGGACCCATTTGAAAAGGATCAGTTGAATAGTGAAGCAAAATGTATTATTACAATAATTTTTCTCTCATGGTAAATTAAGGGAATACAATTCATTATATAAGATAAAGAGCAAAAGTCATTATGGTAGTGGAAAGTTTTGATAAATATAAAGAGCAATAGGCATTATTACAAACATATTTCCTGTGATGGTAAAATAATGTTACTAAACTCTAGTCACTATAGCTATTGCCACTATGAATATTGCCGTTACTGACACTTCTTATATGAGTACTAATGAATATTACAGTTACTGCCTATGGATACTAATGAATATTGCCGTTACTGCCTATGGATACTAATGAATATTGCCGTTACTGCCTATGGATAATTATGAATATTACCGTTACTGCCTATGGATACTAATGAATATTGCCGTTACTGCCTATGGATACTAATGAATATTACCGTTACTGCCTATGGATACTAATGAATATTGCCGTTACTGACACTACTTATATGAGTACTAAAGAATATTTCCGTTACTGCCTATGGATACTAATGAATATTACCGTTACTGCCTATGGATACTAATGAATATTGCCGTTACTGACACTCCTTATAAGAGTAATAAAGAATATTTCCGTTACTGCCTATGGATACTAATGAATATTACCCTTACTGCCACTACTGATATTTTAGTACTAATGAACATTACAATTACTACTACTTTTATTATTGGTACAAGCAAATATTACCATTGCTACTACTGCTATTTGTACTAATGTATACTACCAATGCTACTTCTACTGTTATTGGTAGTAATGAATACATGTATTACCATTATATGCTATCGATACTAATGAATAACACTATTTCTACTAGTAGTGCTACTTGTACCAATGAATATTATTACTACTATTGGAATTTGAACCAAGGAATAATATTAATATTATTGCTACTACTATTACTATCACTACTACTGGTGCAGTTATACTCAAACATTCATTTAAATACTCACATACACACGCACACTCCCTCACACAAACACACTGAATGAATCATACACAAACCTTCCGTAAGGTTATTGGATTTTTACGCCTCTAGCTAGAATATATCTTTCAGAAAATAATATAATAAATTTTCAATAAAAAAAGAGTACCACGGCGTTAGAGCAATCTTTACTGGTTGCGTACTTGTGTATGTTATACTGATTGTTCACACCCAACGATACTGAACGAAATAATAGTCAGCCGCGCCCTTCTGGTGTATAATTTTAATCAATACGTTGTTGTTATGCTTACTTAGTTTGTCTTTTCAATGTACCTTTCTGAATTATTCTCTCTTTCCCTTTCTCTCCCTCTATGTCTTTACTTCTCTCTGTCTCTGTGTCTACTTCTCTCTATTACCCTCTATGTCTCTACTTCTCTGTCTCTCTGTCACTACTTCTCTCTGTCTCTCTTTCTACTTCTCTCTCTCTCTCTGTCACTACTTCTCTCTGTCTCTCTGTCACTTCTCTCTGTCTCTCTGTTTCTACTTTTCTCTGTCTCTCTGTCACTACTTCTCTCTGTCTCCCTGTCACTACTTCTCTCTGTCTCTCTGTTTCTACTTTTCTCTGTCTCTGTCACTACTTCTCTCTGTCTCTCTGTTTCTACTTCTCTCTCTCTGTCACTATGTCTCTCTATTTCTACTTTTCTCTGTCTCTCTGTCACTACTTCTCTCTGTCTCTCTGTCACTACTTCTCTCTGTCTCTCTATTTCTACTTTTCTCTGTCTGTCTGTCACTACTTCTCTCTGTCTCTCGTTTTCTTTGTGCTTGTTTATGTCCTTTCCCGTAATTCGTTGCCTGTTCTTTCCTTAATGGATCTTTCTCTCTTTTTTTCTCTTTATGTCCTTCCCTTTACTCACTTTGATTCGTTTTCTCATCATCATCGTCTTTGTCGTCATCACTATCATCAACAACCTCACCATCTACAATCACTGCTGACGATATTGCAAGCTTAGTAAGAAAAATACCATCAGCGACCTCAACATCAACAATCACTTTCATTACTGCTGACGATATTGCAAGCTTGGTAAGAAAACGGATCGCGGTTTAAGCTTACAGTGCATTAATAAACGAAGTCGAGTCAGGTTTCTGGACCGTTAAACAATTCTTTGTTGGATATATATGTGACCCACAAAGTCATCCATACAACAACAAAAATATTCCTTTCTTAAAAGATGAAAATCGTAATGTAATCTTAAAGAAACGAAAAGACAGAAAATAACACATATTGTAACAAAAGGAAACAGAAAAAGGGCAAGTATAAACAGACAAAAAAACAAACAGACAAAGCCCCTGTTCAAAGTACCAACAAAGGGAGAGAATTATTGCCGGCTGCACAGACTTGGGCGCAAACTACATGAACTATAAGAGCGTAGGTTATGTGAGATTAATTGATCGTTGGGTGGCATTTCACAGAATGCCAGTCAGTGGGCGGCTTGGTGCTAGCATTTCTAGAAAATAAATCTTCTTCACTATTTGTCGTCATAGTTCAGTTAAATGTCTGAGCGCGAACTTCATTAAACCTAAACAATAAAATAATATGACTATTCAGTTCCTTCAGAGAGAGAGAGAGAGAGAGAAAGAGGGGGGTGAGTAAGAGTTAGAGAGAGACAGAGACTGAAGGAAGCGAGTTTGAATGTGAACAAGGCATCAGCCCCTTGAAGCTGCTCTCTGAAAGCCACTAATCAATTGTATGTATAGGTGTAAGGTGGTGTAAAAATATTAATTTATGTATGACGTTAAAATGTCTTCTGCCTGTCTGGTTGATCATCTTGCACTCATTTTAGGTTTCCTTTATGCTGCTGCTGTCTTTGATGTCGTTATCATTGATGTGCTTATTACTAGTTTCATTTGATGCTTGCGGCCGTAGTTTTGTTATTGTCGCTGCTGCTCTTGTTGCTTTTATCAACTTTGTCAACTTTGCTGTTATGATTGTTGTTTTTATTATTTATGTTGTCGCCGTTGCCAATGTCGTTGGCACTCCAGTGGCTACTGTTATTGTTTGTTGTCAATGTTTCGTTATTGTTACTATCGTCATTGCTGCTATTATTGTTGCCATCATCGTTAACTTTCATTGTCATTGTCGTCTTGTCTCTGTTGTTTTGTAGTTTTTTTTTATATTAATGTTGTTATCGCTGTCATCTTTCTTATTGTCGTTGTCGCTCGTCATTGTCAAGTTGAATTACGCTTAATCGTCGTTATTAACGTCTTCATTGCCATCCTGGTTGTTATTGTTGTCAATGTTCTTGTAACCAGAGAAAAACTAATCATGTTAGAGTCGGGTTTGAAATAGATCTAACAGGAACTCTGTGACTGAGACATAAAACACCTTGAGTGACCCCAGCAAACTTTGAAAACAAGGTATTCCGTAGTACTTTGAAATAATTAATCGCCAGTTTGTTTGAAGAATTCGAAATTAAACCACAATGATAATGGTTGTGGTGTCAGCACGTGTCATCCTACCCAGTCCGCACATGGCAACACCAGAGGAAAGGATTGGTTTCTGGACACTTACAGAAAATTGGTTGGGTTTTGCAATTGGAATGGCAAGCTTTTATATAATCTTTTGTTGCTTTGGGTTTTATTGTAGCGATCAGTAATGTTCAGAATTTAGTATTCAGACATTTAGATTTTTTGAGAAGTGATTTCTGCTGAACTGGTTTTACATCAT
Organism: Sinotaia quadrata; assembly: GCA_028829895.1. Taxonomy (NCBI): domain Eukaryota; kingdom Metazoa; phylum Mollusca; class Gastropoda; order Architaenioglossa; family Viviparidae; genus Sinotaia; species Sinotaia quadrata. The sequence continues at coordinate 83,621,439 of CM054177.1, forward strand.
GAGTTGACTTTTTAGAGTATGGTGTTGAAACTGATGTAGAGAAACGTTAACTGAAAGTTATTAGTAAATATTACGCAGAAATCGACCGGCAGACTAAATTCCGACCTAGAAAGATATGCATACGTTATAATCTTATCATTAAAGTAGGCAGCCATGTTTCAGCGGAACTTGAAAAGTCTGCTAAGCTTTTAGTTATTAATTCTTAAAGTGTACAAGTAATTTTTAAAAAAAGTAATAGGAAATGTAAATATCGTGTTCTTAATTCAAAAGACTTTAGTTCATGTATTCATTATCTTTGGATTTTTGTCTTGCTTAGAAATATTGTAATTTGTAAACAATAGTTTTGCTTTTCCATCTCGACTCGAAAATAATTATTTTAATTAGTAACTGGGCTCCAAATCTATTATAATTATTATCTGAAAGTATTTTATTTAGTCTAGGCTCATAATTAATTATTTATTACTCGCTTGGGGCAAGCCCCACCCTAGGATATGATTGCCACTCGGGGTAACCCACAAGGATATTATTCCCACCCAGGGTAACCCACTAGGATGTGATTGCCACTCGGAGTAACCCACTCCCTTGTGATTCTCACTCAGGACAACCCACTAGAATATGTTTCCCACTCGGGGTAACCCATTTTGATATGGATTCCTACTCGGGGTAACTCCCCCCGCCCCGATGTGATTCCCACTCGGGGTAACCCGCTCCCTACCTCGAAAGTGATGCGCTTAGGGTCATGTCCGTAGTGTGAATGACGCAGTCGCCCAATGTCCTACAGGCTTTGCATGTCCGAGCCCCAACCCCAATGCTGCTGCTGATATCAATGTCGTTATCATTGTTGTTGCTAACTTCGTTTGAATTTTGCTGCCGACGTTTTGTTATTGTCGTTGTTGCTGCTGCTCTTGTCGCTGATATTGTTATTGTTATGATTTTTGTTGTCACCGTTGCCAATGTTGTTACTGTTATTGCTTGTTGTCAATGTTTATGTTATCATTACTATAGTTATTGCTGCTTCTGTCGTCATCTTTATTTTTTATTGTCGCTGTTGTTTTGTCTCAGTTGTTTTATCTCTGTTGTTTTGTCGCTGTTGTTTGGTCTCTGTCGTTTATTTTACATTAATGTTGTCAGTCGGACAGAAATGACCGAGTAGTAGATGAGCAGAAAATCCCCATACCATCCCTTAAAACCCCACCCACCCTCCTCCGGTAGCCATATATCTCTTTGTAAAGGTAAATGTATCTCTAGGCGTTTGTGCTCGTATGTTGAAATCAGTTGGAAGCAGAAGGGAAATTTAAATCGGAATAGGTGAATATACAAGGAGCAGGAAGTTAGTTATTTTGGACAATTCACGTTCATGAACATCATTAGAGCCTCGGGGGAGGGGGGGACGGATTTATGCATTGTTTTGCTGCACTATAACGATGTTGAAGCTACGGAGTAATAGGAAAAAAAATTCTCTTGTATTATTGACACTTGCGGTATCCACCACACTCTACTGTTGTCCTGGAGATAAGATAAATTGTGACCTTGAGGCATTTCCATCGCTCAATCGTCTATGTGAATTTTATTATCTTGGTACTTTATAGCTCAACGCGTATAATTTTGTCTCCCACAGGAAGATCATCACTGACTAAGCTGTGAGAGATTACTCTTGTCACTTTGATTCGGAGTTATTTCCCTCCCTCTACTGCGGCATTTTGTTTGTTTGCTTTTGTTCTTTTTAACTCTCTCTTTATTCCACTTCTCATTTATGAAAGGAAAACTTTCAGATTTTTTCTCTCGAAAGGTTGGCTTACTCATTCCAGGATTCATGTATAGATTTATAGATTGTATTTAAATCAGTGTTTACATTAGATTTATTATTAAGGCGGAGCTTACATTAATAAATAAATTGTACAAATATATCCATAGGATGTCAAAGACATAGTCCAATGGATTACGCGAGTGTAACTGGAACAGAATAGCGATCAATAACTAAATGATTGGGCAGAATATATAGAGGAAATTCGACTTAACACAAACGTATTTAGCAAACATTAACTTTGATTTTATTTTTTTAAAGTCATTAAAAATAATCTGAATAGCATCTTTACTAAGGTAATGCAGGCTTTGATGGGTCGAGGTGCAATCCTAAAATACTGATTAATTATCATATCGCATTATTTGCGAAATATTCTCTCAGCAAGATCAGTAACCGTCTCCCCCCCCCCCCCCACACACACACTTCCCCAAACTCTTATAGTTGATCATTAATACGAAGGAAGTTTACATTAATCGAATGTGATTCTGGAATATCTGCCATTTACAGGTGTAACGATCGTTTCGCCTGTTCATCGATTCTAAATCCGTTGAGCACAGCTACTTCTGTCGAAGAATGGCTGACTTTATGCTAGTCTTCATATCGGCCAGACACAAAGCCACATAAACACATACGCACATCACACACACATACACACACATACGCTCACTACACACACATAAAAGCTCACACATCTTCAGATAAACACTCTCATACACACCGCGCGCACGCATAAACTCACATCGATAAACAATATGAATACATTCCCACATGCACAGGCCTACAGTAAAGGACACAAAAAGGTTTTACACGCACACAAAGACTAGTGGGTATAATAGAAACATACATAAAACACACGCGTGCACACATACAGATACTTTAGCATCGTCAATAATGCGACAATGTGTGCACGAGTGTATGTACGAGTGTGTGTATGTGTGTGTGTATGTGTGTGTATACAGTATCGCATTATTCATAACGCTGACTAGGCTGAAGTCTTGGGGCCCGCCAAGACTAGGACCCACCTAATGATATTATTTTCTTTGTTACTTTATTAATTACTTCATTTATAATATTATTTTAATAAATTGTACGAAAAGTGAACGTGAAATTCGTGAGGGGGGAGGGCATTGGGGGATGTCGAGGGGCTCTTTCTCCTAGCATTACTGTTTTTGTAACAATGCTTCTTCTGCTGCTATATAATAGAGACTTCTGTTGTGATAGTGTTTCTACTTCTATTAGTGTTCTTACTGATTTTGTAATAGCGCATCTACTACTTTTCATTAATGATTTTGTAACAATGCGACTACTTCTTTCAGTAATGATTTTGTAACAGCGCATTTTCTACCATTAATGATTTTATAATAGTGTATCTTCTTCTATCATTATGATTACGTAACAAGTGCTCCACACGGAAAGAAAAATAAGACTACACAAGACGCTCAACTGAATTATATTTTACAAGACATTAGTATTTAACTGGGATATTTGCATTTGTAAAGATGTGGGTTTGGGTGGTTGGGTGGGTGGTCTCCCTTCTCCCCTCTCAGTCATCATTTTAATATGCGACAGAATTGCTGTAGTGTATGCGTGCGTGTGTGAATGTGTGTTGAGCGTTTGCTTGTGTGTGTGTGTGTGTGTGTGTGTGTGTGTGTGTGGTATCGTGTGCTATGTAGTTGTGTGCAAATTATACTTTATGCATGTTTAATGCATGTTTTATGCTTCTGCTAGTGTCGCTAATGAATGTGATATGTTCAAACAGCTGAATATTAAATTAATTAAACGGCTGCACTTATGCATTTTTATTTCCTGGTGACAGACAGACGGACCGTTAAAAAAAAGCCTTGTGTACATAAACCACATGAAGTCATTCTTTATAAAACTAGTTTAAGATAAATTGCAATTTTACTTGATGCAGTCTTCGGTAATGGATGACTAGATAAAAAATATCGGGACTATTTTTGAATTATACGTGGTTGTGTTTATATTCAGTGGGCCTTCATTCGATGTTGTCAATGTTCTCAAAACCGAGTTACCTTCTTCGATAGTCTCCCCTGGATACCCTACAGCAGTGGTCCCCAACCTTTTTGTAGCTAAGATCACATTCATATCTTCAGAAGTGAGTGGTGGGCATCAACACTTGTATTTACTAGTCAATAAATAATACGGAAAACATCATATTAGTAACATAATATATAAATCTATAACATTAAAGGGGCAATTTTAGACTTTACAATTTTTCATTCAATTTTTACCAATTGCTCTTTCACTATAAGTATGTAATTGGTTTGCTCTTTTTGTATCTGCCTAGAAGATAAATTAAGTAGTTATTACTAAATAAATATCACAAATAGTTTTCATCTTATGTATTTATTTTTTTTAAAGTACAATGTTGTTGTACTAGTGGTCGAAATATGTTTATTATTCTTCCTTTAACCAGATAACCGAATTAATTAAAAATACTTTTGCATTGTTACTTGTATCCGGATTTCAAAAAGCAAACATACAAATAAGAAAAATAGTTAAACACAAGTTTTATTGTTACTTGTATCCGGATTTCAATAAACAAACAGAAAATGAAGAAAGAAAAAGTTAAGCACAAGTTATAATAAAGGCTTTCCAGCACTGGATAGAGAAAGGATGTTATTAATTCACGTGCTTTCTTGTAATAAATCGGTATGATGTTTGGCAGTGCATATCATCAGAGAGTTTTTTGCAGTTGGGTGAGAAAAATGGCATCCCTGTTTGTAAGCAATCGTCAAAATCGGCATCTATAATTCAAGGTCGTTGTTTTGACTTTATTATGTTCGTCGTTGAAGACAGAACTTCACATAAGTACGTGGAGTCGAAATAAAAGTGTATCTTGTACGCGTATTTTGTTCCATTTATTTTAATATCATCTAAACAACACTACAAGCATCCTTGAAAGATACGTATCACTTATTTCAATACCATCTAAACCACACGACAAGCCCACCACCACCACCACCACCACCACCACCACCACCACCACCACCAACGAGACATATTAAAGGCACGAAGCGGCAAACACTCATCACCATGAGCACTCTTCAACTTCCCTCTCTACAATGCTCCATTCTGTCTTTGATCATCCTCAACTCTACCAGCAGCGGCGCACCTCGTGCCAAGCAGCGAAATCGGCATAGAGCTGGAGGCTGCGATATCGCAAATAAAAGACTAACTGACCGACTAACTGACTGACTAACTGACCGATCCATTATGCGAAATTTGCACACTAAATATAACATGCGGACCCAGTCGGATGGCATTATGGTTTTCTGTAGCAAGTGCTCGTCCCGGTGGTCCGAACAATCTGTTGGTTAATGCAAACTTTGCATCAGACTTGATTATCTGTACAAATCTGTTGGCCAATGCAAGCTTAGCATCGGACCTGATTATCTGTACAATCTGTTGGCCAATGCAAGCTTAGCTTCAAACCTGACTGTCTGTACAATCTGTTGGCCAATGCAAGCTTAGCATCGAACCTGACTGTCTGTACAATCTGTTGGCCAATGCAAGCTTAGCTTCAAACCTGACTGTCTGTACAATCTGTTGGCCAATGCAAGCTTAGCTTCAAACCTGGCGGTCCGTACAATCTGGTGACTATTGCAAACTTAGCATCTGAATTGGTGATCTGTTTAATCTAATAGTTTATGAAAACTACCAATCACACAACAAAGATCTTTATAATCAACTGGCGCCGTTGCGAATACGCATCACTTCCACAAGGACTGTACACTGCGCAGTGTGAACGCCACTTTTCACATGCACTTGCTTGTACAACCCACAGCCACAACGCCACATCAAAAATGTATGTCACAACTGTGAAAGCCGGAACACCTGAGGGAAACAAATTATATAAATATTCTTGAAAAGAGAAATAATTAAGGGGAGAAAACAAAGTAGAAGAAAAGAAAAACAAAATAACTCTAACGATTCGTTCAGTTTTGAACGTCTTACTAAACGTCAAAAGTCTATTAAAACTGCAACGAAAAGTAAGGTGAAGACAAAATCTTATCTCTTTCTCTCGTCCACAACGAGGAGTCAATGAACAAGCAGAAATCAATCGATCACTCAAACAAGCAACCAACCAACCAAATAACCAATCAGTCAAATTTATCGAACAATCAATCAGTCAACTAAATGGCAACACTATCAGTCATCCTAATCTTCATCCACCCACCCACCCCTCGCAAATACGATGGGAAACTGTAGTTTCTGACAATAAAGTATCTGTTTATTATTTTTATTATTATTAAATTTGTTAATGGCTGCACCCACTAGCTAGATGATTGTTTTGTGTGGGCCGGACACCGACGAGAATACAGACAGGTAAGACAAGTCGCCTTTTGAGGGCAAGAGAGGAAAGACAGACAGGGAAAGGACAATTTAGTTGTGTGGGACAGACAACAAAGAGAAGACAGATAGGAAAAGACAAGTCGCCTTTTGAGGTCCAGACAGCAAAGAGAGACATGGAGAAGACATGTTACGTTATGATCTTGCAGGATATTTAATCAAAATTTTAAGAAACAACACATTTTTCTAATGAAGTCACAAATAAACTAGTAATGTCCACACGTTTCTAATGAAGTCAAAAGGAAACTAGTAATGTCCACACGTTTCTAATGAAGTCAAAAGGAAACTAGTAATGTCCACACGTTTCTAATGAAGTCAAAAGGAAACTAGTAATGTTCACACCTTTCTAATGAAGACACGACTAAACTAATGAACTAATAATGTCTACAACTTTCTAATGAAAACGCAGATAAATAATGAACTAATAAATTAATAATTCCACTTCTTTAGAACAAAATAACATTTAAATAAAATCCTAGATCTCTATAGCAAAATCAAAAAATAAATAATTACACCCATTTATTTCTTGAAAATTTCGTAAACAATTCTAGTTCTTTCTAACCTCATGGCAGAGTGTAATCAGCCATTTAACTGGTACGAATTATTTTTTATGTCAGCTTGAACTGAAAACTTTTACATAAAATAAAAATCGCCCATCGTAACAAAAACTTTCATTGATTCTAAACTCAAGATCATAACTTCACTCTGTTGATCAGGCTAATGACGACAACAGGTGGCTAAATTCTCTGATCCCAAAACAACTTCACTCTGTTGATCAGGCTAATGACGACAACAGGTGGCTAAATTCTCTGACCCCAAAACAGTCAATAGTTGGTGACCTTTCTTTCTTTAGTATTTGATAATGTCATGAGTGTTATAGTTTGTTCGTGATGTAAATGTGCAAGAGATTTGTTTATCTCGATTACCTTTCTTGATTTTTTTTCAAAGAGCGTGCACACATATCGACACATGCATGTGCACGCACACGAGCGCACATGCATAAACACAGGCACACAAATGTTTTATAAGCACATAATAAACAAATAATAATAAAGTTAGCGATACCCTCAGCGTCAGAGCCATTGTCTTCTGAAACCACTGTCTGATGTAGCAAATTAAAAAATGTTATGGATATATATTCTCCTGCAGTCCATTTGGTTTATGTAGTATTTATTAAAAATGTTATGGAGTTAACCAGGACGAAAGGTATATGTGCGTCTTGTTTTCAAGCACCTATATGCCTCTTCATTTTAAACGTTTTTGAAAACGTGTCTCTTTTTAAATCCCCTAAAACTGAATGCACCTCTTTTGTACTGGGAGCGCTCCTCACCCGGAAGAACGCGGAACGACTAGAGAAATAATGGCGGTTCATAAAGGTCGTGTCATTGAGTTCACAGACAGCTGGAGACAAAGTCATCTGTTTCTCCTCTCTCTCTCTTCGTTTTTACCGCCCAAATAGTTATCTGTTCATCTCGTTCCGTCTCTCTTTCTCGTTTGTCTACCTGTCAGTTTATCTCCAACAAGTCAGTCCTTCATCAAACTCTTTCTTTCGCTCTTTCCATCCAGCCGTTCATCCTTTCATCTCTCTCTCTCTCTCTCTCTCTCTCTCTCTCTCTCTCTCTCTCTCTCTCTCTCTCTCTCCATCCATCTATCCACTCATCCATCCATCCATCCATCCCCACTTCTCTCACATTTCCACCGGTCGTTCCAATTCATTCATTTTTTTTCCTGTCACTCTCTTTCTTTAGCCAGGTCCTCTCTCTCTTCTGTCGTCCGCCATCTCTCTTTCTCTCACTCATATACACATAATACACACAAACACACACACACACACATACACACACAGATCATGTATAATAAACCTTAGTAAGCAAATGATATTATGGAAAGTGTCCGTGAGTTGGACAGACATTTTAGTCTATTGAAATTATCCATGAGTTGGACATACCTATTAGTCCATGGAGATTATCCGGGAGTTGGACAGACATTAATCTGCGGAAGTTGCTAGATAGTGTATGAAAATTATCCGAGAGTCAGTTAGAGAAATTAGTCTGTGGAAGTTATCAGAGAGTTGGTCAGACAAATTAGTCTGTGGATATTCTGTAGTCCTACTTTGACAATTGCCAGGGAAATTAAAAGATATTCTGTAGTCCTAGGTTGCCAATTGCCAGAGAAGTGTGTGGATATTTTGTAGGCCTACTTTGACAATTGCCAAGGAAATATTAACACACTATGAGAAAGAAAAAACCAAGATGAACATATACATACTTGTTTATTCTTTTGTTTCTGTTAAGGAAAGCGATTAATAGAAGACAGAAATTACTATACTCACTGTGCAACACAACAAAACCACCCAGGAAACTGTCATGTAAATGTTTGTTTATTATTTTCTTCCTGTCAAGAGGAGTAATTAATAGAAGACGTGGATTGCCACACTCACTGTGAAAGAAAAAAAACCCTGACTAACATGTAAACTATACATTATCTATTATTTTGTTCCTGTCAAGAAGAGTAGTTAACAGAAGTCGTGAATTGCCACACTCACTGTGAAACAAACACCCCCAACCCCCCGACTAACTTGTAAACTATATCTATTATTTTGTTCCTGTCAAGGAAAGCATGTAATAAATAGCACTTTCTTAACATTGCCATTATCTCTTCTATTTAAAAAATTAAATTTATTTAATTTAATTTATTCTGGCTTAAGAACGTAGAAACTGTTTATAATTATATCCGAGTGCAGCCACTTATATATATTCCTTGTAGTTTATATTTAGAATTACTTCACTTTCCGTTTTGATTATATCTGAACCCTTCACCACAGACATTCTTTTAAACATTTCAGAGAATTGTGTTTAATTACCTTTTCCTTATGTTGCTAACGAATGATTTGCTTTTAAAACTAGCAATGTCGTTGCTCGCTCGATGCTGTGTTGTGATAACCAGTTGTGATAACTTTTGTGTTCGTTTGCTACCGACTTTCTCGACTCTTGCTTTGCCGCCTCTGCAAAGTGCGCATGTCCTAATAGACACTAACGCGTATGCACCCATGTTTATATTTCATTTTATTTAAATGAGAGTGCTGTTCAAGAATGATTAAGTAGATGCAAGGCCTGCGTGGCGAAATCATTACACTAATTGGAATGGATGTGTGTGTGTGTGGAAACTACACTTAATTGTTGTTAATTAATATATAATTTATGTCAATACAAAATCAAGGGTTCTTTCATGTCTATTTTAAGCGACCATCACCTCACTGACCGTTCTTGCACGTTTAACGTAATCAACGCACGTCTTCTAACTATGACTCCAATGGTTCTGTTTTCCGAGAAGGTACTTTCTATTCGACTGGTGTGGCAAAAATGCAAATTAACCTGCTACCTTAACTCAATCCAATCCGTTGGGATAGAGTACTTGTGGGTTACTTTTATATAAAGTTTCCAGCACCTCTTAAACACAGCTCACATAAGCACATTTACTTTAATGACTTTTCGAGTGAGCTTTTTATTTTTATATTAAAAAAAGTCATTTGACTTCTTTGAGGTCTTATTGCACCGTAGGCGCAGCTCATACTAACCAACGGAATGAAAAAAAAAATCTGAATCATTCGTTTATCAAAATATGTGATACCGTAAATTCGTTCGCTCCCCCAAAACTGGCCAAGTGTAAACTCTGCATTAGATTATTCATAATTTTTATTTTAAAAAAATTAAAGAATAGTCTCGGAAGCAGGCCCATTAAAACTGGAATTAGGTAATTAAGCAACAATAACTAAGAAAATAAAGGAAAATAAAAATAGTCAGTGCTGAAGAACTCAAAATCCAGAGGCTTTCATTGCGGTGGGTGTGAGACAGCTGTCAGCCATGACGTCCAAAGAGTGGATTACTCCTGCAATATCAACAGACTTCACTGACACTTTTTTCTTTATCTTCTTTTTTTGGGGTGGGGTGGGGGTTCATCCATCGTCGACGCTTTTTAGGAGTATTAGGAGACTGATTTTTCATTCACTGTTAGTCGCATTCACGGTTAGCCAATCGTTATTCATGGTAAGCCAATCGTCATTCATGGGGTTAACCAGTCATCATTCAAGGTTAGCCAGTCATTTTTCACGATTAGCCAATCGTCATATGGTTAGCCAATCGTTATTCATGGTTAGTTTATTGTCATTCACGGTTAGTCAATGCTATTTCTCAACGCTTTATAGATATTTGTCGATTTAACTTACAGCAGTAGCGTAGACATCATTTGTCGATTTAACTTACAGTTGTAATGTAGACATCATTCGTCGTTTTAGCTGTAAAATCTTCTTTACTTTATAAGCACACTGCATTGACTTAAGTATTTTTGGATATTTTATTACGAGAGCATAATAATATAGCAGAAATATTAGGCCCAGTCACCGTTTGTCATAGTGCATAATGTTCACAAATATATTATTCATCTTTTTTTTTTTTTTTTAAAAACCACTTTAAATGCAAAACGTTATAGCAGAAATATTAGGCCCAGTCATCGCTTGTACTCATAGTGCATAATGTTCACAAATATATTATTAATCTTGTCTTTAAAAAAAAAAAAACCCACTTTAAATGCAAAACGTTATAGCAGAAATATTCATCTCTTTTACCTTGAAAGCACAATGTTGTAGCAGAAGTATAATTTATCGTATTTATTTCGAGTGTTTAATGATGTAGCAGAATATTAGCGGTAGCTTTTACTTTAAATTTTACTGGTGTTGTGTTAATATAATTAATCACATTAATTAAAGTATGTACTTTAAGTACACACAGATATAACAGAAGTATTATTTAATGCTTTTACTCTTGAGTGCATAATGGTGTAACAGAAATATAGTTTTTCTCTGTTTCTTTGTATTCATAATGATGTAACAGAATATGTAGTTTGTCTCGTTTTCTTTGAATGCATACTGCTGTAACAGAAATATCGTTTGTCTCCTGGACCTGAGTGCATAAAGCTGTAAGGAAATATGAGTCATCGCCTTTACTTTAAATGAGTTGTATAGATGTAATTCATGTGTTTTACTATGAGTGCGTAAAGGTATAACAGAAATGTAATTCATCAGTTCGATTTTGAGTACATAACGGTTTAACAAAAATGTAATTTATCAGTTTGGCTTTGAAAGAATCGTGCTCTTACATAATCGTAATTCACCGTCTCGCTTTGAATCGTGCATAATATAAATCACTTGCACAACGTAAATACTTAATATAACTTAAATAGAAATTAAGAATACAAATATGATCAAACGAGACAGATTAAGTTAGTGCATTTAAGCTATTCTGTTTTCCATTAAAAATAATCTGCTCAGAATTTGTGAAAAGAATTTAAGGCTTGGGACTATTGCTTATTTTTAAAAGGGATATTCATATAATTGTATCAGATCCGAATTAGGTCCAAACTTTGCTTGCGTTTGCATGACGTCACATTGTCAAATCTGTTTTCCACAGTGTCTAATTTATATGACGTGACATTGTCAAATCCTTTCCCCACAGTGCCTAGATGTAAGTCACTTAATACAGTCAAATCTTGTCTAATTTATATGATGTCACTGTGTCAAATCCTTTTCTAACAGGGCCTAGTCACTTAATACAGTCAAATCTTTTCTAATTTATATGACGTCACATTGTCAAATCCTTTCCCCACAGTGCCTAGATGTAAGTTACTTAATACAGTCAATACGCTTGGACTAGGTAGGAAAGAAAATACAAAACAAAAACAAACAAAAAAATTATATCAGTCATTGAATTCACTCCCATGACAACTGGTCTGCCAAGACCATTTATTTTTTACAGTGTTCATTTGTGATTAAGAAACTCTATACAACTTAATTCTCTTCTGTGTAAACTCACGACACTGGAAAATCATGTCCTCTTTCCTTCCATTCCATTTCAATTCACTAATAACACAGTAAACCTGGAGACAAAATTTAAAATTAAATGTCCATGTTAATGCGATTTTCTAAGTCAAAGAAGAGAGAAATATTGCTTAGTCAGTACTACTGACACACCCTTAGAACGAAAGATAAGGTCAAAGGTTGACCTGCCAGCACAAACACAACATATAATAGGTGGAATGTAATATACCACTTTAAAAAAAAACGACAAAGTTTGAAGACATTTAATATTTGGTTCAAAGCTGGATAATCCCAAGCCAAGAAAGTACCTCCATAATACCAGGTCAACCACCTGAAAGAACAGCGCCTAGGTCTCGCGACCACCCAGGTCCCCTAACTAGATTTTTTTTTTTTTTGCGGAGGATTCGCACTGTTAAATGTACAGATTGATTTATCTACGACTCGTAAGAAACGAACAATGAACAGACAAGAAAAGAACAAGAGAATAATTGGTGCGTGAAAGTTAGTCATACTTGTAATTGTACTAAATATTTAATCTAACACGTGGTTCATGTTACATTTGACACAGCTACAAGTCTCAAGACGGCTGTTTCCATAGCATACTTGTTTTATATTATACACAGTGCTACACAAGTTATATAGACAGCAATTTCCATAAAATACTTATGGTTGTGTATTATAATAACTTATACAAAGCTGTACAGGACAATGTTAAAAGTACAGAGACACAGTTCTACACAACTTTACATAGACATGCTTACAGATAGGTCTGCACAGTTTTACAGAGATGCTATTACAGACAGATCTACACAACTTTACAGAAACCTTATTACAGACAGTTCACACTGTTTTACAGAATTGTTATTAGAGACAGTTCTACATAACTTTACAGAGACACTATTACAGACAGTTCTACACAACCTTACAAAGTACGTTAACAGACAGTTCTACACAAAGATGTTATTACAGACAGCTCTATACAACTTTACATTGACGTTATTGCAGACAGTTCTATACAACCTTACAGAGAACGTTATAACAGACAGTTCAACAAACTTTACTTAAATGTTATTACAGACAGTTCTACACAACTTTACATTGACGTTATTGCAGACAGTTCTATACAACTTTACATAGATGTTATTATGGACAGTTCTATACAACTTTACATAGATGTTATTAAAGACAGTTCTATACAGCTTTACATAGGCGTTCTTACAGACAGTTCTATACAACTTTACATAGATGGTCATTCAGACAGTTCTATTCAACTTTACACGGACGTCATAAAAGATAATTCTTTAAACTTTACACAAACGTTATTGCAAACAGTTCTGTAAACTTTACAGAGACATTATTACAGAAGTTCTTTACTACTTTACATAGACGCTATTACTGACAATTCTACACAGCTTTACATAAACATTATTATAGACAGTTCTTTACAACTTTACATAGACGCTATTAATTACAGTTTAACAAATTTTACAGAGACACTATTACATACAGTTCTACAAACTTTACAGAGACGGTATTACATACAGATCTATAAAACTTTTACAGACAGTACTACATAACTTTACATAGATGTTATTACTAACATTTCTACACAATTTTACAGAAATTTCATTATAGACAGTCTATACAACTTTACAAGGACTTTATTGCAGACAGTTCTACACAACTTTACAAGGACGTTATTGCAGACAGTTCTACACAACTTTACACAACAAACGTTATAACACATTTCTACACAGGTTTACAGAGACGTCATAACAGCCAATTAATTCTATACAGCTTTACAGAGATGTTATTATAGGCAGTTCTACACAGTTTTACAGCTACTCCACCCACCACCAGTCAAGCGACGGGGACGATAGCAACATGGGAGACAACTCAAATCTGAGACCATGAGACTTTTGCTTTCCTGTGGCAATGAAGACAGCGAGACAAAAAAAAACACGATAAAAATAACACGCACATACACGCACACACACACTCACACACACACACACACACACACACACACACACACACACACACACACACACACACACACATACACACACAATATATATATACGGCAAAGAAGCTGAATGAAAACTAAAGCCAGAATTCATTGATGTGTGACCGCATTTGTGAAGACAGAAGTGGTTCAACGACGGGTTTTAACACAAGAAATTATATATGTATGCGATTTGCGTGTGGTATGTGTGTGTGTGTGTGTGTGTGTGTGTGTGTGTGTGTGTATGTGCCAGAGAAAGAGAGAGTGAGTGGTACACTATGTACATAGATAGGAATAGGGAATAGGTATTTGTGTGAGTGTGTGTGTGTGAATAGGGAATAGGAGTGTGTGTGTGTGTGTGTGTGTGTGTGTGTGTGTGTGTGTGTGTGTGTGTGTGTGAGTGAGTGTGTGTGTATGTGTGTGTGGGTGTGGGTGTGTATGTGTGTGTGTGTGTGTGAAAGAGAGAGTGAGTGACACGCTGTGTACATAGATAGGAATAGGTGTAGGTGTGTGTGTGTGTGTGTGTGTGTGTGATAGAGAAAGAGAGTGGCACGCTGTGTACATGGATAGGAATAGGGAATAGGTATTTGCCAAAACAGGAGCGTACCAGCGCCCGTCAGTACATTAAGAGAGAGATGACAGATGCGTCTAACAGCGCGAAAACTGCGGAAGCCAACACTAGTGACAGTGTTAAAAGGGTTAGGAACGGTCATGAGACAAGACGGGATGAGGTATGGATATAGAAAGTTGTCAACGTTGACAAAACAAAACAAAAATAAATAAAAGAATGACTCTCTTACATCAGAATCGTTTAACAAAACTACTCGGCTACTCAAAATCTGGATTTTCGTTTTAATTTACTTTTAAAAATAATAATTGAAGAGATTTTATAGAACGCACTTATGAAAACACAAAGTCTGTAAAAGAAAACAATAGAAAGAAAGAGGTCAGGTGACTACAGAAGTTTTTCAAACAGAATCAATAGAAGAAAGAAAGAAAGAAATTGTCCATATGACTACAATAGAAAGTAGTCAAGGAGTCATGTGATTACAATAGAAAGTAGTAAAGGGGTCACGTGACTACAATAGAAAGTAGTAAAGGAATCACGTGACTACAATAGAACATAGTAAAGGAGTCACGTGACTACAATAGAACGTAGTAAAGGCGTCACGTGACTACAATAGAACGTAGTAAATGTGGATGCACAATATGTCAAAGAATGCAAATGAAGTCGGACTTTACGAGCTGAATATAATAATGCTCGTAAACGTACATGATTTATTGCTAAAATCGATGACAGGATATTATTTTTAAAAGTCATTAAAAAAAAATAATCGTTGACTAATGTGGACGAGGTTTAAATCTGCCGGTACAGGCGAAATTAACAAAGTACATTGAGGGTGGATGGAGGAAACATATTCAGTGGGCGGACAACTCTGATAGGCACAGAGTGAAACGTTGAAATTCAACCCGACCTGTTGCTAAAAGTCCTGGCTAAGTGTCACAGACAAGATACAGTATCGGCGACTGAAGGGCGTATTTACAAAATTAACAAAACAAAGGTACACTGCGCTAGTCAAGACTTTGGAATTCTGACTAGAAATTAGACATCTGGGGGTGATAAAATCAACATATAGTAATGGGTGGAAAATCATTTTATGGCACTCAAGTCATGCCTTGGGAGGGAGGGGTAAATTCATTAATGTGCAGCCATCTCAGTGAGGTGAAGGTTGTTGCGCGACAATGAAGTAGGCAGGGTAACTTACAATTTGAACACGCGCGAGAGAGAGAAGGAGCGAGGAAGTGAAGAAATGAATAAAATCCTTGGGGTAACTATTTTTACAGCGTACAGATACACGGTCACGAAAGTGGATAAGGTGGCGTAAAAATCAAGGGCGACAGTGGACTCGTGTCATAAAATATACACTAGAGGGGAAATAATCGAGACTGTGACGTCATGCGTTTACGTGAAGTATTTCGTGTTCTTCTGAGGAGCATCATTGAATCAATTCAGTTTTTAAAGACAAGATTTCAGCTGGGGTTATTTTTAATAGTTTACTGTAGCTTACAGGACTACAGATAACTATTTCTATGACTTCAGGCCGGGGTTCGCGGTGGCTCTGGATTTGTCTCTCTAGTCTTACAATGACTAGGCCCAAGTTCGAGCTAATGATTGCGACACCTTTTCAGGAGGATTCTTTTTAACTGCTTCCTTTCTCATGGATTTTTAAGTCTGAGTGCATTCGTGTCAATAGGACGGTGAGCCGCGATTTTGTTTACTTCAGACTGCACAAAATAAAAAATATATTGGCAGTTGAATGTCGTGAAGGGTATCTTGTTGAAACAGTTTCCCGTGACCATTTCTTAGTTCTCATGTTCTACATAGCTGTGGTTCAGTGAACTACTTCCCAAGAAGTTAAATTCATAATTTTGAAAATTAAAATTGTAACCCTAACTGAAGCACTGACTAAAACCTTTAATAAAACTAAACCTAAAACCTAAGTAAAACCTATACTGAAATCTAAACGTAAACCTTAACTAAGGCCCTAACTAAAATTTTAACTCAAGCCAGACTGACATCTTTATCAAATCCCAACTAAACCCTAAAATCCAAACTGAAATCCTAGCTGAAACCGTTAATAAAACTTCTACACTAAAACTTAAAAACCTTAACTAAAATCCTTAGTAAAACTCCAATTTAAACCCTAACTGAAACCCTTACCATAAAACAAACTTAAACCCTACTCTGAAACCCAAACTGTGGTCCTAACAACCCTACTGAAACCCTAACAGAAATCCTTACCAAAGCTGTAAATTAAACCCTAATAAAATCCTAACTGAAACCTTAATTAAAACCCTAACTTAAATCCAAAAAAGAAACTTAACCCAAACCCTAAATGAATCCTAACTTAAATCCTAACTGAAATCTTCACTAATCCAAACTAAAAGCTTAACTAATACTCAAACTGAAACCTTATCTAAAAAGCCTAACTGAAATCCTAACTGAAACCTTTACTAATTTAAACTAAAAGCTTAACTAGTATCCAGAATGAAACCTTCTTTAAAAAAAAAAAACCACTAACAGAAATCCTAACTAAAATCCTAACTGAAATCCTACTAATCCAAACTGAAACTTTAAAACTAAAAGCCAAACTGAATTCCTAAATGAAATTTTGACTTAAACCAAACCGAACCCAAACCGAAATCCTAATTGAAAAACACTGAAACCCCAAATGAAACCCAAACAGAAATCTTAGCTAACAGCCACATTGAAAAAACTGAAACCCTTTATGAAATCCTAACAGAAACCTTTTCTAAAACTCTAACTAAAACCCAGAAGGAAATCCCAACTAAAACCTGACACAAATAAATAGTAAAATATTTCTTCATATATCGATGCAATTTCTCTGACATATCTGCCTTTGATATCAACGGAAAACTTATCACGTAAGTAAAAGACTGGAAATGAAATTGCAGATAAATTAGGAAGAGATGAAGTATCAGATTTCAGTGTCAAAATTCTACCAAAATTACTCTTGAAATATTCAAATATTGAAGTTACAATAAATCAGCAAAACATTTAATAGAATAATCTATAATAATATAATAGTGTTTTTGGTATAATAATAGTGTATATAGTAGTATATAATAGTTTTTTGATACAAAATAGTATATAATAATATATAATAGTGGTATTTAGAAGTATATAATAGTGTTTTGTACAACTTACCGAATATCTTTATTATTTCACTGAAGAAAGAATCACCTCTACCATTTAAGAACATCTATATTGGGGTAGAACAGGACAGAGAGATGAGAGAATCAGTATTTAGGTAGATCCACATTAAATCATTGAGCAGAAAGTTACTTGATGACGTCATTGCCGATTCACATTATCGTAAAATATTCGAACTGCAACACTTTGCTTTTCCACTTATTTCAACTTTTTGTTGTATATTAGACAGATAGATAGATCGATGAATGGATGGATGGATGGATGGATAGATAGATAGATAGATAGATAAATAGCGTAGATAGATAGATAGATAGATAGATAGATAGATAGATAGATAGATAGATAGATAGATAGATAGATAGATA
Source organism: Sinotaia quadrata (assembly GCA_028829895.1). Classification (NCBI taxonomy): domain Eukaryota; kingdom Metazoa; phylum Mollusca; class Gastropoda; order Architaenioglossa; family Viviparidae; genus Sinotaia; species Sinotaia quadrata. Next base: position 83,639,595 of record CM054177.1, read on the forward strand.
AATAGCGTACGCATATGTCGCCAATGAGAGCTAAATAAAAAAACGTGTCTAAGTCAGGAATCCTCTCTTTTTGTCACCATTTTTCAATTCTGAGATTCTAATAGTACGAACATTCTCGCAGCAAAAAGTGACATCAATCCACCAGACTGTTGAACACCCATCATTGTCGCCAGCTGATCACTATAATTATTACGAACTTACGACACCGATGTTGCCATAATGGCCTGTAGCCATTTCAGTTTGCCTGCCAGAGTGTCTTACTCGTATTCTCTGGAAAGACAAAGGAAAGGTCAAGGACAGTCTTTCATTAAGTATGACAGACGGGCACATATAAGGTGAAGTTTGTTTTCCCTGAGAGCATGCTTAACTGTCCCCTAGTTTTTTTGGTATTATGTGAAGTGACATGTCATTCAAGGACATGGTTTGCTGACAATGCACATGCGCAGTAATGCAGATAAAGCACAGATGAGTCGTGATAACTTTAGCTCTGACCCACGGCTCAAATATCGCCATTTATAACTTTAGCTCTGACCCACGGCTCAAATATCGCCATTTATAACTTTAGCTCTGACCCACGGCTCAAATATCGCCATTTATAACTTTAGCTCTGACCCACGGCTCAAATATCGCCATTTATAACTTTAGCTCTGACCTACGGCTCAGACATCGCCATATTTGAAAAAGTTCAAAATATATATACGTTTGTCGAAAACAAAGAATAGCAACCGAGGCAAAGCAACAACAGGAACCACACCCACAGTTTGCATTAAAAAGTATCATGGATTATCTTTAATTCTTTGAGTCTGAACTTTGAAAATTAAAAATTTACTTAATTGATTTATTTTGCCCCAGTTTCAAAAGGTAAAAGATATTAATGCTTTCACATGTAAAATAATATTTAAAAAAAAAAAAAATCTCATTCTCACACAATTCGAAAATGAAAACAGTTAATACTCGGAGGTAATGTTAGAGGTACTTTTTGTTTAACTCAAAAATAAAACAAAACCATTATCTTGTATCTAGTTCTTATCTTCTTGTTGAATAGAGTTAAAAGTGAGTGCACAGTAAATACCGTTAGTACCCAGTACTTAGTGGTTGAATTTTGGTTGAAAGTAAAACCCCATTTGCACTCAGTACTTGCCTGGGTTGAAAGTACTAAATAAAACCCCGGTTGAATTTAGCACTTACCTGATTGAATGAGGTTGAAGTGAGTACTAAATGAAAAAAAATACCGTTGGTACCCAGTACTTAGTGGTTGAGTTTGGTTAAAAGTAAAACCCCATTTGCACTCAGTACTTGCCTGGGTTAATGGGGTTGAAAGTGATTACTCAGTGAAACACCGTTTGTATCTAGTACTTACCGGGATTAATGGGGTTGAAAGTGAGGACACAGTAAAGCCCCATACTTAGGAGTAGGACTGGATGAATGGGGTTGAAAGTAAAACCCCGTTTGTATCTAGTACTTACCTGGATGAATGGGGTTGAAAGTGAGTACTAAGATAATACTATTAAGAGGTTACATGCATCATGTCGTTAAAATGGCGCTAAATTTGTTTGTGAGTACTAAGATAATACTATTAAGAGGTTACATGCATCATGTCGTTAAAATGACGCTAAATTTGTTTGTGAGTACTAAGATAATACTATTAAGAGGTTACATGCATCATGTCGTTAAAATGGCGCTAAATTTGTTTGTGAGTACTAAGATAATACTATTAAGAGAACATGCATCATGTCGTTAAAATGGCGTAAATTTGTTTGTGAGTACTAAGATAATACTATTAAGAGGTTACATGCATCATGTCGTTAAAATGGCGCTAAATTTGTTTGTGAGTACTAAGATAATACTATTAAGAGAACATGCATCATGTCGTTAAAATGGCGTAAATTTGTTTGTGAGTACTAAGATAATACTATTAAGAGGTTACATGCATCATGTCGTTAAAATGACGCTAAATTTGTTTGTGAGTACTAAGATAATACTATTAAGAGGTTACATGCATCATGTCGTTAAAATGGCGCTAAATTTGTTTGTGAGTACTAAGAAGACGTGTACAAGTGCGCAATCATCGTAGCGATGAAGGTAATCGGTGTTGTTGTTGTTTTTAAATCTCAGCCCTGATTTGATATCCTGCAGAAATAGACCATAGTTTGCTGGAAGCCATTTCGCTCAATCGAATAGAATACTGACACACATTTCAAGGGCATAACTCTGTAAGCATTGCAATCGGATGATCCTTCCTATCGAAAGTGATTTAAGTGTATGCAATTTACGTTTAGCCTTTTACCTGTGTATTTTAATTATCAGAACATCTGTTTACTTGTTTGCATTTCTTTTTTAAATAAAGAAACATTTTCTTCCTGTTTCTGTCCTAGTGTGCTCAACCCTGCAAAAGAATCGTGTGTAATTTCTATATCGAATAGTCTTTTGGCTCTCGGATTCCATATACCACACACACACACGAGCGCGCGCGCGCGCGCACAAACAAACAAACACACACACGTGTATATTGTGGCGGGCGGGGGTGGTTAAGATGTTACAGAAAGATTTAAAACCCTACCGTGGCCGACCACACGACCACATATCAGCGGTGTCAGGTGTCTCACAAGTGTTTGGCTGTGTAAATAGTAATCTGAACAATAATAATCACGAAAATCCCGACCTGACGAAACTATGATGAGAAAGTTTAAAAGATAGCGCAAATACTGATGAGCTTAGGAATGAATTTATAGGCAAGAGTAATAATGACGACAGAAAATAATATAACGTTAAATTAATATGACGTATACGCGTTGCACTGTACGTCAGAGTAGGAGGTTTTTCATTTTAATCTCGTTCACACTTGTCTGGCCGCTACTTCGTAGACTGACGCCGAGGTGATTTCCGTGTCGACCACTCAGCTAGGCCTGTAGTGCCTGTGTCTGTCAAGGGACCGTTGTCGGCCGGTCAGCTAGGCCTGTAGTGCCTGTGTCTCTCAAGGGACCGTTGTTGGCCAGAGCTGAATCAAGTCTGCTCGCCCGTTGAGGCCGAAGACGGGCAGATGGAATAGGTATGATTCAGGTAGAATGCCAGTGGCATAGACGGGGTAGATAAAGTGCCGATTCTACAACATATAAAACCAAGTCCCAAGTTTCTAGTGAACATCTGAGTGACGCCTGGTACGTCAGATGCAGGTCATTCATACCAGACACACATCATTCATACCAGACACACATCATTCATACCAGACACACATCATTCATACCAGACACACATCATTCATACCAGACACACATCATTCATACCAGACACACATCATTCATACCAGACACACGTCATTCATACCAGACACACATCATTCATACCAGACACACATCATTCATACCAGACACACATCATTCATACCAGACACACGTCATTCATACCAGACACACATCATTCATACCAGACACACATCATTCATACCAGACACACGTCATTCATACCAGACACACATCATTCATACCAGACACACATCATTCATACCAGACACACATCATTCATACCAGACACACGTCATTCATACCAGACACACATCATTCATACCAGACACACATCATTCATACCAGACACACATCATTCATACCAGACACACATCATTCATACCAGACACACATCATTCATACCAGACACACATCATACGCAACAATTAGAAAAAGGCAGATGATAAGTGAATGGAAGAGGAAAATAGAAAAGGATTATTTAAAAATAGCAATTTTATATATATATATATATAAACGAATACGTATAATTCATAATAACATTGTACTACTTGTACATCATTCAAATTACAAGTTCCATCAGACTGGCCTTTCTAGGAAAAAGACCTTTTAACTAGTGGCGTCTAAGAGAGCTTTTCTGAGCAATGCAAAGCTGGTGGCGGTGGTTTCGTCTCTGGCATTTTGAGGCCGGTTTCGGCGTGGAGACAGACAGAGACAGACCGAGCCAGTCAGTCAGGTCAAATATCTGGAAAATTAGTACAACTCGACCTACTAGATTGGCCAAGATTGAATAATATCGCCAGAGATCACTAGGGCTTTTCAGGGCAAGAGAGGGGGCTAACAGCGAGATATGAAACTGCAAGATCTAAAGTCTGGTCTCCTCCCGTGAGTTTGACAGCAGATTCTGGCCCTGATAGTCTAAAAGATAAATGGAAGTTCTGCGGCCACGTCTCTTACCATCATACAACCCACCCACCCCCCCACATGCACACAAATATATAGGATGTACACACATATGCACATATACTTACCGACATACACAATAGAATCCTGACTCCCTATGTCCCATATATCTCCACTCTCACCCAAGCAAACGCTCATTTCTTTTACCTGTTGGATATATCACATGCCTGATATAAGTATTTCTTTGATGCAAAATGGATCTCCATTTCAGAATTTCTAATTTACCTTAGGTTCTTGTAATCCAATCCTACATGCATTCGCATCTTCATGTTTATAATTTGAGGATATCTTCCGTACGTTTTTGTTGTGTCCGATAAAGATGAAAGCTACCAAGTAAGAAAACGCACTGCGTACATTCTTTATGCAACACCGTTTCCTTTGCAACATTCAAACACCTGTGGTGGTCAAAATCTAAACAAATTATGATATACCGATTAGTGGCACGGACATTCAGTAATACGGACGCACGCATTCGCTCGAGTAAGCACCGCCTACAGAGACACAATCGCCCCACATACTGAGCAGAGAAAAATGAGAAAGTCGGCAGGTGATACACTTGGTTGCCTAGAGCAACCGTGGCGCCAGTTCTGTCAGCATCATTGAGGACAACTTCAGAGTCTTGTGAGAACTCCTTGACAGACTCTCAGTTTTTCTGAGTGCATCTGTCAATAGACTATATCAGCGCAAGCGCTGTATTTACCTTTATTAGTTTAAAATTGACATTAAATACATGACGGGAAACAAGGGACTGTTCACTCTAGCCTAAAATTGACATTAAATACATGACAGGAAACAAGGGACTGTTCACTCTAGCCTAAAATTGACATTAAATACATGACAGGAAACAAGGGACTGTTCACTCTAGCTTAAAGAAAGAAAAAAGAAGAGGGAGAGGGGATAAATAAAATTATTCACAAGCAGTCAGCAATCCATGCTAAGCTGACCTCATAGTCCTGTCAAACAAATACCAGATTCTATATTCCGAAGAGTTAAATAGAGCTGTCCTCTATGTCTTCAATGTATGGAATTTCTCTTTGTAAGTTTCTTTTCCTGACATCGGACTGTTTGTATTCATTAAATGCAAATGCCCCACACGTAATACGCCTTCTGTTATTCACATTAATAAGATACATGAGAGATTTCATAAAACAATGCATAAACGATTTATTGAAGTAACGTTTCAAGTGATTCTAAGTTTACGTATCACTCCAACCCGTGATTAGACGTAGTTCACTGCATCACGATGCCAGTCATTAATGACATCTTTTACAATTTCATCTATTTCACTCAATTCTTTCTCACTCACGTCTTTCTCACTCTCATCCTTTTTACTCACATCTTTCTCACTCAAATCTTTCTCACCCACATCTATTTCACTCACATCTTTTTTACTCACATCTTTCTCACACATCTATTTCACTCATGTTCTTCTCACTCACATCTTTCTCACTCACATCTTTTTTAACTCACATCTTCCTCACTCATATATCAAAAAGAGTTAAAATCTGAACCGTTGATAAATATAAATTCAATCCCCTGAACTGGAAATTAAGCAGATCAACACAAACATAACTTTTACAAGAACTGTGTTAAAAAGAAGAAAAGAGAAGGCCCTCAACATTTTCTTGGAACATTCACATGTTGAATTTTTGAAATATAAGGAACACGAGACCGTCATTTAGACATTCAGAGGCCTGCCGCACAATATCTCAGTATTCAAACATTCATTCATAGATACATTTCAACAATACAGTATGCTTTTATTATACTTAAGAAAGAGGGGGGGGGTATTATTTTAAGAAATGTATTGCGCACATGCTTTTTCTTTTCTCTGCAACAGGTAAAAGCTGTTTAAGCAGATGACTTATCTCCTTTCATATGCACGTACTTGCTAACGTCCATGTGTTGTCATGTTGAATCAACATGCGTGCCTCCAACATTCTTTCCTTGGTAGATTACTGTACCATTCTTGGTAGATTACTGTACCATTCTTGGTAGATTACTGTACCATTCTTGGTAGATTACTGTTCCATTCTTGGTAGATTACTGTACCATTCTTGGTAGATTACTGTTCCATTCTTGGTAGATTACTGTACCATTCTTGGTAGATTACTGTTCCATTCTTGGTAGATTACTGTACCATTCTTGGTAGATTACTGTACCATTCTTGGTAGATTACTGTTCCATTGTTGGTAGATTACTGTACCATTCTTGGTAGATTACTGTTCCATTCTTGGTACCTAGCATAGCCTTCTAATGACAGGAAATATTTTGAGCTCTAAGTTACAGACAACCCCATCCTGATCTTTGGCTGAGGTAAGAAAGAACCCGTTATGACACGCAAGTTTCCCCAGCTGATGCTAGAGGATATGTATTTACACCCATATATGTCCTAGATCTATTTTTAGCACTTACAGCGTGGTCTACTTAGACTGCATTTCGATCAGTAGTGACGGGTGATTATCATAACAGTTTTCTTTTTACCTGTATTTTACAGCCAGTTGTCTGAAGACTAACCACATTTTAAAAAATTAAGTTACATTTAATTTCCATTATTCTTCATTCTTGCAATAGTGAAAGCACGAAGAGCCGTATAGACTAACATGATTTAATTATTTGACCGTATGTAAGAGCCGTGTATACTAACATGATTTAATCATTTGACAGTGTGTAAGAGTCGTGTATACTAACATGATTTAATCATTTGACAGTGTGTAAGAGCCGTGTATACTAACATGATTTAATCATTTGACTGTGTAAGAGCCGTGTATACTAACATGGTTTAATCATTTGGCAGTGTGTAAGAGCCGTGTATACTAACATGATTTAATCATTTGACAGTGTGTAAGAGCCGTGTATACTAACATGATTTAATCATTTGACAGTGTGTAAGAGCCGTGTATACTAACATGATTTAATCATTTGACAGTGTGTAAGAGCCGTGTATACTAATATGATTTAATCATTTGACAGTGTGTAAGAGCCGTGTATACTAATATGATTTAATAATTTGGCAAGTATGTATGAGCCGCGAAACTATTCTTTATTACGGATGTATTGATGCTACTGTACCTGTATTAAGGGTTACCTGTATCAAGGCTGCAACTGTATTATGGAAACTGAATACAGCTGGTGAACAGGTTAATTTTGTGACAAGGGAAACTGAATACAGCTGTTGAACAGGTTAATTTTATGACAGTGGAAACCGAATAAAACCACTGAACAGGTTGATTTTATGAAAGTGGAAAGTGAATAAAAATACTGAACTGTTTGATATTGTGAAAAGAGAGTTAAAAAAAGTTAAGTCTCGAGGTTTAAAAAACAACTTTAAATAGATGACTGAAGTCTTTGTTTATAAAGATGGAAATTAGCTCTGTGGATGTGATTTGCTAAGTTTGACTGAACATCTAGGTGGAGGGTATTGTCCAGAGGAAAAGGAAAATTGCAAACCATTTCGAACTTACTTGTAGAAATCTGCATACAGGATTTGCGAATTGACGTTCACAACAAGACAGTAATTTAAGGTCGGCAGGTAGGGACTGGGAGAGGGACGTTACAGAACACGCTTATTCACTTAAATATAACTTTTTTTAAAAACAGTACTATGTACATTAAGTCTTTTGTCAAATTGAACTATTCCTTTATATTACAGTCTTTATCGTGCATTTGAAACAATGACGGAATGTTGTTTGTTTGCATAATTAACTCACTCTCTTAATAACATTTGAAACAATGACGGAATGTTGTTTGTTTGCATAATTAACTCACTCTCTTAATAACATTTGAAACAATGACGGAATGTTGTTTGTTTGCATAATTAACTCACTCTCTTAATAACATTTGAAACAATGACGGAATGTTGTTTGTTTTAATAATTAGCTCACTCTCTTAATAACATCTGAAACAATGACGGAATGTTGTTTGTTTGCATAATTAACTCCCTTAATAACATTTGAAACAATGACGGAATGTTGTTTGTTTGCATAATTAGCTCACTCTCTTAATAACATTTGAAACAATGACGGAATGTTGTTTGTTTTAATAATTAGCTCACTCTCTTAATAACATCTGAAACAATGACGGAATGTTGTTTGTTTGCATAATTAACTCCCTTAATAACATTTGAAACAATGACGGAATGTTGTTTGTTTGCATAATTAGCTCACTCTCTTAATAACATTTGAAACAATGACGGAATGTTGTTTGTTTGCATAATTAACTCACTCTCTTAATAACATCTGAAACAATGACGGAATGTTGTTTGTTTGCATAATTAACTCCCTTAATAACATTTGAAACAATGACGGAATGTTGTTTGTTTGCATAATTAGATTACTCTCTTAATAATATCTGAAACAATGACGGAATGTTGTTTGTTTGCATAATTAACTCCCTTAATAACATTTGAAACAATAACGGAATGTTGGTTGTTTGCATAATTAACTCACTCTCTTAATAACATCGTTAAAAGCCTTGCTCATTGATTTCCAAACTGCCCCTTGGAATATTGATTTAAAATAATATATGCATTAACAACAATACCGTTATTAAATCAATGCTTTTATTAGTTGTAGCTGTGACGTTCAAGATCGAAGGTATCCAAAACAACGAAAAACTATGTGCAACCACAAGCAGAAGCATTGATTTTTGTATGTTGACGAAAAACAAACTAAGGAATGTTAATTGCTCCCCACCCCACCCCCCAACACACACACTCACTCCTCAGCCTTCTCTTTCTCTGAATGGTTTAATGTCTTCTGTTATAAACACTTTGAGTTTCTGAAGGTTCAGCAATTGATCAACCGTATAACGTCAGAGATTAGCATATCTACGCAAGCGCGAAATTCTAGACTCCACAATCGGAGCGTCAGTAGTAATAATGCCTACCCGCTTACGTCACCACCAGTCAGGAATAAATCGGTGTGCCTTGGTGTGCTCGGCCACGCCCGAAAGACTCCTTGTGACAATTCCGGAGCTGCGTCAGACGTCTGCGACTTACAGAATCAGAACATAGGTTTTGTTCTAATTAGGACTGTCTAGCCTTCAGTTTGACAGGCATAAGAAATAATAACCAAGGCCAGAAAATGTGTATTTTGGAAAGCTCCGAGTTATCGTCCTTGTTTTAATGGGTATTATATATATATATATAAATGACAGATTCTCGTATTAGCATAATTTTCTTTGTACATTCATATTATAGGATGCTTAGCTGTCTTTTGCCTTCTCATTTTATTCTGTGACAAAAGAAAGACACAAATTAGTGTAAGTCACGTGATTGGTAAAGTGTTGCACTTTTTAAATTTACTTCTTCGTACTAATCGATAACAGAAACAGTACATCGAATCAATCGCATAACTTCCCTTTGTATATTACTAAGGAATATATAATTTCTTTTGCATTTTCGACGATTTTAACAGCAAATTTATTTTATAACCACCACCACCACCACCCAAAAAAAAAAACCGCAGTACACCGCATCGATCACCATTATTTCCCTTTGTGAATTTACTAATGACTGTTATTTCTTTTACCTTTCGACTCAGAAAATGTTCAGATTATCGTAACTGTGTATTCTATCAACATATACACATGTTAGCTAACTGAGCTTCTTACGTTAACAAGACAAACTCGTGTGTATGACTTGCCATCTTAACGCTAAACATACACACATATTGGCTAACTAGGCTTCATTTAAAAAAAAAAAAATCTTATTTCTGGCTTTCCATATGGTTCTACAATATACACAGATTAGCCTACTTGCCTTTGAAATCTTCATGCATTCTTCATTTTCATTTTCTTTTTTAACTTAACGTGTACTCATTTAGCATTACGCGATTTTATCAAATTTGTTATCAGGAACCGTACAGCAAAAGGGCGTGCAACTCTCGTTTTCTGCGTATTGTTTACATGTCCTAGAGTACGAGGTTCGTAAACGAAATAAGAACTATGCAGCCTTAATTTTCGGTATCTTTGATTACGAAATCGGCGGTTGCTTTACGTGATGTAGCCTGGATCACATGACAGTATATTATCTAGCTTTGTACTGTTACAACATATCGCGACTGAAGAAAAATAAAATGACACAGTTTTCTTTCACTGGCACCTTACTTATTAACAATTCTCTAGACTCGATCCGCCCTGACTGTGGAACTCGAACTTGTTTGGGGTTAACGACTAGCTATGTTTTCTGTTGTCTTCATTTTAATCGTGTAGTTTTATTTTTCAGTTATTTACCGGTCACGTGTAGACGTGAATTCATACATTATATTAACGTTTTTATTTTGAAATTGAATTTATTTTTTTCTTTTACGGTCAGCTGAGTGTGATCTTGCACTTTAAAATCGGACCGTGGTTTACATTATACAGCAGTAGATATGTTAGTTCTATAATGTGATTTGTACTTTATACAGCAGTAGATATTAAAGTCTGATTTGTACATTATATAGCAGTAGATATTATAATCTGATTTGTATATTATACAGCAGTAGATATTATAGTCTGATTTGTGCATTATACATCAGTAGACATGTTAGTATTATAATCTGCTTTGTACAATGATTATATAGTAGCAGTTATGTTAGCATTATTATCTGTTTTTTACATTGTCGCAACAAAACTTTAATTGTTTTTGCCATAATGTTTTTGACTTACTGCTTGTCCAGACTGTCTGCACTAACACGAGAATGCTTTGACTTACTGCTTGTCCAGACTGCACTAACACGAGAATGCTTTGACTTACTACTTGTCCAGACTGTCTGCACTAACACGAGAATGCTTTGACTTACTACTTGTCCAGACTGTCTGCACTAACACGAGAATGCTTTGACTTACTACTTGTCCAGACTGTCTGCACTAACACGAGAATGCTTTGACTTACTGCTTGTCCAGACTGTCTGCACTAACACGAGAATGCTTTGACTTACTGCTTGTCCAGACTGTCTGTACGGACAATTTTCGACTCACCTCTTATGGTGTTTGGGGAGGGGGGGGTCGTCGAGTTTCTTCCATTGATACTTGAGCTCTCGAACATCCACACATTTTATGGTGAATTATTTATATCTGAATTTAGTCACTGTTAATCTGCCGTGGTAAATCATTTATGTCTGAATTTAGTCACTGTTAATCTGCCGTGGTAAATCATTTATGTCTGAATTTAGTCACTGTTAATCTGCCGTCGAATCAACGTCCTGACTTTACAGTTTAAAACATCTGACGTCACATTTTTCTTTCATCGATGTTCTTTTTGTCAGTAGCGTTCTCTCTCTCACACTTTCTTTTTGCTTTCGTTTTAACGGAAATCAGTTTCCTGATAGTATGAGTAAACACGCTTCAGTTTACTGGAAAGTCAAAATTCTATTAATTACTACTTTCACTATCAAAGTTTATTTCATACGCACAACGCTGTCATTTTCATACGCATTATATTTGGTTTCATTGCAACATTGCGCTTAAAGTATGTATTTCATTGAGGAGGGAAGGAGGGAGTGCGACTTCTCTACAATTAAGTAAAATTTTGCAATTCTATACATCACACTACAAAAAGACTTTTGTTGCCTTCTCTTTTCTTACGTAAATTTGACTAGCAAGCTTTCTTCCGACACCAACTTCATTACGGCTAAACGGCCGTTTATTCAACAGAAAAGAAAGCAAACAATTTTTTTTATTAGGGCTGTACGGCTACTTATTTAACAGAAAAAGAAAGCAAACAAAACAGCTTCATTACGGCTGTACGATCAGCATATAAATGGCGTGACCACAGCTTGGTGCATAAGTGGCTGGTACAGGTGTTTGCCTCTATGATGGCATTTCGCTCGCTGCCTGAGAGATTTGCCAGCCCTTGTCTGGTATTAAAGAACGCTTCGAAGAGCCCAAGTCTTCATATGCTAATTCTAATAATAAATAACCCTTCTAATAGCCCAACCCTCGAGATATACTGGTATATATGTCTCTGGTATCACAGAACTCTTCCAGGAGCCCAACTCTCGACAAGTACTGCTTCTGGTATTATAGAACGCTTCCAAGAGCCAACTCTGGACAAGTACTGCCTCTGGTATTATAGAACGCTTCCAAGAATCCAGCCTTGATAGACTAATTCTGGAATTGCACAACCCTTTCAGAGCCCAACCCTCGGTATGTACTGATATTACAAAACCCTTCCAAGAGCCCTGCCCTTGATAGACTGTGTTCGTGTATGAAGCTGCCAGATTTGTGTTTTTCTTATCTTCTGACCAATCTTACTTAGTTGTTTCTTCCTACGTCAGCTTCAATCTGTCTGTCCATTTACGCAGGTGTCCGTCCGTCAGTTTATCTAATCAATATTTCCTGTCTTTGTGCCTTTCTTAACTATAACATAACTGTATGTACCTATCTCAGCTTTTCCGTTCTTACATCCATTCATTTACCCTGCACAGCCACATCTGTTCATTTGTCTCTCTCTTTTTGTCGTAAGACTGCTTTCTACTTTCTGCATTTTTCCCCTTGTATAATACGGTTATCTGCCGATGTTTTGCCCCACTTGTCTGTCCAGCGGGCTAACCGCCAGCTTATCTAGAACGGGAAGTAAAGCAATAGAGACGTTATCAGCCGATTGCTGAATTTTATTGCTAACTACTTCGATAAAGTTGAAGACTGGTGTCCAGTCTTAAATTATATCTGCAATATGCCAGTCGAGTAGTAAATGTATACATCACGCCAGTCGAGTAGTAAATGCATTTATAAACGTATTTATTGATAAACACTTCCTAGTATAGTGTGGAAAAACCAATCTCTCTCTCTCGCTCGCTCGCTCGCTCTTATGCATCTACCTCCCTTTTCTTTAACGCCCTCCTCCCCCCCCCCCCAATAATAAACAATCACTAACATATTCATGCTCAAATTCACAAATAATATTGGCTGTGGTCATGTACCAATGTGTAATATCGCTTAACAAAACTTTCAGATAAATACCTCCTCTTGACGGGAATTGGGATGGTTTCTTTTCAGTGTGGAGGGAAAACACGCACTCACAATCACATACATGCACACAGCACACACAAGCATTCTCTCTCTCTCTCTCTCTCTGTAAACATTTTGTAGCATTCCTAAATTATTAGAACGGCAAGAAGTTATTGTTCTTAAAACCACAATCAGTGCTAGAGTCTGATGGAGCCTACCTTGAGCGAGCGAAACAAAATAAAAGACCAAATGGCGAGATGTTTAGTTCCATTAGGAAGCAAGTTGAATCAAAACAAAAAAAACAAAAAGAACGGAATCTTCTCCAGTTTTATAGTTTTTGTTTTATTAGTATGCTTCTTAAGTGATTATATTTGTCATTATCTGTTTGTATGAGTGTGTGTATGTGTGTTGTAGCAGGTGCATACGTATGTTTGAGTTTGTCTCTGTGTGTGTGTAAATATGTGTAGGTGTGTGTGCTTGCATACGCATTTGTGTATCTGTTTGTGAGTGTCTGTGCGTGCATGTGTCTCTTGTATATATATATATATGTGTGTGTGTGTGTGTGTGTGTGAATATGTGCTGGTATGTTCTGTTTATGTGTGTATGCGTGAGTAAGAGAAAGTATATTCCATTACAGATGCGCTTGTGTCTATATTTGACTTTGCTGCTCAGGTGAACATTTATTTCAACAACAAACAAATCACAAAAATTGTCTGCATTGATTTTTCGATATTTTTCTCTATAAACAACCACAGACTAGACAGGCTCCAGGTACGCGGTATGTGCATTATAGCCTCCCTTTATTGTTAAGTTTCTCCATTTTAAAGGCACAATGCTTTCCAAAACTGGAAACCGTTATCAATATATTCAAATTAATTACTTGCAGAACAATTCAAATGTAAGTGGTAAGTGATAAGTGTCCTTTTGGCAGCGCTAACTAGCGAATTCCACGATTAAACTATTGAATCATATTCTAAAAATAATTCGCATTTCTGGCCGGATAAGGTGACCGAGAATTGTGTGCTTTCAGGATGTTCCAGTCCTAATGAAATGTGCGATCTAGTAGCGATCCAGTGCAATCAATTGCGAGTAGAAATGTGAATAACACAGATCAAAGGAGACCAAAGAAGATGATTATGTAAAATTGCCTTTCTTATATAATTTTTTTTAGCACAGCACAGTAAATGTCAAACAAGAAAACAGTTGGGTATCATTATGGGGGAAAAAAACTTGTTTACTTTCTTTTGAAAAGTGAAGAATACTTTTTGTAAGCACTCAACGGTCTTATTACATTAATGACAGTTTGATATATTTCCAACAAGATATCAAAACTACTGGTTTACTTTCCTGTCGTCACCACTTTCCTGTCATCATCACTTTCATGTCATCATCTCTTTCCTGTCATCATCTCTTTCATGTCATCACTTTCATGTCGTCATCACTTTCCTGTCATCATCATTTTTATTATAACTAGACAAAAAGAAACTGTGCGATGGACATAAAGTTACCCCTATTAACCTTGTCTCATTTATCACATTATAATAATTACAAAGTCATTTACTGTGTGACCTTACTTGAATACATTTTATTTTTATAAACTGTGTATTATGGGATGTAAGGTTTTATGGTGATCATGAAGTTTAACCATCTATGATTAAATTGAGGGATGCTGTGAAATGTTTAGACACGACCTGAACACAATGACGTAAATAACACTCACGTCGTAATACGTATAATATTTTAACAATTTCATAATATTCATTTCCACAGCGTTAATCGTTGTGTAATTCTAGTCCTATACGAGGGAGAAAGTTCACTAAAATAAAGAGAACTGTTGCCATGGTTTCAATGATTTCACGTTGTGCATTTGAATATGGAATGTATGATCAAATGGTACTCTTGTGAAGCTATTGTTTTATATTTTATGATAAACTAATCTCACGACACGCGTATTTCTCATTCGATACATATTTCTGGCACAATAAAAAAATTACTGAAACCAACAATTCTGTATATTTCACTGTAGCTTCCCCCACACACACAAACACACACCAACCTTCGCACTGTGAAATTAAGCACACATATCAATATATCACTGACACTGAGACTTTAGGTACATACATCAATTTATCTCTGGCACAGATATTTTCTGTAAATATATCAATCCATAACTGATACTGCGAAATTAGGTACATACATCAATCCGTTTCTGACACTGAGACTTTAGGTACATAAATCAATACATCGCTAATACTGAGGCTTAGGTGCATACATCAATACATCACTTACACTGCGACATTAGATACATACATCAATACATCACTGATACTGAAAAATGTATCTCAAAGAAAAGGTCAAGGGTCTAACTTTAAAAAAAAAATAATTGGTAAATAATATTCTTTAACAAGAAACTTTTCTGTTCTAACAGATCACTCACAACACACACGCATTTGATTTAACCTGAAGGTAATTCTCTGACCTCAGAAAATGGAATGTAGCGAAAAAAGGATTGTCCAACATTTTCAAGTATATAAATAATTGTGTTTTTCAAAATAAATACAATTTTCAATCGCTCTTTGATAGATGTTTAGTAGATCTTTGGTAGATATTTGGTAGATAACCTTACACAACTAAAATAAACGTTTCTCTTTTCTGTTTGTTTCACTATGATCTCACTGATCGCACTTTTTGCACTCGATCGCACATTTTGTTGTGACCCAGAAAATTCTGTTCGGAAAGAGTTCCACCTAAACTTAGTAAACGTAAACATATTACCGAAGAAAATTTGCAATACATTAACTAGATAAACGTAAACCTATTATCGAAGAAATGTTGCAGTAAATAATGCAGATAAAAATTTATTATCACATATTATTCAACATTAACTATGAACTGTAAGTTGTCAATAGAGTTCTTTCATCTTGTGGATATGCAAACACCACGAGACAGGGATGAAAGATGACTACGAAAGATGTTAAGTCACGGTTCATGTGGACTTTTGTAAAATACCAGACGACTCAGAAGTAAAAGGTCACAGTTTGGTAAAGAATTCTGTTCGTACCGTTGTCTCAACCGAGTGCATTCGGTACAATGGTATGCACTTTACAACTAAATGGCACAATGGCGTAAGAATCGTAAACGGAACACTGGAGTATAAATCGTATTGTGAGAAAAAATAAATAGACAGTAATTAATTATCTCAAGCAAATACTCTCTTCAGTTCACTTGCTCTTTCATCATAACTAGTGTTGGTTGTGGATAGAAGAAGTAGACTTAGATGTTGGTTGTGGATAGAAGAAGTAGATTTAGATGTTGGTTGTGGATAGAAGAAGTAGACTTAGATGTTGGTTGTGGAAAGTAGACTTAGACGTTGGTTGTGGATAAAAGAAGTAGATTTAGATGTTGGTTGTGGATAGAAGAAGTAGATTTAGATGTTGGTTGTGGATAGAAGAAGTAGATTTAGATGTTGGTTGTGGATAGAAGAAGTAGACTTAGATGTTGGTTGTGGATAGAAGAAGTAGACTTATATGTTGGCTGTGGATAGAAGAAGTAGATTTAGATGTTGGTTGTGGATAGAAGAAGTAGACTGAGATGTTGGTTGTGGAAAGAAGAAGTAGATTTAGATGTTGGTTGTGGATAGAAGAAGTAGACTGAGATGCTGGATTTTTACGGATTTCAAATTTTGCTCGAGAGGCAGCCACTGGTCAACTCTAAAATTTCTAATCGACAAAAACTTTGTTAACCTGTGCAGACTTATAGCACACAAGACAAAGATTTATCGTCCAATTCAACAGTCTAGACTCTAGACAGTAAGCCTGTCACTGTGGTCTAGGCTAGGAAATGGTTTAAAAAATAAACACCTGTTAAGATTTTAGGATCGAACCTAAGTTATGTAAGTGAGCGGCCAGTGTGATGCCCCTTTCAACCACTAGCATCTGTTCCTGAAGTGTGTAGTCTGTGTGCGCAATCCGTGCGTGTACGTGTATGTGTAATTACTGACTTGCATAATCAATTTGACCTACTGTTTAATTATTGTTTGCCATTTTTTAAAGTCATTATTACTGCATCGTGTTGGTCACGTGCTTTGCTGACGTAAACTTTATGAGTTACAAACGCCGCCACGTGCCTCGAAACCATGGAGACTGTCAGTCCGCAAATTAATTCAAGACGCTCTCTTCACACCCTTACCCACCTTCTTGCACTCCGTCACCATCCCCCAACAATCAATCCCCTCCGCCATATGTCAAACCTAGGACACACTGATCGAACTTTTCTAGTGTTCGGCTCCATTTTATTCGTGCTTTGGAGCAGTAAATGTGCAACAGAGCAGTCAATGGACACTTCCCTGCTTTCCACAGTCTAAGACTGCTCCGAACGACGGTCGTCTGCGACTAAATCAACACTAGGCCAAAGGAAGTGTGGCTATATTTAGAGCGCTTCATGACCCATAGCTAACTAATACCGCTGTGCTTGCCGTCATTTACAGTCCTTGACCTCAGTCTGGGCTAATGTCAGCAGAGTGTATGGCAAGGACGATAATCTAGGAACAGTTCCTTGACTAAGATATTTTGTCAAGCTAGATAAGAAATAATCATCTTTAAAATAATCGGTAAAATCGGCAGGTACATATGCACTCTGAAAGTACATACGAGCACGGGTCCAGATCGACAAAGAATAACGAACTGTAAAAATGAATTATCATGAAGTTAAACTTGACAAAGAATAACGAACTGTAAAAATGAATTATCATGAAGTTGAACTTGACAAAGAATGACGAACTGTAAAAATGAATTATCATGAAGCTAAACTTGACAAAGAATAACGAACTGTAAAAATGAATTATCATGAAGCTAAACTTGACAAAGAATAACGAACTGTAAAAATGAATTATCATGAAGCTAAACTTGACAAAGAATAACGAACTGTAAAAATGAATTATCATCAAGCAAACTTCACAAAGAATTGCGAACTGTAAAACAGAATTATCATGAAACGAAAACTGACGACGAATTACGCATTGTAAAAGTATACTAGACTGAAGTCAGAATCGGCAGTGAGAGTTGCACTGTAAAAGTATACTAGGCCGAAGTCAGAATCGGAAGTAAGAGTTACACTGTAAAAGTATACTAGGCCGAAGTCAGAATCGGCAACAAGTGTTGCACTTTTTAAAAGTATACTAGGCTGAAGTCAGAATTGGCAATAAGTGTTGCTCTGTAAAAGTATACTAGGCTGAAGTCAGAATTGGCAATAAGTGTTGCTCTGTAAAAGTATACTAGGCTGAAGTCAGAATCGGCAGTATGAGTTGCACTGTAAAAGTACAATAAAGACACATCATTTGTGAGGAGTTGGTCGCAGATGTGAGAGGGGGAAGCGAGAGTGAGAGAGTGGAAGAGAGAAGGGAGGGAGAGAGAGCAAGAGGTACAGAGAAGGGGAAAGAGACACAAAAAGAGACAGAGAGACGGGAGAGACGGGGAGAGAGAGAGAGAGTAGGCATCAATGCAATTTTAAATTAGGTCTTTTGATGTGAAACAGGCGCAGAATGCAATTTCAGGAAACAGGCCTATTTGATGTTAGCAGACGTATTTGATATCAAGTAGTCGATCATCGTATTTCAAGTTAGCAGGCCGAGTTGACATCTAGTAGCCAATCAAGTTACAATGCCTATTTGACATCTTGTAGCCGATCAGGTTAGCAGACCTATTTAACATTTAGTAGTCGATCCATGCAGTTTCAAGTTAGCAGGCCTATTTAACATTTAGTAGCCGATCCTTGTAGCTTCAAGTTAGCAGGCCCATTTAACATTTAGTAGCCGATCCATGCAGCTTCAAGTTAGCAGGCCGAGTTAGTATCAAGTAGCCAGTCAATGCAGTTTCAAGTTGATATCTGGTAACAGATAAAATTAGTAGACATATTTGATATCTAGAAGCCGAACATCTGCAGTTTCAAGTTAGTAGGCCTAGTTGATAGCTGGTAATAGAGTTAGCAGGCATATTTGATACATAGAAGCCAAACATTTGCAGTTTCGAGTTAGCAGGCCGAAATGATACAGTGAAAGCTGAATTTGGTACTAACTCGCTGTACATAATGTCAAAATAATTGATCATTATGAACTATATTTTATATAAGTAGCCATTCGTCATACTTATGATATCAAATTCTTCATTCTCAGTTAATGACATCAAGTTATTCATACTCATGATATCAAATTCTTCATTCTCAGTTAATGACATCAAGTTATTCATACTCATGATATCAAATTCTTCATTCTCAGTATATGACATCAAGTTATTCATACTCATGATATCAAATTCTTCATTCTCAGTTTATGACATCAAGTTATTCTTACTCATATATGAAATTCTTCATTCTCAATTTATGACATCAAGTTATTCATACTCATGATATCAAATTCTTCATTCTCAGTTTATGACATCAAGTTATTCATACTCATGATATCAAATTCTTCATTCTCAGTTTATGATATCAAGTTATTCTTACTCATATATGAAATTCTTCATTCTCAGTTTATAACATCAAGTTATTCATACTCATGATATCAAATTCTTCATTCTCAGTTTATGACATCAAGTTATTCATACTCATGATATCAAATTCTTCATTCTCAGTTTATGACATCAAGTTATTCATACTCACGGTATATGATAGGGAGAGTAAGAGAAATGAAGAGAGAGAGAGACGTAAAGATAAAGAGAGAAAGAAAGATGTGGAGAAGGAGAGATTAGAGAGAGGAGGGAAATGTGGAAACAGACGGGGGATATAAAGAGAAGAAAAGATATATGGATAGAAATGCAGAGACGGAGACACTGAGATATGTTGAGATACAGAGAGTCGGGAGATGTGGAGAGAGAAAGAGCGCTTAAGAGAATAGGGTGATATAGAGTCGGAGATTATTTTAAAGAGACAGAGAGACACGGGGAGAGAGAGAGATAAGCAAAGACGGACATGGAGAAATGGAGAGAAAGGGAGGTATGGAGAGTATCGGAGATTAAGAGAGAGAGAGAGAGAAAGAGATGCATTGAGAAAGAAATATAGGGGGAGGGATAAGTAAATATGGAGAGAGCGAAAGAGACGTGCAGAGAAATCGAGAGAGAGACCATGAGAAACAGAGAGAAAGGCATGGAAATATGGAGAGAGACAGATTTGAAGAGAGCCAGGGAGATATGGACAGAGCTAAGAAGATACAGAGTGAGAAATAGAGACACGAGAGGGGAAAGACAGACAGATAGAGAAGGAGAGACAGAGAGAGAAAGAG
This sequence comes from Sinotaia quadrata, assembly GCA_028829895.1. Taxonomy (NCBI): domain Eukaryota; kingdom Metazoa; phylum Mollusca; class Gastropoda; order Architaenioglossa; family Viviparidae; genus Sinotaia; species Sinotaia quadrata. Next base: position 83,660,004 of record CM054177.1, read on the forward strand.
AAATGGTCAGTGGAGAAAACTTATGGTAATATATAATTGCAGAGAAAGAAAATGAGGCAGAGGGGCAGGGAAAAGAGAGAATTAAAGTTAACATTTTACTCTCATATTACTTCAGCAACGAAGGGTGGGGTAAATACCAGATTTGAACAATTTGAACCTATTAGAAAGAATATCTTTGAATTAATGAAAACAAATAAGTACTTGATACAAAATAATAGATAGAAACAGTGATTGTAAATATAGGAGTCATCCACACATGACGTCACGCATTCTTCTGTTTGCCATTTTTTGACACCTTCTCACCCTTCGTCACACTTCCTCACAAAAAGTCAACACAGCACCCCCTTAGGTGACGTCACAAATTTCTTACCCCTCTTTTTACTTTCACAAAGTTTTGTAATACTGAGAAGTAAATGCAATGTAAGTCGGTTAACTATGCAGACAAAACACTGTCTTGTTATGTAAAACAGTGTTTAGTTAATGACGCTTTTACCAGGACGGCTTGTTATGTAAAATAGTGTTTAGTTAATGACGCCTTAACAAGAACTGTTTGTTATGTAATAGTGTTTAATTAATGACGCTTTTAACAGGACCTCTTGTTATGTAAAATAGTGTTTAGTTAATGACGCCTTAACAAGAACTGTTTGTTATGTAACAGTGTTTAATTAATGACGCTTTTACAAGGACTGCTTGGCTGGTTAAGGTATGCTAGAAGCGTTAAATAATAAATTATTTTATCCGTTGTTGTGGGCTGCCGAAAAATCGTGAAAATTAAAACTAATATAATACACTAAATACAGGACACCGTACATTGTATGGTTTCAATTGAGTAAATATTACTAATGTAATACAGGACACCGTACATTGTATGGTTTCAATAGAGTAAATATTACTAATGTAATACAGGACACCGTACATTGTATGGTTTCAATAGAGTAAATATTACTAATGTAATACAGGACACCGTACATTGTATGGTTTCAATAGAGTAAATATTACTAATGTAATACAGGACACGTACATTGTATGGTTTCAATTGAGTAAATATTACTAGTGCCGCACGCCGGATCAGACCTCGAAGTTATCTCCCCTTATCCCAACTTTTTAAGTCTGCACTTTAAAAAAAAAAAAACCATCAAACTTCAAAGACTCTTTATACTAGCAGGATAGTTTATAATCTAGCACCAGTAAAGTCAACACAATGTTTTAATAAAAAGGAAAAGAAAAAGCTGATTGTTCCATTTATTGTGCGGCACAGAGCCCTATCATTTGCGGTACTCAATTAATTATATTTGTTGTGGATTTTTTCCCACGTTAAAAACAAGTATTTAATACTAGTGAAAGATTAAATGTTTACTGCGGACCGAATGCCGTCTTTCAACTTGCTATACTCGCGTGTCTTCGGTCTCTTCCCACTCTTGTCAGGGGCGGCAACTTGTTGTCTATTGCTTTACTTTTGCCAAAATCTAAGTTTAATCAACTGTAGTCCCATATTTATTGAATTACAGTTTCGAAAAAAAACCAACAACGTTAGAACAGTTAACCAATATTTCAATTGAGATAATAATATTAATATATATATAATGTCCATGAGAGTTACATATTGCGCATAAGAATCGACTGAGGATGCAAATCACCAAATCTATTTTTGTTCTGACATTATTTTTGAAAACTCATACTTATGGTGTGACGTCACATTTCTTCAACTTAATCCTCCCTCCCTTGTCACTCTTTGTCACAAAATTTCACACGCGCGCGCACACACACACACACACACACACACACACACACTGCCTGACGTCACACGTGAACGACCTCAATAACAATAGACATCAGTAAAGTGACTAGTAACTAATAATAGCATATAAAACATTGCACAATCATATCCTTTAGTAAAAGTTCAAACACACATCATCCAAATGAGATTATTAACTGAATCTTTTGCTTTAGATGTATTTAACAAACGTACAGTTAGATCTGTTCACGCAGAGACATTCACAATGTAAAGGGATATCAAACAACGTGATGTTCTGTTTACAAATGAAACAATTGTGTCACCAGACATTTTTCCTGTTAGTCTAAGTCGACAACAGCGCGTAAAGATACATTCATCTTCAAGGTAAGACTTGTAGCATATAATGTCATCATAGCTTTGCTGTCGCTTGTGTACATGAAAACAAAATTTGTAGCACATAACGTCATCATAACTCTGCTGTCGCTTGTGTATTTGAAAACAAAACTAGTAGCACAAGATGCCATCATAACTTTGCTGTTGCTTGTGTACTTGAAAACAAAACTTGTAAGACATAGTGCCATCATAACTTTGTTGTCGCTTGTGTACTTGAAAACAATACTTTTAGAATTTTATGTCATCATAACTTTGCTGTCGCCTGAGTATCTGAAAACAAAACTTGTAGCACAAAATGTCACCACAACTTTGCTGTAGCTTGTGTACTTTAAAACAAGACTTTTAGAACTTGATGTCATCATAACTTTGCTGTCGCTTGTGTATCTGAAAATATTAGAGTTAAATAGAAGCATTCACGGTCTTAATTTAATCAGAGCGCCGTGAGAACATTTCATTTTGATATGATTCAAGCAATCTTCTTTATCAAAAAACAATTTTGAAAGTTTTAAAAACGATTTGTAATCACGTAATTTATAGCACTGACTTCCCTTGGTAATCAGTTCTTTAGCATCGATCGAAACATTTTTACTTAGCTAACTCATTGTTAGAACCAAAACTTGCCAAACTTTTGCTAAAGAGCATTTCTAAATCCCGAGAAACTCAACATGATATGTCAATTTCGTTCATACATTAACATCTACAGATTTGTTTGAGATGTCTCCGGTCTCCCTAGAATAATAATGTTAGCGATATTCTATGCGTCTCATGTAGCTGTTGATGGGCAGAGAGAAAAAAAATGCCTAATTTTCAATATTCAAGTTTGTTAGATGTTTTGATGGGTACATTAAAAGATATCTTTTGTGTGAACGCCTGTACCGTTTCAATACTTTCTTTATAAGAGAGAGTAAATGTAACTGATAGATACGCCAGTAGACAAAAAGGATCGCATAATAAATCAATTTATTAATAGTTGTCTCATGACATCAATATTGCGAGACCTTATATAATTAAATAAATCTTTTGACTGATAGTAGATTCATTACGTCAATACAATGAGTCCTTATACAATTAAATAAAACTGTAGACTGATAGTAAGCTCATTACGTCGATATAATTATACTTATATAATTAATAAATCTATTACTGATAGCCGTCTCGAGTTTAATAGTAGATAAACTTACAAGTAAACAGAGTTTAATCACAGGTAAACTTGCAAGTAAACGAGATTTTAAGTCTCATGCAAATTCCAAATCGAGAGCATTTGCAGGAACTGAAGTGTGACCAATTATGTTGATTTCTAGTGACACTACTCATAGATTGATTAAGAATGTTTGATAAAAATCTTGTTGCTAGTTTAAAAATGCACAGCAAAACAGTATCAAGAACATACACCTTCATTATTTTTCAGAAAATGTTCTACAAAATGATTTTAAACGTGCAATCAATCAGTGTCCTGTCTAATGTTGCAGTTGTCAAATGCACTCATTATACTAGTAAATAATTATTGGAAGTGGTGCAAATAAAGTATTTCGTAGACGAACTTGAGTGCTCTCCTCGCCGTGTTCATTCCTTCAAGCAGAACACAGTGAATACAGTAATTCTAGCAAATTCCATATACTAGAATTCTCCCACTGTGTCCAGTGTGTGTAGCATACTTCCTCATGCTTACACACACCACAACAGATGTCCCCACACCTTCACGGTTGTATAGATTTATGACCAGTAAACACATACAGGGTAACTGGGAACTTGAAACTTGGAACTCAAACTCATACTCAAAGCTTGAATCTTCTTCTACACCAAATTCAAAAGTGATCAGAGGGTAGAACATTCCACAACAGGTTAATTCTTTAATGTCAGCCCATTAGCTGATCTCGTTCTCGTAAATAATAATCATTGGATAATAGAAACTACTCACTCAGTTTGCATTACATAGGCAATTTGGAATGTTCTTGCCTTGGGCTGTTTACTTCAACTCAGACACTTTCAAAATTAACACCTTAAGGAGTGCCCAATTCGGACAATTTAGCAATTTATATAACAATTTAAATTTGAAACAGGGAGAGGCAAATTTACCATGTCACAGTCTCAAAGAAAGTAAAACATAGAAACCTAGTCAGTGTGATGTCACAATTTCTGTACCTCCCTTTGTTATATTTCACACTCCCCCCCCCTCCCCGACACACACTGTTTATCATGGCATACTTATGGACAAGCCCCATATTTGTCTTCTTGAATAAAGGAAGATACTGTACCTTTAGCTTTTTCACGTTCTGAAATTTGTGTATTGAGTTTGAACATTGTCGTTCATACAAAATTTCATTTACTGATTTGTTCTTTTCATAGTATATTTACAGGCTCATAATCTTATTTTGCACTCTTGTAATCTTATTTATTTTGCACTTCTGAAAGTTTAGTTAGGTCATGAAATATTATCTACACTTTTGACAATGCTATTTAGCCTTTACATTTTATTTACACGCTTATAATTTTATTTATATTCTTGAAACATTTTTTACGCTCAAGTTCAGTCTTGAAAATTCGAGAGCGGGATCTGTTGTTATAAAATAGCCCCACGTTAGTAATAGCTTGTTGCAGATAAATTTCATGAAGTACAGCGCTACACTGGCAGTGCAGATAAAGTAATATGCAACAAGATCAGTAGGTCACTGCCAAGGACATTCTTTATTAGATAGGGCTGTGGGTACCTCGAGTGTTTCCATTTCTCGTATTAAAAACACATCTAAGCACTTTCAAGATTGAATACACACATTCTCTCTCTCTCTCTCTCTCTCTCTCACACACACACACACACACACATTACACACACACACACACACACACACACACACACACACACACACACACACACACACATACACACATGTGCGCGCGCATACTTCGACCCGCCAATCAGTGCGCCACGATAAATATAGCGGCTTTATAATAGTCCAATTCCAATCTTTCTGTCACTCTGCCCATTGCTTCAGTAACATAAACTGATCGTCTTTCGGAACACCCGATATTTAAAAATACATTCTTATTCATTTTACCCAAATCCAAGTACCTTACATTTTTTAATGAAATGATATTTCAGATTGTCAGACGAATATAGCATACCTAAACGAAAATGGTACGTTCCTTATTTAAGGAACTATTCTGTGAGCAAATGAAACCACTTGACGATGTGGCAATGTCTTAGTGAAGTTTGCAATATAGTTGATGAAGTTAAGGCAATATCATAGTGAAATTTGCAATAAAGTTGGTCATGTTATGGCAATGTCATAATGAATCTTGCAATAAAGTTGATGAGGTTATTGCAATGTCGTAGTGAATTTGCAATAAAGTTGATGACGTTATGGAAATGTCATAGTGAAATTTGCAATAAAGTTACTGACGTTATGTCACTATTCATAGTAAAATGTGCAATAAAGTTGCTGACATTATGGCAGTGTCACAGTGAAATTTGCAACAAAGTTGCTGACGTTATGGCAATTTTACTGTGAAGTTTGCAATAAATTAACATCACTAAAATCGTAAACGAACACTTAAATAGTGCATGATCACTTAAATAGTACACGAACATTTAAATAGTACATGAACACTTAAATAGTACATGAACATTTAAATAGTACACGAACATTTAAATAGTACATGATCACTTAGTGCATGATCACATAATAGTACATGATCATTTAATAGTGCATAACACCTAACCATTTAACTTTGCAAATAGGCTAAGTGGTTTAAATATAGCCACAGGTTTTTCTGCATTACGTCACCTAGGCTTGATAAAAAAATCTTACTACGAGATTTTTTTTATTCTTTTGGGGTTCACACATCCAACTCACAACAAGAAAAGAGAACGAAACAGAACTTCTGAAAATAGAATAGATTATTTGTGACTTATAGGCCTACACTCAAGCTGTACATTTCCGACCATAATCGGATTAATCTTTCACTGCCATTAGAGTTTTAAGCATTAAAATAAATCATGTAAGTGATGCAGTGTCTAATTAAAGGTAATATAGGGAATAACTACGAAATTGACTGAAGAGAGAAGGTGACAGAGAAAGAAACATTGGAAGAAAGAGGGTAGCGGTTGGAAAGAGAAAAAGAGACAATCAGACCGTTATGCAGGTAGATAAACACAAATACGTATGTCAGTAGACAGACACACATAGATATGTAGGTAGACAGACACAGATTGTAGGTAGATAACACAAATACATATGTCAGTAGATAGACACACATAGATATGTAGGTAGACAGACACACATAACTACCTATGTAGGTAGGAAGACACACAATGATATGTAGGTAGATAAACACAAATACGTATATCAGTAGATAAACACACATTGATATGTAGGTAGATAGACACACATAAATATGTAGGTAGATAGACACATTTATATGTAGAGGGATAGACATACATAGATATGTTGATAGACACATAGATATGTAGGTAGATAGATTCAGAAAGAAGTATAAATAATGTAGACAAACAGAATTAGATATATAGATAGATAGATAGACTGAGCGTTGCATATCTCTAGTCTGGCACGATGAAGAATACATTAAAGACCAAGTGAAATGGAATCTAGGTCATCCATACATAGGAATAAATCCATATGAAATAAGTAATTCCCATTCTTAGAATCAAGAGTGCAAAATTTAAATATTCAGAGTTTTGTATAAATGCATTTATTTTGGTATTGAAAGTCAGTATTTCTGAAAGAAATCAGAGCTCTCGTTCATTTGCGAGACTGACTTCTCACCATAGCAACATAACATGTGACGTCACGAGTGGAAACAGCAATCCGCATGCGCTGTTCGACATATTGTCTTACGTTAAACGCGTGGTTTGAAAAAGTAAATTTTTTAAAATTGCAGTGCACGTGGCTGCATAAACAGTGGATAAATAAATTATGAATTTTTTTTTTTTTTACAATTCCCAAAGACCCACAAATTTCGAAAACAAAATCGATTACAAGGCTGAAAAGAGAAAACCTTCATCCGACAGCACAGACGGTAGTGTGGGCCTATAGCGAGCACAGACGGTAATGTGGGCCTATAGCGAGCACAGACGGTAGTGTGGGCCTATAGCGAGCACAGACGGTAGTGTGGGCCTATAGCGAGCACAGACGGTAGTGTGGGCCTATAGCGAGCACAGACGGTAGTGTGGGCCTATAGCGAGCACAGACGGTAGTGTGGGTCTATAGCGAGCACAGACGGTAGTGTGGGCCTGTAGCGAGCACAGACGGTAGTGTGGGCCTGTAGCGAGCACAGACGGTAGTGTGGGTCTATAGCGAGCACTTCGAAGAAGACTGAAATGCAAAGCAGTTTAGTGTTGCCAGGCATTGAGGTGCCAAAAGTTAGATTTAACAGTTTAAAGTCAGTCTTACATTTACACAGTTATACTTCTATCGTTTGAATATTGACATCGATTTGTAATTTTACAAGCAATACGTTCATTACAGTTACAGCTGCATAAATATGTAGTGTGTGATGTTCATTGAATAAGTTCTAAACCCTTTCATTCAGTGAATCTTCTTGTATCTGGGAGGTTAATAAGTAATCACAGAAAAATTATTAAAAATTTTACTATGATTTCTGATGGGTTTTATTTTTTCTTAATAGCAGACATGTAATTAATTTTTTATTTATGTACTCTTAACTAAAATTAATTTAAATCCACTTTCCACGTTTGCATCCATACAATAAAGATAGAAAACAGTGTTCATGCAATAATTAAAAACACTCATGGTAAATGAATAATGAATATTAGTTGGTATGTGCCTAAAAACAGTTGTACTTATAATGAATCATTAAAAGAGATATTTGTTGCAGTTTCAACTTGACATGTGTTGTTAACATGATTATTAATATGATTAATTAACTATCAATTAATCAACTGTTGTTTAATTACTTTTCGTTACCTGATTTAATTTTTAAAAAATTTACTGAATAGGATGCTTCGTATATTAAATATATATTCATCAAACTCCTATCAATATCTTTTAATCTAAATGTGTATGAATGCTTTTTATTACAACAATGGTTGCTTGTGTGTTAATTGTATCATAATATTTTTCATTGTTGCATTACTTTTAACACTATTCATAACATAAATGTATATGACAAATTTTCTTGAATGGATAACCTTATTACTCAAGCCACTACCAGGACAAAAACTGAAGTGTTTATTTTCTGCTGTTATTTTTAGTTGGTAAATACATTAGAATTTTATCATTATTATTATGCAACTGCCAAAACTGCTTGTGTATAAATGAATAGTTGAAGTAACTTGATCATTATTTTTATGTAACTGCCAAAACTACTTGTGTACAAATGAATAGCTGAAGTAACTTTATCATAATTAAATATGTTACTGTACACCTAATGGTTTCATAATAATGCTTATTAACAAAGTTATAGAATTTCGTTGCACTAATTATATTACCACTAGTAAGGTAGCAAAAACTGGTATTTTTTCAACTAGAATTCTAACCATTTGTTGTTAACTGTTTTTGATTGCTACTTTAAAATATAATAGACTTTGGTTCATCATAAGGGAGATCTAGTGCCAGAAAAAGAGACTTTAATCCTTAAATGGGATATATAGTGCCACGGTTTAGGTAACTAGTTATTCCTGAATTGAGGGATCTAGTTCTATGGTTTAGGTAACTAGCTATTCCTGAATTGAGGGATCTAGTTCTATGGTTTAGGTAACTAGCTATTCCTGAATTGAGGGATCTAGTTCTATGGTTTAGGTAACTAGCTATTTCTGAATTGAGGGATCTAGTTCTATGGTTTAGGTAACTAGCTATTCCTGAATTGAGGGATCTAGTTCTATGGTTTAGGTAACTAGCTATTCCTGAATTGAGGGATCTAGTTCTATGGTTTAGGTAACTAGCTATTTCTGAATTGAGGGATCTAGTTCTATGGTTTAGGTAACTAGCTAATCCTGAATTGAGGGATCTAGTTCTATGGTTTAGGTAACTAGTTATTCCTGAATTGAGGGATCTAGTTCTATGGTTTAGGTAACTAGTTATTCCTGAATTGAGGGATCTAGTTCTATGGTTTAGGTAACTAGTTATTTCTGAATTGAGGGATCTAGTTCTATGGTTTAGGTAACTAGCTATTCCTGAATTGAGGGATCTAGTTCTATGGTTTAGGTAACTAGCTATTCCTGAATTGAGGGATCTAGTTCTACAATACGAAGAGAGAAGAGAGAAGCGTTGGGTCGAAAGCAAATTTGCCCAAACATTGGGCTGGCACCTTGCTCTACGTCCAACTGCCAAGAGATGCTTATCGAATACATCCTATAACATGCAGTATCGCTTCCATTGTCTCAGTATGATTAAGATCACCAGACGATTAATCACCCCGAACTTGAACCTCTTGAGAAATATTTCAACAGCCTGGTCCTTGCAGCTACGCTACTAAGCCTCTCGCTTGAAGCTTGTGTTGCTCGTTACCCCCCACCCCCACCCCCTTACGTAATTAGTATTGATAACATAAAGATAACTTGAATTGCAAAAACAGGATCTCATGACCACAGTCTTCTACTTTAATGATAACACTTTCCGCAGGGTTCTGAGCGAAACAATAAACAACCATCAAACTGGGGGTTAGTGTCGATGGCATATATTTTTCAGTGACTGGATTCTTATGACGCAAACCAAAGATGGGCGTGGTCAAAGCGTGGCATATTCTTTCGCCCGAGTCAAATAACAGAAAACGGTTTTCATCGTCAACAGAGATTTTTTCTCTCTCTTACAATCCGTTTATTTATTCGTTTATCTATCTATCTATCTGTTTATTTATTACCTTCCTCTCTGTAGATCCATCCATCAGTCTATCTATTTGGCTTTATGTTTGTTTATTGGTCTGCTTGCTTATCTCCACTATCTCTACCTTTCTATTCTCTAATTTATAATTTTCATCTAAAGAGACGGGAGGACTGGCGAATACGCTGTTGTGTACCTGAACAGACACAGAAGAGGAGAAAAAAAAGAGTGAAGGGAAAATTCGAGAAAAAACGGAAGTGACAAACAACTTCGAAGTGAACATTCATTTTGACAAGGGTTTAAAACGCTTATTCCTGCCTTGCGTTGTTAACACAGTCTAACTACAACATGGCTGAGCGTGTTCACTAAGGTCGCAGCAATTATAGACTTGTGCTAAGTTTCCGATCTTCTGTCAGCAATTTTTATATTTATTCATCTTTTGTCCCAGTAAGCGCGAAACCGGCCTAGACCGGAAGCGCTCCCAATAAACTAAATATGGTCCAGTAAGTAGAGGCAAGTAATGATTCCGAAAATCATTGCTCACTCCGCAGTTCTATAATAAATACAAGAAAATCGGGTTTGGTTCAAGACATTGATATGTAAGATCGACTTAGACTTGTGCAGGCGCGCGAAATCGGCCTAGACCGGAAGCGCTCCTCATAAATTAAGTAAGACTTGTGCACATGGCAACTTGTTGACGTAGGCTAGGCTGCAGTTTGTAATACACGTCACTGTATGTGAGATCAGATCACGTGTTGCTGTCTGTCAATATATATATTTTTTTTTTAAGATATCATTTTTAAAGCACTGTTTCCAAAACAGAACGCGAAATATGCCGATAGACTAAAATATTGTTCGATTTTGATAACTGCTGCTGGACTATTTATTTAATTTCATTCATCTTACGTCATCTGTCGCAGTTTAAAGTTTTTTACACTGTGTTGTTGACCTCTATCCAGCGTAGTCTGCGTCAGTACACTGCCATTGACACAAGTCTAACCTGTGTCGCGCTCTGCGCTGATAAAACAAAGTCTGAAATAACGTAATACATTTCCCTGTCGTCTGAGCATTAAGTGTTGCACTATATTTAGTTTGTGTTACACGTTTCAATGAAAATGATCTTTATAATGTGTTAAATGGATTGACAGAATGTGGTGGATAGAACTCCGGTAATCCAGGCTGAAATTACATTCATCTATCAAAGTCGTTATACATCATTATGGAGCAGTGGTTCCTAACTGTTTTTCAGTCAAGGACCCCTTTGGTGAATATAAAAATATAGTGAATATTTTACTTTCACGTTAACTCCGAAGCCCATCCATGGACTCCATGTTAAGAACCCCTATGGGAGTATGGGATTTTGCATAAAAAAAATTTTCCTAGATCTGTAAGTAAACATCCCACTGCTTAGTAGGAAAATAAAAATGAGAAAAATTGTATCTTCATTAATTCAAAAACATTTATATTTACTAACACGTCGTTTTACTAACGATTGCTAAGTTAAGGTACGCAACTCTCGGTCATTTATTCGCTTAAAATATGATTCGAAAATTTAATCATAAAATTTGCATGATAATGCTGGTAAAAGGTTCCTTTCCACTTAAATTTGAATTGTTTGAATGACAATTATTTCTTCTGGGTTTTTATGTGTGTGTTGTCACATGTCCTACAAGGAAGAGTATTTTGCCTTAAAAAATATAGCAAAGAAAAGATACACTATTTAATTTGAAAACTGAAATATCTCCAAAAGAATATGTTCTCCTTAGTAAGGCTGGGCAAGTAAGAAACTAAGCTGGATCTTTGTGGTAGTGGCGAATTAGTTCAAGTCGCTTTCTGTGTTAAAGATATCCACAACTACGTCAAAATTACACTAATGTGAAAACATTATTTTCCTATTGTGTCAGGTATTTGCACCAAAATATATTTACTCTTGCGTCCTTACACACACACACATACACACACACACACACACATGCACACACACACACACTGTCACAGTCTGATAAAATTGTCCGACTTCGTGACCCACTAGCCTTGTTTACTTCAAATTCGAATATTTGAAACCCTTGACCCCTTTGTTCAAAGCTTCCTTTTTCTAGGTGCTTCTAGAACAGGTCAAGATGTTATGTAACTTTAGGACCATTGTCCAGTTCTCGAACCAACTACATGCTTTGCGAACAGTCACGTGATACGCAATATACCTTTCTATATATGTACCCACACGCTTCCGCTCCCTCACTTCGAGCACATTTTAGCTAATTCCATCAGCTTACTCGGGTCGTGAGAGGCAGCCGGCGCCATAGAGAATCAAGGTACCCTTCGACTTCTCTCAAAGGTATCATTTTATTTAATAGTATTTGCCTATGTATTGTTTAAGTATGTATTTGTGCTATGTATTATATGATTTCCATATACACTTGAGCATGGTTCAGAGAAATAGCTGAAAACCTATATGTTACGGAATATAAATTTATTGTAACCATTTTTCCATTTCTGTACTTTAATTTATATTGTTTTAATTCACTAAGAGCCAGAATGCTGCGCTCGATATGAATTCTTCATGTAATTCAATTATTGCGTGTAATTTTAATTGCAAATTGTGAAGCGCTCTGTCGGTTTGAATTACCTCTTTGTATGAACATTAATTTAACGTTGTATCTATTTTATTGCTTCATACGTCATGACTGTTAAATGGAACACATGTGAGACGATTATATTTTTTCTAAATCTATTGTAAGCGACGCGAGGTCGAAACTCTTTGTTCAGCGCATTTAATTGAGCCATGCCTAGGTAGGACCTGTTAGGTTGAGAATTATATCCAAACACGTTGCATCCACAGGTCGGCTCATGGTTCATGTTTCACCATGCCTCACCTGCATTAGCTTATTGGTGGAAGCGTGTCGAAATCCACTCTGAGGGCCATGCTGCAAAAATTCCAGTTCCTAGCCACTAACAAAGGGACATCATTCCTTATGCACCACGTGTGTCGTTAAAGGGGGACTGAGGGAACGAACCGGCATGACTGAGTGTTGAGACCAAGGATACAAGAATAGAGCTAAGTGCAAAATCAAGTGTACAGATCTCAAAGGAACACTTTTCTGGCAATTTAGATTGACAAAAATCAGGCATAGGCGCGTAAAGACAGAGTGAAGACTATTCGCGTTGCATTCGATTTATTGTTAATTTGTTAAACTTTATTAAATCTTATTTTCTTTGTTAATACCTCTTAGTAGTTGATTTCTATGCACAATAGACCAATTAGATTAATTCTTAGATTTGAATGGGGGCGGATGAGCAGAAAGATTGATGACGAGTGCATATTAATTTAGAGGGATTTAACTGTTTTCAAATCTAGCTAAAAGTTCGCAGTTTATTAGTCTGTAAATTTGTCGTCTGAACTACAAGACGCACTTTTAATTAGTCAGATAATAAATTGAGCAACCAGTCTGCGTAGAATATGAGAGGAAGAATTAATTATATTTAAAGTCTTTTAATTATTCTAAGCAGGGTCTTTAAATAAATACTGGAAACGTAACACACACACACACACACACACACACACACTCATAACTACTTCTTCCACCTTTCGCGCCTCACACATTCACACACATAATTATCGCATCACTATCTCTTTTGCACTGACATACACACACATAATTATTCTAAGGAAATGAACTCGCTGACGATGATGTATCAGTCACACTTTAGAATGCCCTGAAGTGGTCAGAGACAGGCCAGCCAGATAAATTTTTGTTCGACAACTGTGTAGTACATCTCACATACGCCAGACACTTCCTAAAAGTTGAAACAAACCTTCACGTGTCAAAAGGTCGCGATGCATAATTTCAGCTAGAAATCAAACAAACGTGCTCGTTTGATTTGGGAGCGTTTGGGTGTGGGTGCGAATGCGGGTGGATGCGAAAAGGAGAGAGGTGGAAGAGTGGGCAGGACAGTATTTTATGCATTTTAAGGAATTATATTAAACAACAACTATGAAATCCTTTAGATAATAAAAATAATTATAATTGAACGCACGCACGCATATGGGATGTCAAGATGTGATGTACTTGTAAGGTTACGTTCTTTGAAATTCGCCATCCATTGGCTCCCAGAATTTAATAACCAGTATAAAATAATATGCTCTAAGCAAGCTTAGGAAAGAGAAAGAAAGGTTTTGCTTTGTGAACTTAATATTTATGAAGGCTGACGTGCAAGAGCGCGTATTAAAGAACGTGTAGCAGTCTTAAAATTTTTCATGCTTTTTCTTTTTTTCTTTCTCTCTTTAAAATGGTTGTTCTAAGTAGCATTACCCTTTCGAAAAAAAGAGGATACATGCATGCGTGTGTTTCTGTGGGTGTAACAATTCAGGAGTGAATAATGCTAGTGAATCTCACATGTTCAAATTTTGTGGCCACCTAATGTGCAGTGCTCTCTCCCTCTCGCCTTGAACGCAGCCCAGCAGTATTGAAACAATTGTGACATCCTGCAATTAATGCGCAATAAATCATTGCACTTCCGAGGGATGCGTTCAGTCTCCCTGCCGGCTAGGACCTGCTTAACAGCGGGCAGAGTGATAGAAGTAACCTGACACACCTTTCCTCTTTCCAGTTCTGCAGTTGAGAGCTAAACTGCTCTACTGCAAATAATCCAGAAATTCCTATCCTTTGCCTGAGTTGATATTTCTTTTTCTTAACTTTCATTCATTATTCATTCATTGTTTATTTTATTTTTCTTAAAACTTTTATTTATTAGTCGTTCATTGTTTATTTAACATATCAGTTTGTGTTTAATGGAAGATTGGTTGGTTGGTTGGATGGTTGGTTTCTTAGTTGGTTGGTTGATTGGCTGGTTTCTTGGTTGATTTTTTTGTTTGATTGGTTTCTTGGTTGATTTCTTGGTTGACTGGTTTGCTTGCTGTTGATTGCATTGTGCGACAGGTATTTTCAACAACAAGAAGCACCTCATGAGAAATTATGAGAATATCATCTCTCCACCGATGATAAATTGCACTTCTCAATCGCAGACATGGACCAAAGGAGTACTCTCCCTGTGTCTTCATTCCCAACTCCCTGGGCTAACCTTAGTATGTAGGTAAATACCATGGCTGCCACTGACCTGGCATATATCCGAACAGATACCCTTGTTCAAAGGTCTTGCATCCTTCTTATTAATTATTATGTTAAGTCCCCAGTACTACTTAAGCTTTTACCCCAATTAATTAAACAGGGTCAAGGGTGTTGATAAAAAAATGAAATAGATTTTATTAACACTATAAATTATCTACATGCTACATAATGCAACTTAACATTTGATCAAAAATACAAGTAAGGATGTACACAAAATATACACACAGGAACAAACATATATATATGTAAACCAATATAGTTCTAAGTCCAATAATTCACTTGTTGATGATTATCTATAGCTAGATGCTTCACAGCTTAAACTATCTATAATTCTACACAATGCTTATTCAGCCCTCCCATAAATCACCCCTAAAATGTTCACTGTCAAAAGGTATATAAATGAACACAAGATATTTTGACATCACAGAGACAGAGAAAGGTTAGATAGATTGTTTCCCATAAACATTACCCGGAGGCGAGGTTTTCTTCTCTCCCAGTCTCTCATTCACAGTGAGTGACATAGAGATGGAGGGTGCTTCACCAGTTCCCTCGCTCAAGATACAGAAAATGTTGCTTGTTGCCAAATACAAAGTAGGACAAGGTGGAAAAATCAAAGACATAAGGAAGCTCTTCCAAAGGATTCTGGAAAAAACAGTGTTTTTTGTGTAAGGGTCCCAGCTGGCCTCACATTAACTATCTCTTTCTTTAACAACTCATCGGATTTTATTGTAATAATTTGTGGGTCCAATTGTGGGTCCACTAAAAGTGAACAAGCTATATGCCTTCATTAGAAATTGTGTATTCTTCCAAATATAGTCATGTAGAATTAAACAGAGTAATATTGTATAGATCAAAATTTAGATATAAAAAATTTCTAAATCATAAGATGATATTTTACTGAGATCTGTTTGAGTCAGACATACTATAAGTTCCAAAATAGTGGCTATGTACATTTAATTGTGCAAATACATTAATACTGAGTTAAACCACAATAAAACAAGCATACGAAAGTATCATAGAATTATAAACATCATGCAAAATTACACATGAATAAAATACATTAGTACCTAGCTGAAAGAAAAGCATAAAAATTACAAGTTAAAATTTATGACTGTATTTTGTTCAGTGTGGCATTTATTATTCAGCTTCCAAGTGGAGACTGGAGAAACATGTCTTTCCAAATGTAGTAGAATTTCTCGGATAGTGGCAGGGAAGGAATATTTTCGTAGAGTATGGGCTTGCCCACCAACCCCCCACCCCCATCTGTTGGTCATAATGAGTCATAATAAGTCAGCAGTATGTGGCTATTGGGCACTTATGATGTATCTTGCAATCTGCCTGATTACAGTCGCTCAGTGCCATAGGTAATGTATTTATCAGTAACAATGCCTAGCGGTCTGACATGGCTACGTCAGTGTAATATAATATTAATTAAATACCCACCAGTAACATTTTAGTATTAATTCAAATCCAACCCATAACTTTTTAGTATTAATTCAATTACCCACCAGTAACTATTTAGTATTAATTCACTTCTCACCAGTAGCTATTTAGTATTCATTTTCATTTACCAACAACGCTTTAGTAGTAATTTTCCGCTCACTATTCACATGTCAGTGTTAATTTTCGTCTCACCAGTAACACTTTAATATTCATTTCCGCATCACCAGTAAAGCTTTTGTATTACTTCCCAGATCACCTGTAACTCTTTAGTACTAATTCAGTTCTTACCTATATGTCGTCCGTAGCACTTTTGCAATAATTCTTAGGTCATCAGTATCCTTATATTATTAGTTCATTGTTCTCCACTTAATCTTTAGTACTGCCATTCATTCTGTCAGCAATAATTCATAAAGTAAAATAATCGACCAGCAACATGTAATACTAACAGCCTACAGTTCAACAGCGTCGTATTAATAGCCCACCAGCTTCTGTAGTCCACACATTTGTTAATAGTATTTAGCACTAGGCCATATCCAACTGTATTACCTAAGTTATCCATAGCAAATCTTGTGTTCTTAATAGCGCAGAATAATTTCTTTAATAAGAATTTCTCCACCTCTCTCTTTCTCTCTCTCTCTCTCTCTCTCTCTCTCATAATAATTAACCACCACTCTCTCTTTAGTAATAATTGCTCACCACTCTCGTTTTAGTAATAATTGCCCACCACTCTCTCTCAAGTAATAATTGCCCACCACTCTCCACTCTCTCAAGTAATACTTGTCCACCATTCTCTCTTTAGTAATATTTGCCCACCACTCTCACTCAAGTAATAATTGCCCACCACTCTATCACTCTCTTTATCAATAATTGCCCACCACTCTCTCTCTCAAGTAATAATTGCCCACCATCATTACTGTATTCATATCTGCTGTATTAATAGCCAACAATTTAAATACTTAGTATTCAGTTGTCCACCATCATATATTAAGTAATAATAGCCAGCAGCTTACGTGTATTAATAGGTGTAGCATACACCATTTCTGTAGTTTAAACAACTCTCGAGTGTCGGATTAGTAATAAAACTCCAACCGTGAAACCAATTAATTCCTTCGTAGAAATAGACATCTAATCATTTCTGCAATAGTTAGACTTTTACATGCATGTAAAGAGAATCTTAAAAGATTCGGAAACTACGGTCGAATCAATGATCTTTGAAAAATCGCACAACCCTCAGTGAAATATAATTATGATATTAAGACATTCAATATTTTTCAAATGCAACAATAATGTTAAGAGTCTCAAAATCAGATTTATACTAAAAGCATTACATTTACAATTTAATTATCTTTTGTATTTAGTTAATTAATAAGTTGGTTAATTATTTATTTTTTAACTGAATTCGTTTGTTAGTAAATCAGTTCTTATTGTCTTAAGTTCGTATATAGACCATTAACGAGTTAGTTAATTGGTTAGGCAGGCAGTCAGATAGTTAGTTATTTAGTTAGGCAGTCAGTCAGATAGTTAGTTATTTAGTTAGGCAGGCAGTCAGATAGTTAGTTATTTAGTTAGGCAGTCAGTCAGATAGTTAGTTATTTAGTTAAGCAAAGAATAGTACGTGAGAGACAAATTAGGTTTCTCGTTTCCCGCAGAACCGAAAAGTCATTTTTATGGACAAATGAATGGTCGCATTTGTCGTATTTCTTGTCAAAGACACCGTGACATTGTGAAATGGAAGAAGGTGATGCCGATAAAAAGTAATGCCGCTCGCGCGGGCATTCCTCTAGTCACGCGCATGACAGAAACGACTGTCAGCCGTGTCTTAATACCCCTTAATACTTCCACAGTTCGATTTTAATGTTTGTATTCTGTATGAAGCCCATTAAATGTCGAGGGTCGTTAACCAGAATGCCCCGCCTTTAAAACAATTTTATATACTTTTAGTTGTTCGTGTGTCTTTGTTTTTAAAAATAATATTTATGTTGTGGTGTTAGATTGATTGAAAGAAGAAGCAAAGAGAATTAGAAAAGTAGGAGTATTTGTGTTTGTGTATGCGTGTGTATGTGGTTTTTTTAATCCTCATTCCTCAGATTAATTATATCAAAATCTCATTTCTAATTACTCATAGTTTTTCCTTATTGTTCTTCAGTCACACATATTTCAAGAAAGGTCGAGAAACATACTATATAAAAATGTTTGAGCTCCTATAGTTGTATAAAAGTAATACCTAAAAAGACATGGGAATGTCAAGGAAAATAATGGAGACAAATGAGGGAGGGGGGAAGGAGGAATAACTGAGAGAATGTATGAAATTAATGGAGGGAGAGGCGAGGGAAGGGCCAAAGAAATAA
Organism: Sinotaia quadrata; assembly: GCA_028829895.1. NCBI lineage: Eukaryota > Metazoa > Mollusca > Gastropoda > Architaenioglossa > Viviparidae > Sinotaia > Sinotaia quadrata. Next base: position 83,678,845 of record CM054177.1, read on the forward strand.
TGAGCAGCATGACGCAGGAATACTGGAAGAAAATGCAATGATGAGGGAAATGGCACGAGAAACGATGATGATAAGCTGAAGAAAACATCAGATAACAGAATCTGCATGGCCTTTGTTTTTGGTACTAATAATTACTGAAGACTCAACTATTATTCATTTCGTACTATATTGGCTTGTGATGCGAATTAAATGCAGCCGCTCTAAATTGATTCTAAAGTTAGTTTATAAGTCCAATCTAGTTATAAGTTAGTTATTAGCTACTTTTTTTTCACCATTAAGGTCCGACCAGCCACTAAACTAGTTAATAAGTTATTCTTTTTCGGTCAGTCAGTAACTTTATACAACACTTCATTCAGCTGTAACAATTCGACTAGCCACTCAGTTTATACAACTCTTAGTCTCGCCATAATGATTTTACCAGCCACTCACTTTATACAACTCTTAGTTTCGCCATAATGATTCTACCAGCCACTAAGTTAGTTTATAAGTTACTTAGTATTCCCATAATTAACGTACGAATAACTGAGAAGGAGCAGAGCTGACATCAGTATACAATACAGATTTGCGAAAACTTTATCAGCTTTGACGATCTGACCTTGTAATCTAGATATTATTTGAGTATGAGATAAGAGAATATTGCTTTAATTGTACTGTATCCTACTTAACATTGTTTCTAGGTCAAATATTACGAGCTTAAAATTTGACCTGTTGCAGTAGGTCACGGCATGATTAAAAGTGGCTGTCGGTCAGATGTACGTCAGCAACGAAAAAAAACCCAACATAGATCATCCATTCATTCCAAAACCTTCGTTGAAAGTACAACTGATGAAAATACATAGACTAGTTTAACGCTCTACTGTAACAGCTACACTGGTTACTCAGTAACATTAGTCTGATTTGTTCCAACCGTTTGCCTTGTCACTGTTAGTCGAGAGTTGCCAATTATTATTTCTTAATGCTACATTGCTGTGTCACTAACTATTCCGTAATGTTAATGATCAATTTGTTAATATTTTCTTATAATTAAGAATAGCATTTAATTGTAGATTAAGAATACCATTTAATTAGATTAAGAATACCATTTAATTGTAGATTAAGAATACTATTTAATTGTAGATTAAGAATAGCATTTAATTGAGAGCCAGACTTCTCTCTTAGTTTTTAAATTCAAAAGTGAATAGACAGCAAAATTCTCTACTGCAAGTAAACTTCTTAAACTCAGCCCATTGGCTAGTCTCAGTTTCATAAATTATAAACATTGGATAATAAAACAAAACTGCTTACTCAGTTTCCATTAGGTCAGCAAATATAGAATATTCTTCCCTTAAGCTGTTTACTTCAAACTCAGACACTTTCAAACTAACACCACAAGGAGTGCCCAAGGCCGGGTACTTTGACAATTTATAAACTTAAATAACAATTAAAATTAAAAATAGGGAAGGGCAAATTTACTTTGTCACAGCATCATTATATAAAGTCATCTACATAACATCATTTATAATAGTCTCCCTTTCAAATATTGTTTCTTTGTCACAACATCATTATATTAAGTCATCTACATAACGTCATTTATAATAGTCTCCCTTTCAAAATAATGTTTCTTTGTCACAACATCATTATATAAATTCATCTACATAACGTCATTTATAATAGTCTCCCTTTCAAAATATTGTTTCTTTGCAATCGCATGAATGAATAAAATCTTGCAATACACGTGGCCACCATAAATCTGAGCCAATCCGCGACATCATTTGTCATCCGTGGCCTCAGTAAATCCCGTCATCATTTGTTTTAAATTATTCCTGGATTTGTGCTTGTTTGCAGGATAATGTCTGTCATCTACCTAGGTTGTAGGCATTGGTCTGTGATTAGTAGATTTCAAACAAAAGAAAACTTTTTCACATTTTAAGGATTTTCTTTCTTTCTATATTGAATTGATTTATATTGAAATTTTTAAAAGGACTACACATAGAACACAGGTTTCTCACAAGTCGTTGATTATTTCGTTTGAACAAAACATATATATCAACCATGTTCAATTTCTGTTTCGCTAATTAAATAAAAACAAAATTAACAGCAACAAAGGTATCTGCTCTAAAAATGTTGGAATGACCTTAAACAGATTTTTAATGAAAAACATTACGTTGATTCTGACGTAATACACTGGTCGCTGACCTCAATATTGGGACATTTCGTAATGGCGATGCGACTATTTTTTGTGCAGCTGTCTGCTGTATTATTAAGAAACCACGAATACAGGGAGATAATTACCGTCAACAACACTCATGATAAACATATCATTACGAAACTTAAATATTCCTATTTTTCCAAACAAGAAACAATTAATGCGGAGATTTGAGTTTTTAAGTACAACAAATATTCTGGTGGATTTGTATTCCCTTTCTTGCATAATTAAAAAAATTATAACTTTACGAGTTAATAATTGTGCCAGTATCGTGCGTATTTGAGAATGTTCGTGTGTGTGTGTGTGTGTGTGTGTGAGTACGTTATATGTGAATCTTTATGTTGCAAAACAACAGTTCTAAAAAAGGAGAAAAATGCTATAATTATGTATGTGTGTTTGTTGGGGGGAGAGAGTGTGAGAGTGTGTGTGTGTGTGTGTGTGTGTGTGTGTGTGTGTGTGTGTGTGTGTGTGTGTGTTTAGAAGGAAAACTTTCAGACGACAAAATCCGTAAAACAAATGTACACTGCTCTCGTATCAGTTTCTAATGAACTTTATCTGAACTATCACAAATCTTTTAAGGTTTGACAAGTAAACTGAGAAGCCACATTTTAGCATTTTTATCCCTTTCTTTAAATCAGGATTTAAAATTAATACTTTGTTATTAAAATTTTCTTCTGTTTATTAATAAATCATGAAACTTTTAATGCTCAGCTTTTCTTCCTTTTTTTCTTCTGTTGTTTCTTCTTCTTTTTGTTGCTCTTTTCCATCACTATTTGTATCCAGTTTCTTCTTTCTTTCTCTCTCTCTCTCTCTCTCTCTCTCTCTCTCTCTCTCTCTCTCTCTCTCTCTCTCTCTCTCTCTCTCTCTCTCTCTCTCTCCATCCATCCATTGTTCCCTCGTTTCACACTGTGTAGTGTTCTCTTTTTTCCTTGACTCTCATCCTCTAGTGTTACCCTTCTTTTTGTGTTCTCTTTGATCCACTCTACTCTCTCCTTTGTTTGTCCCTCACCATTTAGTGTCTCTATTTCTTGTCTCCCACCATTCATTCACGTCTTTCTTTCCATATCTCCCACTATCCATGACCTCTTTCCTTTCTTGTCTCCCACCATTCATCCTCGTCTTTCTTTCCATATCTCCCACTATCCATGACCTCTTTCCTTTCTTGTCTCCCACCATTCATTCACGTCTTTCTTTCCATATCTCCCACTATCCATGACCTCTTTCTTTTCTTGTCTCCCACCATTCATCCATCTCTATACTTCCTTATCTCCCAATATGCATGATTTTACCTTCTTTGCTTCCCACCATCCAGTGATTTATTCATTCCTTGTCTCCTGTTATCCATGATCCCTCTCTTTCCTTTTCTCCCGTCATCCGGTTTTTTTTTACTTTCTTATGTTCTCCACAATCTAGTGGTAGTGTTTGCTTCACCTCCTTTTTGTCTCCCACCATCACTGATCCCTTTTCAACTGCTCTCCCACCATCACTGATCCCTTTCCAGACATATTAACTAGAATCAAATCGTGTGTACAGATGTCATGACAACCATGTTAACCAGGTTAAAATCGAATGCATGAATGTCATGGCAGACATGTTTAACTAGGTTAAAATCGAATGCATGAATGTCATGGCAGACATGTTTAACCAGGTTAAAATCGAATGCATGAACGTCGTGGCAGACATGTTTAACCAGGTTAAAATCGAATGCATGAATATCATGGCAGACATGTTTAACTAGAAGCAAATTTCGAATCGATACCTTTCCCGTAGTCTGCTTAGAAAATACTTAACCACGCGTGTTTGAAATTAACTACTTACTTTTTTTCCTCTTTTAAATGTGAAAAAAAGAAGAGCATAAATGAATAAATACTGCACTCACGGGACAAGCGTACAATCAACTCGCAGTTGTTAATAATTTTTTCACTCCAGAAGCTCTTACAAACCACTAGAGCTTCAACTATGACAAGACAATGACATGAATGTGATCATAACTTAAGTCATAAAATAGATATGACGAAATATGGTCGCTTCATTTTTACACACACACACACACACATTTGATTGTATACAATATTACTTATTTTTACTCAAACGACTGCTTTTACATGCTTGTTTGTTTATTTGTTTGTTTCCTTGCAGCTGCATATTGCCCTGCTAATCCCTACGACTAGTATCTACGAGAAAGGAAATGAATAAACCCATCGTTAACTCTTAGAAGTATAGAGTTTTTCTACTTCATTCACGAAATCCTATTGGTTCGCTTCAAGATTCAACAATACTTACTTTGGTGATCGCTAAGGTCAATACTAATTTCATTAAACGTGACGAGAACATGGGGAATTTTAATTTTAATTTGACACGGAAAATCAAAGGTCAAATAGTAGAAAACAAAATCGTATTGAAAATGAGTAAATATCTATTTAATTGCATTTTGAGGGGAATATGGCGTCACATATTCTATAATAATAATAACAATAATAATAATAATAATAATTATTATTATTATAAATGTGTATCTAACGTCAGATTAAAAGCTACTTCAGATTAAATTAAAACAAAGAAAACGTTATCAGAAATTAAAATAAGAAAACTGCTTAGTACAACCTAAAACAGCAGGATAAAATGATATCATATTTTCATTCGACTAGGCGGTTACATTATGCCCTGTTCACATGTATGGAATTCCGCAGATATTTCACTCATATATTATCACACAAAGCACTAGTCAGTGTTCACCTTACAGCTTTTAGTTTATGGTCACTTTTGGATATCGGTGCAGTCTTAGGAAGTTATAGGAAATGTGCTGCTTTCTTCATTTATTAGCTGCTGCAGCTACACCACAGATACTCTGTAACCAGTCATTTAGATAGATAGATAGATAGATAGATAAATGGATGGATGGATGGATGGATGGGTGGGTGGGTGGGTGGGTGGATGGATGGATTTGGGTGTGATGTGGATGGATGGATCGATGGGTGGGATAGAGAGAGAGAGTCATTCAGAATGAATAGATATATAGAAGAATATAGATTTATCCATTGCTAGTTTTTGCCACTTCTTCACTCATGCAAGTTTTCAGAATATGTTGCTTAATGTAAAATTATTCCATAGTATGTTTTTTCACAACCATAATACAGCGTGCAAGAAACGAAAAGATAGAGGGTGGGAGAATGAAAATATTGACAGAGAAACGGGGGAGGGGAGAGAAATATATGAATGGGAGAAGTGATAGATTGATAATGAGGGAAAAGAGAAAATGTGATACTGGGAGACAAAGGAAGAGAGAACATGATCAAGAGAAAGACAGAAAGAGGAAGAGATTTAAAAAGAGAGAAGGAAAATGTAGTTTGACCACTTTTGGGGAGGCACTCCAAAAATAATACCTAACCACACAGTATAATGCAGCTCACCAAAATCCCCAAAACAATATTTACTACTGTCTAAAATCTAATATCCAGAATTAGAAACGCAATCTGAGTGAAACACAAATTGTTCATTGTACACGAAGGTCGTGGAGGTCACAGCAATGTATTACTTTGAATGAAAATTTTTCGAGTTTTAGAGCTACTGGTGAGAGGCCTGTGGGCGGGCGCTTTACTTTTGATGGAAATTTTTTTTTGTCGTTTTAGGGGTACTGGCAGGCTCCCTTATGGTGTGTGTGTGTGTGGGGGGGGATTGATAGCAGTTTAAAATTACCACTGGAGCTTGGGTTGATCATTTTGTCATCAGACCTTATCTGATCTGGAGTGGGACCCCACAGTCTCACAATACCTTCTAGTTGGAGGGAGGGAGGGCTAGTGGAAGGGGGTGAAAAAGGTAGCACTAGTTTGGGCACACCTCAACTGCCCTCCATCAGTGGGTTATCTCCTCCCATACGGGATAGCATGATTTTATATAGCCTATATTGATTCTGTTCCACTAAGGTATGGGATAGCATGATTTTATATAGCCTATATTGATTCTGTTCCACTAAGGTATGGGATAGCATGATTTTATATAGCCCATATTGATTCTGTTCCACTAAGGTATGGGATAGCATGATTTTATATAGCCTATTTTGATTCTGTTGCAGTAAGGTATGGGATAGCATGATTTTATACAGCCTATCTTCTTGATCCCAGGGCACTAAAAATCCAATCAAAATCTGTCCAGTACTTTTTTACTTAAGCCCACACAACCCACAACCATAACATTTTTATTATATTTTGTTTTATATATATATATGATAGATATAAAGGAACAGAAAGTCGGACAGAAAGACACAAATAAGACTAGCACAAACATTTAATATACAAGTAAGAACTTATAAATTTCAGGTAGTCATTTCTAAAACTAAAGCGTACACACTTTTCCTGTCTACAGATATTTTAGTTTAAATTTTATTCCCCACTTCGAAGTAATAAATTCCTAATGCTAGAGTAATGATGAGTATATTTAGTGGTGCTTGACACGTATTAATCGCGTCATTGCTGTACGAAAGTCTCCAGCATTAACCGATATTGACAGACTATTCATGAGCTCTGCACATTTTTTTAATCGTTTTCATTTTTAAATTTGTAAGATGTATTTTAACTACCTCTCTCAGCGATATTTGTGACTGTAGAATGAAACTGATTAATCCTTCATCTGTTCAGTGAGTACACTAATAAGTCAATCAGTCATTTAATCACTCTACAGTCTACAGCATATGACTTGGGGATAAGTAGGGATGTCTATACTGTGAACACAAAATACAGTGCCTCTTACCCTAATACTAGATCATTTCATATACGACAACCAAGTAGTAGTGTTATTAGTAGTAAAAAGTAGTATTAATTTCATGTTTATTTATAACGTGTGTATGTGCGTGTTGGTTTGTATATGCGTATTCTCTTTCTCATGGTAACAGTATTAATATAGTTTAAGTGTTTAATCTAATTAGACAGAGACAGACTTGCCACACAACTAGGATACGCCTCATGACTGAGAATGGTAAAATGTCACGTTGGAAACGACTGCAGATGGCTGGCTCTACTTTTATCCACCCTTAATTGATTCTGGCCCATTTCCCCAGAAACTTGATCCCCCGCGACACAGAATTGTCTGTAACTCCATGATTAGTGCAGTATATCAAGATGTTATTCTTTTCAGTCTGATGTCGTCCATTGCGCAAAACACTGTCTTCCACGTGTACAAGCCTGATGACGTCAGACGCTTTCTTGTATTGTTGGACGACCTCTTGTCGGACTGACTAACAAACGCCTGATCGTTATTGTGCTTGATGCCTGACAACACGACCTTGAATGTGTACATCTATCGAGAAAGAATGGGAGAAGTTTGTTGAGGCTTTTATAATTATAATTAATTTTGAGACAAATTTATTTACATTCCCTCTGCTGTGCTTTGTTTTCATAAATTATAATTTCTGTTTCGCTAAGACTGCAACGCCTGCTTACTGTTTCCTAATATACCTGTTTATTATTGATTGTTCTAAACAACACTGAACTTTTCACAAGTGTATTTATTGTATTTATTGTAATTGTCCAGTGATTTTTTTCATTGCCTTTTTGGCGTGATATATTGTATTAGGTTAAAATATTATTGGTTTATAATAGTTTATATGAATTTATTAAAATGGATTTGGTATAATTTTGAATGTTCACTGCGATAAGAATCACTAATTATTCTCAAATTTGCAAATCTGTGTAAACATTTTCACTATTAAGTAAATTTCAAGGGTCAGTTCCTGAAATAATGTCTGCAATCCTGGTGGCTAAAGTCAACAACCAGAGATCACATACCCATGCCTTTTTTGAGAGCGGTTTCCTGGTGACTAAGGTCAACCAGCAATCACATAACCATGCTGTTTTGAGAACAATTTTCTGGTGACTAAGGTCAACTAGCAGTCACATGACTATACCTAGTTAGAGAGCAGTTTTCTGGTGACTAAGGTCAACTAAAGGTCACATAACTATACATAGTTAGAGAGCAGTTTTCTGATGATTGAGGTCAACTAGAGGTCACATAACCTAGTTAGAGAACAGTTTTTTGGTGATTAAGGTCAACTAGCAGTCACATAACTATACCTAGTTTGAGAGTAGCTTCACAACTGATCAACTTAATAAGCTCAAGGCTGCCGTTACAGCATCTTTCTAAGGTGAACATCAAAGCATAATTTTAAGTGCTTAATATTACGTAGCTGTTTTTAAATAGAAACTCTTCTGAAATATTTTTATTTTCCTATAAATATCTTCAATGGACTCTAAACTCTTGAAATGTAATCTTTATTTTGCATTGTAGCATTCTTATTTGCAGTTGGACTCTAAACTCCTGCAATGTAATCTTTATTTGGCATTGTAACATTGTTATTTGCAATTGGACTATAAACTCTTGCAATGTAATCTAACACTGTTGTTATTTGCAGTTCAAACGATTTTTTTAATTCACTGCAATTTTCTGACCTTCTGTCCACTACGGTAAAATTCACTTATGTGCTTCAAATCCAATACTTCACTACCCAGGAGCTAGGCTACTCTGGTGCTTGATATTTTACAAGCCTTGAATGTATGTATCATACATATAAAGCATATATGGGTGCATATTTGAATGTATTTTATATAAGTATTCATATGTCTTTTGTATCTATTTGTATGTAAGTACGTATGATTCTATTTTTGATGTTTGAATATGTCAAAAACTATATGGATCTTAACAGCATTTGTACGGTATGTTAGGAGAATATAATTAGGCAGACATATGTATATACATTTATTTACTTGCTGTCAAGTAATTCATTTGTACGGTATGTTAGGAGAATATAATTAGGCAGACATATGTATATACATTTATTTACTTGCTGTCAAGTAATTCATTCGAGCAAAGATGACTGCGTTTAAAATTATAAAAGTTGTAACCACCATTTTATTTTTAAATTATTGTTTTATGACTGTCGTCTCGGATATAGACCATCATGAGAGAAGTTTCAAGGTTTTGAATACATTTTTTTTTCAAATGACGCACGACAGCTGTTCACAATATAAACCGTACGAATCTGCTGATGTCCCCGAAATCCCGACAATGCGTGTAAGTAGGTCAGATTCTTCAACGTACCTTTCATATATCCGGGATGCAAGGTAGGCGATGTGCAGTTGGCCTCTTTCTTGACTGATCTTGAAAGTTCGGACATCGTTGTTGAGAAAACCTGCAAAATTCTGGTTAACTTTTATGTGTCTTAACTTGTTTCCTTTTAGGCTGTCCTGTAGAGATGCCTTTTGCTTGGATTTGGTAGGGTTTTTTTACTTTTTAGTTTTTTTAATTTTTAATTTTTAAATGAATTTGATTTTATGTTGATTATGGGATAATATTTTGGATTTTTAGGTTCTCATTTCATGGAGAAAATTTGTCTTCAAAATAGATTTGGAGTGTTCGATTTGCTTGGTGGCTTGAATATTTTTGTTTATAAGATTTTTAATACATGAGATTGTTTTGTTTGACTTTGGTTTGTGTATTGGGCTTTTTATATCTGTTTTAGCTTTGGTCCTTTTGAGGTTAGAAGCTATAACAGTTAATTTATTTGTTCTATTGTTTTTTTAGTAATAAATAATATTGCTTTAGTTGGAGAGGCGTCACTTATTTTTATTACTTTATGGGCATGCCAGGCTAGTTTAGGATTATTAATTATGGTTTCTATAATCCGGGCATGCCAGGCTAGTTTAGGATTATTAATTATGGTTTCTATAATCCGGGCATGCCAGGCTAGTTTAGGATTATTAATTATGGTTTCTATAATCCAGGCATGCGGAATGATTACGTAAGAAGATTTTCGTCTCAAAAATGTTAGGTTTAGTTTTATCAAATTTGTTGTTGTTGTTTTCAGGTTTTGAGGCATTTTGATATATTAGGATTTGGGGGTTAGGTGTTGGGTGTTTATTTTGTGTGTTTTTGATATTTTGAGGTTACAGTTTTCGTTTTCTTTGTATAACAGTATTATTTCCATTGACATTATATCAATTTTGTTGGTATCTTTGTCTTTATGAATTTCTTTAATGATTTTGTTAGGAAGGCAGTTTAGGATTTATATCACCTTCATTTTAATTTCACTCTGTTGTATTATTATTGTTCTTGTTTAGAATTTTTGTTGTTGTTAATGATTAGAGAATATCATTTCAGGTTGTAATATTTACAAGTCCTTCATTCTGAATTTGGTAGTTAGGTATATTCTCGTCTTATCATTAGATTTTTTTTCTACCGTACGAATTCTACAAAACATCTCAGCATATATATTTATTTTTATTTTATTTTAAAAACAGTCACTTTTTTCGTGTATAAACTGTTGGGGGGGGGTCCCCAGAGAAATGTATGTTGTTTAATTAACAAATTTTAAAGCAGGTTTTTTAAAAAAATTTTAATAAACTAACTAGTCCTTTACTAAGTGGTTAAGTTCGAAGAATAACTATAGTATGTGAATTAGTTTTATTTAAAACGTTTGACTCGGAGACAGAGGTTGGGATGGCGACAGCAAACAAGAAAAACAACAACAAAAAAAAGCGTTATAGCGAAAAACAGTTATATATAAAAGTTCGTTATGCAAGAACCACTCACCTAAACACACACACACATGCACACACACACACACACGCGCACACACACACACACACACACGCACACACACACACACACGCACACACACACACACACACACATCGCAGAGATAATATTTTTCTTCTTTGTTTGTGCATGTTAATGAAGTACGACTCTGCTTTTCTTTGATTTAATTCATTTTCATTCTGCTTATTGATTTCGTCACTTGGTCAATTATGAAAAAAAGTTTGTATGTGTGAGTGTGTGTACGTGTGTGGATATGCATGAAATGCATGTGCTTGTATATGTGTGTACATAGTTATGTGTGTGTGCGTGTGTTTGTGTATGCGCAAGGTTTGCGTGTGTGTGAGTACTTTTCTAATTCTTATTTGAATAACGTATTTAATGTAAGACTGATTACAGTTAATGCTTGTTGTTGCCCAGTGGTATTCATATCTCTCAGGATTTCATCATTGCTACTGTCTTATTGCTACAGCCGTAATAACTTTGAGAAACGTACACACTCATCATCGGCTTACTTCCCTTCCCCTCTACCCACCCCTTCCTCTTTCACCCATAAGCACAAGCACACGCATGCACGTGCACTAACAGATAGTACATAAGTAGACCGATTTTCATAGTCTGTCCAGTTGGCGACAGGTTTACTGCCGATATCTTGTGACTGGCGTCCCGGAAGCTGGTAATGGGACTGTCGGCTGCTGATATCCATCGCGCCGTTAGCGATTGGATGACGTAAGTAGCGATGGCTGTGAAAGCAGGTATGCGCGTTGTCCAAGTCGCCAAGCTGTTCGTACCGGGCAAGATCAAAGACTTTGGGGGTGAGGATGGGGGTTAGTTTATTTTTTTTTTTTTAATACTGTCAAAGTGCAAAATAAACTGGTCACAAAGTTCGCGGCGGGTGGGAGATGCCGTGGCTTTAAATGGCAGTTTGATCGATTAATATTTCTTGAATTGAAATGACATATTTAACGTCCTTTTTTTCACACGCACACAAAAAAAAAAAAAAAAGAAGAAGAAGAAAGAAATCCACTCTGATTGAATGCTATTTAATTTGTGCTAATGCGAAGTAAATGATTGATGTATGAAAATAAAAATCTCAGAATAGATTTTATCGGCAAGGATGCATGTGATAAAAGTGAAATGAAAATAATTATAATTATTCATAGTTAACAGAAATCATCTCTGCATCCTGTATCTGATTGACAGATGAAATAATTATAATTATTCATAGATAACAAAATTCAGCACATGGTCCCGATATGATGGACGCGCGAATGAGTTCTTGCATTGTATTTTGTTGCTCCATTAACTTTTTTTTTTTTAAAATACTTATTTATATGCAGGCAGTTGAAAACTTCTTCACCTTTTTAATATTTTACCGGGGCTTTAATCTGATTCGCGTAAACACTTGTGTTTTAATGACGTATGCTCCTGTGTTAGTTTCCTGCTTAGCGATTGGTCTATTTAAAGGCAAAATGTTTTCTAATACGGATCACTCATTTGAGTATACATTCACATTAAACACTAAACAATCCAAATAGAAATCATCTATGTTAAATTAGTACTAAAACCTTGCGTCAAAAATATAATCCAGAGTTGCGTACCTTTTCCGCATCAATCTTAATTGTAACATCACTGTTCTAGGCGGAAATAAGTGTCGCTGTTTCAGGACCGATCACTGAATATGACGTCTTGAAGGGCAAACAATTTAGAATAGATAATACACAAAAAAATAACGTAAACAAGGAGCAATTATCACATACTCTTTACTTAACAATTGATGCGTTTAAATTTCTGCTCATTTGCGGTAGCTCTCTTAAATAGGCACTGTTTTAATCTCTTCCCCTTTAAGAAAATTTAAGGTGTCCTATCCCTTAATCCTGAATGCAATTTGGTAAATGTACAGGCCTACTCTCGCATTGTCTGTAAAAGTACAACTCTAAAGATGGCCTGAATAGAGTGATGTATAGTCTCACTCTCGCATTGTCTGTAAAAGTACAACTCTAAAGATGGCCACAGCAAACTCTATTAATTTCATGATTTTCAATATTTTATTTCTATACTGTTTATTATTTTATACTTTATTTTGTTTTTCCTATATTATTTATTACATTACACATTTTTATATTTTATTTTTATTCTGTTTATTATTTTGTACCTTATTTTACTATATAATTTCTTTCTATACGGTTTGAAAATCTACCTACAAGACTCCATTGTCAGGAATCTCAAATTTGTATTGTATTAACATGGTTTATTCTGTATAATCCTTATTCTTGCAAAGAGAAAATTAATAAATATAAAGAATGTAGAATTAATTTACTGACATAACAATATTTGGACAAGAAACGGCTCTTAAATCATATGTGAATTAATAAAATATTTTAGTTTAGTTCTTTCAAATAAGCTTACACACACATATATATACATAAACACACACACACACGCACACATACACACACACACACACACACACACACACACACACACACACACACACACACACAAGTTTTAATCCATCTTAACAGCATGCATTCGTTGCTCTGTTATCTGTGCTGAGATATGTCTCGATAACCGTACAAACACAATATCATCACCGGATATTTATGTTGATTGTCTCATCTACTCTATCTCGATCCTGTAAACAGACACATTGGAAAAAAAATGTATCATACGTCCACCATACACACTGAACATCCAAACAGTCGCACACACACGCGCGCACAACTTACGCGTACACCACAAACACACAGACGCACACAAACACCACTTACGCGCACACTCTCACAAGATCAAAAGTCATCTGTTCTGTCAGTTACCTTGAGCATCATCGCCTGCAGCTAGCTTTAACACTTTTCCAAATGTTCATCCAGCTATTTTGTTTTGGCAATCTTGGGCACACGGAAGTGTCAAGTCATTTTACTGTCCCCATTTCACTACGCAGAACTGTTCATATCACACTCGAAACGGATCTGCTTCTAATGCACATCACACTAGTGCAGTTGTCGTTGTGTTCCACCCACCCACCCACCCACAGAAGAGTTTGCTGCCGCTCCTCAGTGGTTTGGAATCAATCTCCATGACCTTGAGACAATACTGGAAAGGAAACAATCTGAAAATGGAATTGTTTTGTTTCTAGCAACCGTTTAGTGCACAAGGGTTGTGAGACAGGTCGAGGGCATTTATACATCTTGTTATAAGCCTCTGCGGACGCCAAGAACCTTTGGTGTCACAAACCTCATGGAATATAATTACCTAGTGACCGATGTCTCAGGTGACCGCGTCGATATCACGCTAAGCTATTGTGTCATTATGGACTTAGAGATATATATCAGTCGCCTTAAGAAAATTTCCTATGGCTGTGATTTTAGTGACTGCAAACTCATTACACACTAAGTAATGGAAACAAAACAATATTTCTCAGGGCCCCACACATCCACTTAATTGTACACCAGATGAGTGTATACCAAACGAATTTGAAGAAGACCAAGCCAGTTGCTGGTGCGCTTTATTTTCAAGTAGGTGACTGTAACTTTGTAATTTCTTGACACATAACATAGTCATAGTCTACCTCTACCAGTTTTTAATAAAAATAGTTGTCCGTTGCTTCCAGTGTTGCAAGGTATAGTCAATGTCTATTGCTACCACTGTTGTTGCAAGAGATATTCACTGAGTTGTTATCAGTGTTGCTATGGATTCCTGTAACTAATGATTGGTAAAAAAAAAAAAAAGGCAATAAATGTTTATTGCTACACTGTTGAAAGAGGTACTCACTGAGTACTACTACCACTGTTGCAAGAGGTACTAATTATTGTATTACTACCACTGTTGCAAAAGGTATTCACTATGGTATTACTGCCACTGTTGCAAGATATCCAATGTATATTACTATGACTGTTGCAAGGGATACCCACTGTGTATTACTACTACTGTTGCAAGAGGTACCAACTGTGTATTATTGCCACTGTTTATTACTACCAGTGCTGCAAGAGGTACCCACCGTGGTATTACTGCCACTGTTGCAAGAGATTCCCACTGTTTATTACTTTTGCAAGAGGTACCCACTGTGTATTACTGTCACTGTTGTTAAGAGGTACCCACTATCTGTTGCTACCAGTGGTGAAAGAGGTACCCACTATCTGTTGCTACCAGTGGTGAAAGAGGTACCCACTATCTGTTGCTACCAGTGGTGAAAGAGGTACCCACTATCTGTTGCTACCAGTGGTGAAAGAGGTAACCACTGCTTATGTTACCACTCTGCCAGTGTCTACTGTTACCAGTATTTAAAAGGATATTCGCTGTCTATTCCTCACAGTGTTGCAGGAGGTAGCCACAGTCTATTGTTACATGTGATGGAAAAAGGGAAGACCGCTCTCTAAGGTTGCCAGTGGTTATGGTTAAAGTGGAAGCCACTGTCTATTGTTACCAGTCTGAAAGAATTAATCATTATCTAATATACCACTGTTGAAAGATATAGCTCTCTTTAAAGATATAGTTGCAATTGTTAAACGATATAGCAACTGTTTATTTCTACCAGATACCGCCTATTGCTACTAGTGGTGAAAGAGATAGCCATTGTATTTTCTGCTACTGGTGAAAGAGATTTCTTCAGTCCAATACTGCCTATTACTACTAGTTTTGATACAGAGAAGACTGTCTATTATTACTAGTTGTAAAAAAGAGAGCATTGTCTAATTCCACTAGTTTTAAAAAATAATTCTTTTCCATTGCTATTATTTTTTTTTAAAGGATAGCACTGTCTACCATTGCCATTAGTTTTGAAGAAATAGCCACTAGTGCTATCAGGAACGTTACAAGACATAACCACCCTTTGTCTACTGTATCAGTGACGTTACAAGGCTTAAACACTCGTGCTATCAGTGACGTTACAAGACAGCCACGCCCGCTGCCAGTGACGTCACAAAACATAGCCACGCCTTCTCTACTGCTATCTGTGCTGTAGAAGACAGAGATGGCGATTGGAATTAATGAAGTGCTAAAGATGGCTTTTGTTGTAGTACTGTTCCTGCTGCTGCTATAGATTATCTGTGATCTTCAAGTGCAAATAACGTTACGAGTAACCCTCCAACATTAATACTACTGCCTCTATTGATTTGGAAGATAATCACTATGTTAACCTCTTCCCTGCAAGTGTCAACAATAATTAACAGTCACCTATTTTCGTGTTTTGCCCACTGCATATTCAGCCCTCCGATCTGAACGTATGCTTTAAAATCTGTGTACAACTCTATCATTTCCTGTAGGTAGATGTCACAGGAAATGAGGGACAGAAATTATATTTTATTTCATTTTAAAAAACCGCTAACAAAACTAATTGAAGTAATCCGAGTTTTGTTATATTTTCATATTATCATGTGAAATTCCAGTATCGGTCACCTAAGATCTCTTTAGTAGACAGACGTTCGTGACGCAGTGTGTGTTAATTATCATATTGAATATATATATTAGTTTATGAAGGATATGTATATTAAATGATTGGAACAACTGCGCACTACGAGTCACGTGTTGTTGACGAGAGAAATGGCCAGTGCGCATTAGAATTGACCACAGAAAAGCGTGCATCACGATTACCACTATATATCCAAGGCAAAAATCATGTCACAGGACATAGCTTCTGGAAGTTTTGGAAACCTTCAGTGAAAGCTATATAAGAGACAAAATGAAGATTTTACTCTCAATGTTGAAAACGTTGATTCGTCTGAAGCCAGTCTAACTTCACGTATGAATTATCTCATGTACAGAGAGTTCATAAAGGAAAGCTGCAATAATCTCTTTCCATCCGTTTTCCATCCGTCTGATGCCATATATTGAGTAACGAGGCAAAATTACTCAGTATAATTGTTGGCAAAGTGGAGAGTTCACTGTCAAGAAAAACCCATGCATGCGACGCTGGTTGTATGCAGTTAACGACACGAGGGACCAATTTTGTCTTCCCCCTGTCTGAGTTCGTTTGGCAGTCTATCCCGCAAATTGAGAGGCTAGCACCGAGATTTTCTTACAGATATCGGGATTTCTACACTCAATGTAATGCGACGACACATCCCACTGGACGACTCCACCCGATAATGCTAAACGTCGTTGGGGTGTCCGTTTCCACGACAACCGGTACAACGATAATTATCGAGGCTGACAACAGTCAGCTAAATTTCAGATTTCTCCCCAGTGATAATCTGAAAGTGGTGCCTAGATTCTGCAGAATCTTCACCTGTAATGCGACGCCTCAATTGCGTCCTATCTTCACTTTGAAGTGCCGCTTATAAGTGACGTGTGAGCTTACGTCATCTCCTTGGAACTCTGACATTAATAGTGAGTAATCATTAGCACGGCTAACGCGCACATACTTAACTCAGGACTCTTAAGAAAATGAACACTATTATATCGTTTGCAAAATAAGAACTTGAATGTTAAAAAGTAATGCTTATTTTACATGTCAACTATTGTTAAAGCGGCCACATTTGCCGCATAAGAATTGTGTAATTAATCTTTATTTTATATTTTGAATTTCATCATTTTCATCTCCCCTTATTTCCCAAAGAGTGTATGACATTGGAAAGTTGAATGAATGATTAATCACTGTGCGAAAGAGTAGTGCCCCTTTTAAATCGGGAAATAAATAACCTGATTTAAACATCTTTCAACTCTCTTGTTATTCATAATTTTTGAGAGGGACGAAAGAATTGTACTATTGTTTTGCACCGTTCGTCTGTTCGTCCATTT
This sequence comes from Sinotaia quadrata, assembly GCA_028829895.1. Classification (NCBI taxonomy): domain Eukaryota; kingdom Metazoa; phylum Mollusca; class Gastropoda; order Architaenioglossa; family Viviparidae; genus Sinotaia; species Sinotaia quadrata. The sequence continues at coordinate 83,696,348 of CM054177.1, forward strand.
ATTCACATTTATGATACACACTCACAACACACACCGCCAATAAAACGTTCCTTGGCATGACATTAATAAATTGGGCCCCACCCAAACATCAATGGTGTATGTCATGTGTGTCTATGTAACAACCTGACACGACGTAGTACGGGCATACGTCACACGGGCTAATCTTGGAGGTGCACCGGAGCAGGCCAAAAATAGACTTCACCCCTTGCATCTCTAACTTCAGCTCGGGGTCGGCTTGTAACGAGCCTCCCGTTTTGTGACAGTAGACAACATCAACAAAATGATAGTCAGTCCGTCATTCTAAAACACCAGTGAGAAAGTTTCCCAAACGTCATGAAGGTAAACACATAGTTTCTAAAAGCATCTTGAAGATAAACTCTACCACTGCAGCGTTTTGAGGGGAAATGCTACTGCTGCAAACATCATGAAGGTATACATTATTGGTGCAAACATCATAAAGGTAAACACTATTGCTGTAAATGACATGAAGGTAAACACAATTGCTGCAAACGTCATGAAAGTATACACTATTGTTGCAAACATCATGAAGGTAGACACTAGTGCTACAAACTCATAAAGATAAGCACAATTGCTGCAAACATCATGAAGGTAAACACTTCTGTTGCAAATATCAAGAAGTTAGACATTATTGCTGCGAACCTCATAAAGAAAAGCACAATTACTGCAAACATCTTTGCTGCAAAAGACTTAAAGGTAAAGACTATTGCTGTAAACGTCATGAAGGAAAACACTGAAAACACTTTTACTATCCATAAAACAATCTTAGTTTACATCGGAGCATTAATGATTGGTGTCCATTAAGTAGTTCTGGTTTTGGTTTGAGTACTAATGATGAGAACTAGATTTTCATTAGACCATGTCTACCCAAGTAGTTACAGGTCTTTTCAACTGTGCTAACTGAATTTATCAACAATTAGTTGCGATTCTGAAGTTTATCAGCGCTGAGTTTACGATAGAGTTTATTATCTCTTAACTGCGTACATTAAGCTAGTTTAAGAGTCTGTGTAACTCTCTTAAATGAGTGCATCTAAGCTAGTTTACGAGTGTGTAACTCTCTTTACTGAGAGTACATCTAAACTAGTTTACAAGTCTATGTAACTCTCTTTACTGAGTACATCTAAGCTAGTTTACAAGTCTGTGTAACTCTCTTTACTGAGTACATCTAAGCTAGTTTACAAGTCTGTTTAACTCTCTTTACTGAGTACATCTAAGCTAGTTTACAAGTCTGTGTAATTCTCTTTACTGAGTACATCTAAGCTAGTTTATAAGTCTGTGTAACTCTCTTTACAGAGTACATCTAAGCTAGTTTACAAGTCTGTGTAACTCTCTTTACTGAATACTTCTACGCTATTTTACGTGTAACTCTTTACTGAGTATATCTAAGCTAGTTTATGAGCCTGTGTAACTCTCTTAACTGAGTATAAACTGCGCTAAGATGGCAAGTCGGTGTGACGTGAACCATCAAACGTTGCAAACACGCTAAGCATGTCAGTCAGTTTAATGGACTATCATCATCAATAAATCAGTCAGTCAAGCAATATGTAACTCTTTGCTCTGTGAGTCGAGCTGGAATGGGTTGATGAAGTGAGAGAAATTGATACAATGCAAGGGTTAAAAATAATCAAATAATTTTTTCAAAGTATTTTGCTCTACATTCTTGTGACCAGAGAGTCATATATTATTTGATTTTATTATTTTCATTTTCACAGCGGCCATTATTATATTATAATATTAAACTCATCATTTTCCATTCAACTAAAGTACTTTAGTGGTTGACGACCAACAAGAACCGCTCAGGTTGCAAGTACTGGCAAACAGACATGTCATTGGATTCGACTTCTGTAGTTTCGTTTAGATATTTTGCTTTCAACAATTGTAAAAAAAAAAAAAAAGAAAGAGCCATCGAGGCTCGATTTAATTTCGTATATATTTATTTCGTGTGCAGCAATTTGTAAAGAAATTCGATAGACAAAGTGACCGTAGTTTAAGCTAGATTGGTACATTTTACTTCCATTACGGCAAATTATAACAAACGAGATGCAACATTATTTTTCCAACGGGACTTGTAACATAATAACAAGATGTATTTGGTGGACTGGGATGCTGATAAAACGTACTTTTCAGACAAGACTGTTGACAAGATCTATTTTTCAGACTAGACTATTGACAAGATGTACTTTTCAGACTAGACTGTTGACAACATATATTTTTCAGACTAGACCGTTAACAAGATGTCATTTTCAGACTAGACTGTTGAAAAGACGCATTTATCAGACTAGATTGCTGACAAGATTGACTTTTTCAGACTTGACTGCTGACAAAGACGTATTTTTCAGATTAGATAAGATACATTACCAGAGAAGTATTTTTAAGATTAGACCAGATATATATTTCAGACTACAACAAAATGTACTTTTAAGGAAACCACTCTAATTTATTAACTTCGCTGCAAAATTCTTACCTTAATTCCATAATGACAATATTTAGTAAAACAGCAGTAGTACCTAGTTTGTTTCTACAAACGTAACCCAGAAACGTCACTCGATTGCTGTGGCAAAGATTTTCCTGACTGCGTTACATTTGTGTATTGTGCACATGTGTGTGTATGTATGAGTGCGTATGCGCATGTTTATGTGTTAGCATTAATGTGTGCGTAAGAGTGTGTGTGAGTATGTGTGAGTGTGAGAGTGTGTGCGGATGTGGATGTGAGAGAGTGAGAGTGTGTGAGTGTGTGTGAGTGAGAGTGTGTGATAGTGTGAGTGTGTGTGTGTGAGAGAGAGAGAGAGAGAGTGTGTGTGTGTGAGTGTGAGTGTGTGAGTGTGTGTGTATGTGTGTGTGTGTGTGAGTGAGTGTGAGAGTGTGCGTGAGTGTGTGTATGTGGGAGAGAGAGTGTTTGTGAGAGTGTGTATGTGTGTGTGAGAGAGAGAGAGAGAGAGAGAGAGAGAGAGAGAAAGTGTGTGTGTGTGTGTGTGTGTGTGTGTGTGTGTGTGTGTGTGTGTATGTATGACAGAGATTATGTATATATTCGAGAATCATAATCTGTGTAGTTGTAGGGATACAAGATGTTTTGCTGCTCGTTCACTTGTTGAAGATTCAGTGCATGTTTTGTTTATAAGTAGGCTTAGATGCCTTGTTAGAGCTTGGTAGTCTTATAAAATGTTTTGATAGAGCTAGGTAGGCATTTAAAATGTTTTGATAGAGCTAGGTAGGCATTTAAAATGTTTTGATAGCGCTAGGTGGGCGTTTAAAATGTTTTGATAGAGCTAGGTAGGTATTTAAAATGTTTTGATAGCGCTAGGTGGGCGTTTAAAATGTTTTGATAGAGCTAGGTAGGCATTTAAAATGTTTTGACAGAGCTAGATAGGCGTTTAAAATGTTTTGATAGAGCTAGGTAGGCATTTAAAATGTTTTGATAGAGCTAGGTAGGCATTTAAAATGTTTTGATAGAGCTAGGTGGGCGTTTAAAATGTTTTGATAGAGCTAGGTAGGCGTTTAAGATGTTTTGCTACTCGTTGAATTCAAGAACATTAATTAACAGTATTTGTTTTGATAGTCGTTGAATTCAAGAACATTAATTAACAGTATTTGTTTTGATAGTCGTTGAATTCAAGAACATTAATTAACAGTATTTGTTTTGATAGTCGTTGAATTCAAGAACATTAATTAACAGTATTTGTTTTGATAGTCGTTGAATTCAAGAACATTAATTAACAGTATTTGTTTTGATAGTCGGGTAAACAAATAAGATAGAGATTTTGCGATTCGTTACTTTAAGAACTTTAGTAATAGTTTGTATGCTGTTAGAGCTGGGTATGCATTTAATAAGTATTGTGACTTGTTTAATTCAAGAATATTCGTATGTCTGTGCTATTGGTAGAATCGAGATGCATATAAAACTGTGTGACTTGTTTAACTCAAGAAAATTGGTGATATGTTTGCTATTGCTAAGAGTTAAATAGGTATTTAAAACAGTGTTATGACTTGTTTAACTCAAGTAAATTGTGGATATGTTTGCTATTGGAGAGTCGGGTAGGCATGTTTTTGTAGAGGCGGGTAGACTTGCAGTACGCTGCTGTCGGCAGAGCCGGGTAGGAACCCCAGTTGGAAGTTGTTCTTCCAAAGCTAATTTTTACCTTGTTAATGATGTTTGGGGGTATATTCGTTATGTGTGGTACTTTTAGTTCAGAACGTAAGTTGAATGAAGTGGTAAAGATAATGGACATGTTGGTAATTATACCCCTAGTCCAACATGTACGTTGAATGAATGAAGTGGTAAAGACAATTTGACATGTTGGTCAATAAACCCCTAGTCCAACATGTACGTTGAATGAAGTGGTAAAGACAATTTGACATGTTGGTCAATAAACCCCTAGTCCAACATGTACGTTGAATGAAGTGGTAAAGATAATTTGACATGTTGGTCTTTATACACCTAGTCCAACATGTACGTTGAATGAAGTGGTAAAGATAATTTGACATGTTGGTCTTTATACACCTAGTCCAACATGTACGTTGCAAGTCCAAAGCATACGTGAAATGTATCATCTTTTTTATTAACGTTTTTATTTTTTCTCTTTTTAAAAAAAAAGGTAATGATTCATTTAAGTTTATTGAAGTGTACCGAGATAATGGATATGTTTGTTAAAAATACTTCTAGTCTAAAAACATAGGTCACGTTAAGTAATTTTGATGATGGATATGTTGTTAAAAATACTTCTAGTCTAAAAACATAGGTCACGTTAAGTAATTTTGATGATGGATATGTTGTTAAAAATACTTCGAGTTCAAAATATACGTTGCATGAAGATTAAAGGGATAATTAATGCATTTGTAAATAAAACTTTATATTTCAGACCGTGCGTTGCTTGAAATGGTAAATATAATGGAAATGTTGGTAAACATATTTACGTGAAGTTGTAAGGATAATGGAAATGTTGGTAAACATATTTACGTGAAGTTGTAAGGATAATGGAAATGTTGGTAAACATATTTACGTGAAGTTGTAAGGATAATGGAAATGTTGGTAAACATATTTACGTGAAGTTGTAAGGATAATGGAAATGTTGGTAAACATATTTACGTGAAGTTGTAAGGATAATGGAAATGTTGGTAAACATATTTACGTGAAGTTGTAAGGATAATGGAAATATTGGTAAATATACTTTTAACCCCAAACGGTATTTTAGCACAATACAGATTTTTTTTAGTACTCCTAGCAAAGCAGTGCCTTTTGAAAAATAATATACTTACAGAAATCGTAAACTAAAAGAAATCATACACTTAAAGACATCATTCATTTACATAAATCATACACTTATACAAGTCATACACTTACGGATATCATACCTGCACAGAAGTCGTACACTACTAAATCTTACATTTGTAATAGAAGTCGTAAAATTACAAACATAAATCATACACATATAGAAATCACATTGCTCAGAAATCATATAATTATAGAAACCATACACTTAACAGAAATCATATATTTATAAAATTGTATTAAAGAAGCCACACACTTAATGAAATAGTACTCTTCAATAAACTGTACACTTAAATTAATCCTTTATCTTTTTCTTTTAAAGAGAAAAATTAAAACGTTAATCAAAAAGATGGTACATTTAAAAGAAATCGTACACTTTAAAAAATTGTGTACCTAAATTAACCATATATTTAAAGAGAAAGTATATTTCAATAAACTGTACACTTAAATAAATCGTGCACTTAAATAAATTATATATTTATAAAACTATGCAGAAGAAATGCAAAATCAAAATAAAACCAAAGTATTAAAAAGAAAATCAAATATATGCAAACATATATGACAATGACGTCAAATGAATTTATATTATCTTTATGTCTGGTTTCTTATCGTAAGTTAACCTGTAAAATTAAAATTTAAAATGAGGCCATGAAGAGGTCACCAAGATAAATCACACCATACTACCTCTTTAAATCTCTGGTATTAAAAGTACAAAATAAAATCTTTCTTTACAATATATGTAATCTAAAATAGAAACTTCCAGATGTGACGTCAGGCTGAATTATATTCATGCGTCTATCAACAACACACTAAATTGCACACGTTATAAACAGGCAAAGCACTAAGTTAGTGGGTGATGTAATGTATTAAACAAACCAAATTACTGTTTTGTATTGTATGAACAATGGGGCCTGCACATTGTAGACATTAATACACGGTAGTCCTACCGCAATTTGTTGAGAAATTTACTATATTTTTTAACCTAATGAGAAAACACACACACTACCACAACCTAAATCAACAAACGACAGAATTATTATGTAAACCTTAAATTTATTATATATTTCAGCAACACCTTTAATATCAGTTTCGTAATTTAGCTTGTCATGTATAAACATCGGCGCATTTTAATGACAAAATAAAAAAATATATAAAACTATACGAATATATTAATTGGGAACAGGTCGCATAATTACTTATGTTATTAAATTTCTACCTATATGCAGAATTATATTACTGGTATGTTGGTGTTGTGTGTAGTGTGCATTTGTATAAGCACTTAATTTTTTTCTTAATTTTTTAATTTTGCTCTTGCTTTATCTTTCGAACGAAAACGTACGCTGACGGATGAAAAATATTCATGTACAACCCGAACTGTTGCAATGCATACAAGTAGCCTACACTGCATACATTACTTCATGATCACACTTTTACATATGCAACTCAACAAGCGATACTGGCAAATGACGTCAATAGATTTTCGTTGTAGTACCGCAGAGGCCTCAGAACATCTGCTATTGTTTAACGGTGCTATTGTAAAGAAAAACGAAAGAGAGGGGGGAGCTAAAAGGAAAAGTCCGCTATGTTTCATGTATCGCCTTCGTACGATCAGGGTTCAAAAACCCGCGATCCAACATCTGAGGTAGCCATTTTGCGCGGTTAGCGATACAGGCAATCGCTGACGTCACCGTGTCACCATGGCAGAAGTGCTGACACCAGGCGCCCCGCCTCCTTCCCCCCTTCGCCGCCACTCACCTCCACCTTTCAGATTTTGCTAGAGGACTGTCAACCAATCAGGCGCGTCACGTGATTAAGCGCCGTTGAAATAGAGCAGGTAGTGATGTCATAGGGCAGTAGCTGACACATCTCTCGGAAAGATCACACAAGACGGCTGGTCCGTCTTGTTTTCCTGGAGGAACCATAGGAGTTTTGTTTTTAACCCTTTGTGTGTTTCCGCTCTCGTCACGATTGTCCTGAAACAAAAGGAGAAAAATCATTTTTGTCGAGTTTTGATCGCTGTCGCCGAGTGTTCGTTCCATCGACACAAATAATGCCGCCAAGTCCTGCCGAAGAGCTGGCTCTCATGGATTTGGATAGGTAGGTGTTGCTTCCCCCTTTCCGCTCACCTTTCTTTTTACCTGACCGTACCTTTGTGTGTTGTACCTATTTGATTTTGTTTGCTATATTGTTTCCACATGTAGCGTTTAATATACTTGTTTTATAGCATTGTATCGGTACTTTTCTTCCGTTTATGGCGACTTCCTTTCAAGAGTATAATTTAGCAAGTAACAACTTGAAGTTCTTTGCTACTTGTGTATCAAATAAGCCTATTATGATTATGTCCTCGCAGATAAACTCCTACATTAATAATTCTTGTCAGTTTAAAATGCATTATTCAGATTTTTCTCTCAAAACTATGGATTCACCGATGAGAGAGAGAGAGAGAGTCCTTCGACACGACTGTAACCTTAATAGGGTTTTCGAAATTATTGCCCTTGTCTTGGGTTTAAAATTATTCACATGAAGATTTATTGATTGTTCCCCTTTTTCTTTCTCGAGTCACGCCCACGCCTCAGCATTTCTCTGAGTCTTTGTCACGTGTTTATTTTTTTTTTTTTCCTAGTGGGTTTTTTTTCCCCCTTCACCTTGGGCTTCAGGAAGTCTGGTTTCGTAATTAGTTTTCTCGTTGTAATTAGATAAATTTTCACTTTGAAACTGAATGCTGCTCTAAATAAATCTGAGTTCTTTGTGTCTCTCGTTGTTCCTCTTGTGTGTGTTAGAAACAAAACGACACGGGATATCAGATCCCAGGAAATAGCACTTTGGACGACCAGTTTTAATTTCTGATAACAATAAAGTTGATTTGCCAGTATGCAGTCATCATGCTCAATGTTGCCTTGTAACGTTGCTACAGTGTAACTAAATGTAACTACAGTCCAACTAAATATTATTGTATTTAAATGCATGCTGTGTGTTTGGTTATTTCACTTCTTTGAAGAAAGATAAGTCTGAAAGTTTTAAGCTTTTTTTCGCCACCGTCACAAATAGGCCTATAATGCGGGTTTTTTTCACCTTTTCTTTCATTTTACCCAATCTCTCTCTCTCTCTCTCTCTCTCTCTCTCTCTCTCCACACCCAGCACCCCAGTCGTGTTTATGATAAAAACTGATTTTTTTTTTTTTAAAAATAAAAAATTTGAAAGTTCTTGGTAATAGGATCTTGTTTGGAAGGTAAGCAGTATGCACGTAACGTATTATATAGGCCTAGTTTTTTTTATTGCCACAGTATTCTCCCCTAGAAATTATTTCTTAGCATTATTTAGGTCTATATAATTTGAAATGAAGACTTCCAAGAAATGCATTGGTTATCTACTATTCCTGAGCCATTACTGTATACTTGTACAAACACATTTAATAAATCCTTATAGATATGTGTATTTTCACAAACATTAATGCCACAAAACAGTAACAAGCTTTCACGCCTCCCATTATCACACAAGCTCTCCATACAGTCGGGAGTGTTAGCACGCACTATTTAAAATTTAAGAAAAGCAATAGAAGGAAGCCTGTTTAAATATTGCCATAATCTTCTTTTCTAAGAAACTGTTTCATTGTTTGTCAAGTTGTTGTTTTTTTTTTCTTCTTCTTAGGGTTTGCCATTATGTAATTTGATATTAAAAACCACGTGCTTTTGTGTTCCAATATTATCCTTATGCAATTCATTTTTTATATTAAAAACTTTGATATTAAAAACCACGTGCTTTTGTGTTCCAATATTATCCCTATGCAATTCATTTTTTTGAAAAATGGATCGTTCAAGGCTCAAATGAAATTTCACGACACCTTAATGCTTTATTTAATATTTTCTTTTTTATTTAAAACAAAATATTCCCGACCCTTCATGGGTGTCACTGTCACACCACCCCGTCGTGGCACTCCAGGTCAGGGTCGGGCAAGGACTCCCTGCGTTCGTTTTTCATCACCTTTGCATTATTATCATCTTCGACTTGCTTTCATCAATTTCCGGGTGGGAAAGTGGTGGCAAGCCAGTGTGCAGTGGGTAATCCGTATTTCTGTCTGTGCAGCAAACATCATGTTCATAGAATTTGTTTTACAAGTTCTACTGCAATTGAGTTAATAATGCAGAACAACATTATGTTCAGTTTGTGGGTGGCCGACTGTTGTGGCCCCCACGAGTAAGTGCTTTATAGTTGTGGCATATTCCATGGCGCCCCTTTACGAGAGCCGTTATAAGGGATCGGGAGGGGGTAAGGGTGTGTGGTGGAAGAAGGTGCCATCTCATCCTTTCCAGAAATGGAAAGAATTATGCCACTAGACTTAATCGGGCGCCCAACCGAGGTCTGATAACGAGGGCACAGATGTCACTGAACTCCAATCTTCCCATGTTCTGTGACCCAGATTCTTTCTTTTAAAGGGAGGGAATGTGGTGTGACTCCTTGGCCTTGATAGAAGTGGAGTCATCAGCTATTGAAACATGTAAAGATATTTTAAATTTAATTTTAGTACTACGACAGAGTTTACTAAATTGGTCTCACATTGGATGAAGGAAAGTAAAAGAAGAAAATGGCATTTTTACATAGCAAGCAATAATAGAATAGACACCTTTTGCTTGTCTTTTAATTTAGGCATAAACTTTTCTTTCGGAACAGACATGTTCTTGAGGTAACTCCTTTTCTGTTCTATCACCACCACCCCGCTCTGTTTGTATATTGATTTGTAACATTCATCATCATAGGAGCGTTAATGGATAACGTGATGGCAGAAAATTCATTCATAATTTGCTGTCATAAAAGTACATTGTGCTTTTAGCGTTCATAATCGCGTCACCTGTCTCAAAAGGGGAGCTAACTCTTATGTTAAAAAATAACTTTAAATTATTATTATACTACTTTACTGCGGCTCTTACTGGCAGCAACTGTACTTTTTCCAGGTTTTTAACAAAAGTTTTGGTCTTGGCTATAGAAATAAACCTGCTACGTTTGAGTGTGCGTTGACATAGACACAGCAATATTGCGTTTCATAACAGTATCGGAGGACAAAAATTAGTTGCACTGCTATACTGTTAACATAGATAACTAGTTGTAATTATATGGATGGCAAAGAAAAATATTAAAGGCAGTCTTTGATGCTAGAGAAACGACTGAATGCGTATTTACTTATTATCACTTGATAAACTTCAAAATCGTTAACTGTAATATTTTTTCGTATCTATTCTACTTCTTTTTTTTTTTTTTAATGGGATTAGTATTTGAATTGATGGATGGTGAGAGAGATGGAAAGTGATTTTAGTTAGTCGAATTTCTTGTAATATGATTTCAGATAGAGCTGAAGTAAGAGAGGTAACGAACGCTATCAGTGAAAAAAATCGAAAGATTTGTTTTAAAAAAAAAAAAAGTTAATGTAATTCAGTGTTTCACTAAGTGAAGTTTTATGTGGTATACCAAAGGAACATAAACACATTATAGTGGTGAAAGTTTAATAACTACCCAGTAACCTAACACAAAGGTCTGTGTGGGGCTTGATAGTTGTCTGTGACATTTATTTCCTGTTGTGAATGTCCTCAGCACTTAACGTGCTCGGGTTGACGCGTCATCAGGACGGCATCCATTATGACATCATCGAGTGTATTACGTCAGAACTATATGTGTGAATTCGTCACAGATCATAAATGTAGCTAGTTGATCGCCTCTATTTTTTTAAAATTATTTTTTGTGTCCAGGTCTAACAAAGGTGCTTCCAAACAGCGCCGGGACCAGATCAACGCCGAGATCGCCACTATGCGCGACCTCCTCCCCCTCCCCGAGTCTGCACGTCAACGACTTTCGCAACTGCAAATCATGTCACTCTCCTGTGTTTACATACGGAAGTGTAACGTCTTACAGAAACGTAGGTTAATGTTTTGTAATTAATAGTTTGTCCGCTTAAATACACGAACGTGCATGTGCGTTAGGCGGTGTATGTACGTGCGTGCTGTGAAAGAGAGAGAGAGGGGGGGGAAGGGATTTATGTATCTTTCATATTTATTTACATTGAATGTTCAAAACTATCTTGATACCAGTAGAGTATTTTTTAATTGTAATAATAAAACAATGCTGAAACAAAATGTCCTTCCGGAAAGGATTTCCCTTTCATTTTGTTTTTTTTAATTTTATTTTACCTAGAATTCCATTGTAAATATATTATTGTGCATTAAAAGTGAAACTCGAAAGCCGGCATTTTGAGACCTATAATATATTTGTAATGATAACATGAGTATACTTTCTTGAAGGAATTTAAAGAAACATTAACTGTAAATAAAACCAAAATCACTCTCTAGCATCCCCAGCATGAAAGACCATGCTTTTGCTCAAAAGTACAACCTCCGGCTTTGAGTTTGTTGGCAAGATTTGATGTAGTTGTACTTGTTATTTATGCACCAATTGATGGATGTATAGACCCATTGTTCCTTGGTATACTGAAAATATACCACCAACATCTATCTACACACTAAAACAGTAGTTGTATATAATGGTGTTAAAAAATATTTTTCACTTTGAGGATTGCAAATTTCAGTTTTTAAGGAATGATAATCTTGTTGCTACTTTAAAGATTGCAAGTATCACTGTGTGAAAATCTCAGTGTAACAGTTGTGGCAATCTTAATGTAACCTTTCTAACAATCTTGTCTTTACTTCTATGCTTTTAGTGTTCCGGGTCAATGCTCCCAGCAAAGACGTACCGGTGTCATGTGACTTCTTTCAGGTAAGACTTCCGTATTCTTTTCCTTCCCAAAAAACTGCTTGTTGTTGTGGGTGTGGTTGTATATATCTGCCTTGTTGAGTGATGCAACAGTGAAAGCGGGTGAGTTAGAGCTCCACTGGATAATGTTTGCTTTCTTCAATATTACAAATTTTTTATCAAGCAGGAATCAGAGACACTTCCCGTAAAACGTCAAGATGGAGAAATGATAAGAACTAAGTTGCATTTTGTTTGTTTGTTTGTGTGTTTACTTGCTTGTTGTTTTAAGAAATAAAAGATAAACAAAAGAAAGGGTAGGCCTATCCATATCTGCAATACATTGTATTACAAAAAATATTACATTATATCTGTAATACATTGTATTACAAAAAATATTACATTATATCTGTAATACATTGTATTTAAAAAATATTACATTATATCTGGGGACAAATTGAATCGCTGTTCTATCCAATTTGTTGCAAGTCAAGTTTTTTTATCGTGAATTCTTTTCTAGTCATGCAAATGGCCACCATGGATTGTTTCCTTATATTTCGAACGTGCTTCAGGTTGCCGTGATTTTTTACTTTTTATCGTTGCAAATGTCTGTCGTTGTTTTTAAATTTACTGTAATTAAATTACTAGCATGATTTTGTTGTTGTTTTTGCTCTAGCAGAATTCAATTCGTGCTTATTGATTGCAATATTTATATATGCACATATCACTTTGAACACTTGATATTTGTATTGTTGGCTAAAAAAAATCTTTGCCATTCTTTCAATGATTCTACTGTGAATGACTTTTATGTGCCCAAGTATAGTTATAGTTTCATAGGCATGCCTAAAAAAGATATAACCCTTCGTCATAGTTGTATCTAGTTTCTTCTCCATACCCTTCGTCATAGGCATGTCTAGTTACCTCTCTATACCCTTCGACCTCTCCATACCCTTCGTCATAGGTATATCTAGTTACTTCCCCATACCCTTCGTCATAGGCAGGTTTAGTTATTTCGTCATAGGCATGTCTAATTATTTCTTTTTGCGCAGTCGGCGAACCGGAAGCATTTGCCCCATTTAAATTGATGACCGACTTCTTATTCTTCCTCATAGTCAGATCCTTCGTTATAGCTGTTACTTTTCTTGTCGGATCTTTCGTTATAGTCATAACTAAATTACTTTTCCTGCTCATAGACAATCTAGTTATTTCATCAGACACTTTGTCATAGCCTTATCTAGCTGCTTGTTTTTCCTGACCCTTTGTCTGGTCACACCATCTCTCCAGATCCCTGAGTAGGGCATACAATATTATCTCTTGTCAGTGACAATCAAGGCAAGGATAAAATGTCAGAACAAAAGATGATCTAAAACAAAAACAAAAAAATGGGCAGTTTACAAGAGAGAAAAGATATAGAAGGAAAGAATGAAAATTATATCCAGCAAAACTGTCACACAAACCAAGCCAAGCCGTCACTCCGAGTCCGACCCCAGGATTTATTCAGTTGTCAGTCGTTGCCAATCAAACAACACTGCGCTACGAACTGCAGGTATTTCTGTCCTCTAGGCATTGAAATATTTTATCCGTTTTAGACTTTTGGCAGACTGTCGCCCCGCAAACGCGTGAACATTAACATTTCTTGAGAACACTTTATAATATATTGATGATTTTAATTTGCATATATATTGTGAAGTCAAGAAGATAGTCACTCATTACATACTGGTCCTCCTGTGCGTAATTGTATTAATAGAGAATTTGGTTTACTTCTGTGTGTTTTGGTTAATCTGTGTATTTGAATTAACATGTACCTGTAAATTTGAATTTTACATGGGTCAGGGTGTATGAATATGTTAATGACAGTGATTGCAATTGCAACTGACGTAGATTTTATTTAATTTACCTTTAATGAAATCAGTTGAAGTTCTAGATTTTACAGTACTAAAATGAGAGACAATTCTTGGTTAAAGAACTAATAGCCGTTCTTGTTCAGCCATTACCTTTGGGCACATTGAAATGGCGAGTGCTTTACCTTGACTTCATCTTCCTAAGCTCATTTCGAAAAGTTAATTCAGTTGCATTCACTTCTTATTCAAAAAAAAAAAAAAAAAAAAAAAAAAAGAAGCGGAAAAGTTGTGTTTTCACTGACATACTTCTCTCCCCTCTTTTCCCAGCTTTAAAACTGCTAGTTTAAAGATAAATATTTATATTGCTGCCACCATAACTGCTGGTTGTGGGACGCGGGAACATGCAGGTGGGACAAAAGAGGGATGGAGGGAAAGGTTGACACTGTACAGGTGAAAGAGGAGTGGAAGGAAAGGACGGAAGGTTGGATGGGCACCATGGCAACGAAGCTTTAAATAGCACGCGTTGACGTCAAGCGTTACCCACCGGTGCCCCAAAAGGGAACGACTGAAATAAGAAGGGGGTGGGGGGATGCAGTACGTTAGATGGCAGTGGAGCGGGGTGGGGGTGAGAGAATGGGGAAGTTGGAAGGGGATCTATTGCAAGGGGGGAAATAATTATAACTTCAGTGTCGAACTTTGACGGCTGCATGGGATCTAACTGCGATATTGACATCCAGGTACCTGGCGTCCCAACACTAGCCAACTCTTTCATTATTGCAATATGCGAGCACTTTACACACATTACTTTCCATGTGTTTTCGTTCCCGACAGCACATCTGTCGGCTTCCTTTTGAAAATCGTCGAGTATCTTACGAGTTTAACTTCCATCTTAGATTGCATTTGATATAAACCCACTTCGCTAACCAAGTTTGAATAAAAGTACTTGTTTGTCGGCATCAATACGCGCTTATTCGTGTACGTGGGTCGGTCCACCTGTGTCACACACACTTGCTTCAAATCACAATAGTGTGTTGACGGGGTGGGTGGGGGTGTGAATATATAATACATATTTAATTGCTTTGGCGAAAATGGCACGGAATTGTCTGACACACCATATCTGGGTTTCATGTACTCTCTCCGCATGTACAATTAGAGTAGCAGTAAAAAAAAAAATTTTTTTTAAGTTAATAAGGAAGATATTTCCTCTTTTCTTCTTTCCGTTTTTCTTCTTATAAAAGATATCCATCCGGCCAACACAGATTTGGCGTGTATGTATATTTTTGTATTCAGAAATGGCAAGCTAGGTTTAGAAGCTTATAAGTGCATGAATAATATATATATCAGCCACAAAATGGCCCCGTGACGAATTTTCAATTCTGTGCCTCAAGTGCTAGCTATTCAGTGTCCCAACTTCCTTGACAGTAAAAAGTCACATCAGATTGCTATCCATGCTCAGTCTGACTTTAGTTACATCTGTTTTTATTTTTGTTTCAAGACTGCTTGGTTTTACGAAAATAAATTATTACAGTACGACAAATACTAACTTTTGTGTTTTGTTAGTGTTTAGAATTTTAACGAAGATCACTTCATTGTCTTAGCACTCTGACTTTCTTCATTTCACACACACACACACACACACACACACAGTTCTAGCACATGCAGATAACGCCCAGAGATACACCAACTTCCTCATAATTTAATCGTGTATGTTATGAGAAGGTTGTCGGTTTGGTTTTTTTTTTTAATTATAAGAGCGTTATGTGGGGGTGTTACCGACGTTTACAGGAATTTTAACTTGAGTTTGTAATAATTTATTGAATTAATAATGCTATTAATGTTTATTGTTGGAACTTTTACTTGTTTTCATTGATTGATTTTTTAAAAAATTAAATACAAATAATCAGCTATATTTCCTCGATATTCCAATCTCCTCCGTTAATAATAATTCGAGCGTAATAACGTGGGCTATAACTTTGTCAGATGTATTATATGCGTTTTGTCTTGTATTGTTTTAGAGGTTTGATTTTGTTTGTTTCGTCTGTTTTCATTTTTTTCCAAAAGAATAATAAACAGGACGTGACAATCATGCGTTGCCTCGTTTTCAAATTCCCGCTTCCTTTTTTTTTTCTTTGTAGACACTAAGTAATTGTCCCTAGTTTGAATTATCTGGACTGTATTTCTTTGTAGACACTAAGTAATTCTCCCTGACTTAAGTTACATGGACTGTATTTCTTTGTAGACACTAAGTAATTCTCCCTGACTTGAGTTACCCGGACTGAATTTCTTTGTAGACACTAAGTAATTCTCCATGACTTGAGTTATCTGGATTGTATTTCTTTGTACACACTAAGTAATTCTTAGTTATCTTTAGACTTTAGTTATCTTGACTGGTGGTCATACATTTGCTGTTCCGTCACCTGCTACTCTCTTTATTCATAGCCCTAACTACATGTACTGCGAATTGCATTTTGTTGTAATAATTTACTGCGCATTTGAAATCGACCCACTGTGTTTTGAGAACAGGTGAGTGCGTCACAATACGGTGGGGTGGGTAGGGGTTAAGGTTTAGGGCTTTTCACAAAGCAGTGTTATTTTTTCTAAGCACACCACCTTTTGACAGATGTAAATTGAAGCGGGTCACGTGGTCACATGACTATATCGGTCAGTGCTAGATCTGGGACAACGAAGCACGGAAATGAACAGAAGAAATAACTAGAACCTCGACAGAGTAAAATATAAATAATCACCTTAGCAACAAAACAAGAATAATAACAAAACGAGCAACCATACCAACAACAAAGTTGGCAACATCCACAACAGCAAATTTATAGCCAATACAACAACAAAAATTATCAACAGCAAAATTAAGAATAACTACATTTTATAGCAGCACATTTTATAGCAACCACAACAACAAAAAAATAAACCAACTTGTATGATGTGGTTCAGACACCATTTTAGTGTATATGGTGTCTATTATAAAATACTCTGTTGTTTGTTTTGTCATACCGACTTTGCTATTGTTATCTGTATACAGCTAACTTCAACTGAATCCGAGTATAATGCATTAGATTTTGAAACCCATTGTATACCATTTGAAATACATATTAATTATAAATTGTTAACAAAGACCAATTACGTACTTATGCCATTAGACTTGGACCGAATGAAATGTCGCTTAATTGAGAGGGACTGGCGATAGTTTATTCTTAAGCGGTTGGGTAAGTCGAAAAGAGAGAGAGAGAGAGAGGACAAATAGGTCATGTGACACGAAGTCACTTGAGCTCAAGGCAACATATCGGTTCCTCGTGGGAACCATATGCCAGTGACGCACAGGTACCAGTACCCGGTCTTATTAGGGTAGACCTTTGAAGAGCAATGAACCTGAGCGAATTTGGCTGTATGAAAGTGTGTGTGTGTGTGTGTGTGTGTGTGTGTGTGTGTGTGTGTGTGTGTGTGTGTGTGTGTGTGTGTGTAAGAATTTAAACTGGATGGGTTCTTGATTTTAAATAGACCTATAAAATACAAATTTTAAAACATTTTTGTTTGAAGACCATTAGTATTACTTTTCAATGACTATATTCTCTGTCGATAGATAGATAGTCAGCCCTCCACTAACACTTTCGATTTATCGTCTATAGCATCGCCCGAACAGAAAATAGATATAATTATAGGAAGCAGTACCAACGGTAAGACACATCTTTAAAATGTGATAAGTTTTGTCGAATAATCTATACAATAAACTTAACCGCTTAGTGACATTTAGGCAGCGCGATAGGAAGAGCCGTAGGTGTGCGGAAGGTTATGTGACGTGCCGGTGTTTTAATAATGCACATCAGTAGCACAGTTAGTATAGTACCCGTGTTGGTAGTCCCTTAAAGCACAGAGTTCGGTTAGCAGCCTTTTAGACTCACGGTTATGGCGTCTATTGGTAGAGTTGTAGCACGTCGTTACTGCGACGTTTGTAGTATTCCAACACTGTTAAAGTCACTTGTCTAGTCTAAACTAGTCATTGGATTGTACTCCGTAAATCTTATGACGTCATGGCTTGTCAGACCAAATATTTAGTTGGTGTAAAAGAGGTAGAATTCTTATGTATTCCGCATGCTAAGCTATCATCTTGTGACGTTCGGCAGAGACGTTTATCAAATTTTTTTTATTGGTTTGGGGTTGGATTTATTGTAGTTTTGTGGGGAGGTACCGACACCGTTTCCCTCCCTTAAACTCTGAAATTGTTTTTCGTTTTCATAAACATTATTTATCAAGTTTATTCCACAAGTTCAAGCATAGGCATTTGTAATATTTTGGCTACTTGTTTCTGTCCCATGGTCCGGTTTCCATTGGTGAATCTCGTCCGACTCTTGTCTTCACCACGCTTGAAGATATTGTACTTCAGAGACGCCCTTTTCACTCCACACACACGTATACACGCACACAAGCGCTTTCAATTACAATTTGCGACAGTTTGGTTATGTCGTAAACCCCGTTTGGCCACTAACACAAGTGTCAGAGTAATGAAGTAAATGTCACGTGACTCCTTGGTGACTCATCCGAGCAGTGACGCGACAGAATAAATTTAGCGATGGCCGTCACTGGAAGTATATTTCGTTACCGGAATTTTGTGGCGGCTTTAAAAAGAACATAGTACCACACAATTCTTGCGAATTATTATGCGAACTATAAACCAGGTAAACATGGGGCGCCAACAAACAAACTGTCCACACACACCCTCACCACAGATTTAACAAAGGAAAGACATTTAAACTAGCTTTCGCGCTCTTTTATGGTGGGGAATTTCCCGGCTTGAACACAAAACTCCTATCACTGACAGGGTTTATTGTGTTGGTAGATCACAAAATAATGCTAATTCATTTCATGCTTATGAGTACTGGGAACAATTAAATGGGTGTTTGACTTTAATAAGTTGTTGCTGTTTTTATATTTTATATTAGATTATTATTATTTTTTAAATCCAATGTTGATATCCGTCAGCATCAACAGTCTTTGTTTCTGCTATTCTATTTGGGGGAAAAACCTAAGGCATGCAGTACATTTAACAATTTGCAAACCAAATTAATACTATATGGAGAGACAAGTTGAGACCATTTTAATTCTCCGACTGGTCTGATCCAGATGACTAAATTTCCACAACAGAGATTGTTGGCTGGATATTGTTTGGTAGGAGAGGGAGGGGCTCCCATTATCTGTTTCAATTGGGGTTGGGTGGTAATGAATTAGGCTTTGATAGTGAAATCCACTGAATGTCTCTACATAAGATATTTCTAAGGAGAAAACACACACACACACACACACACCACACACACACACACACACACACACACACACACACACACACACACACACAGATCCTCGTTATTAGTCACTGTGCATAACGTTTCATGTTGTTTGTTGCAGGCGCTGACTGGCTTTCTTTTGATCACTACGCGGGAGGGCAAACTGATCTATATTTCGGAGAATGTTACTGATTATTTGGGGCACTCGATGGTATGTGGGTCTCTCCTTTCTTTTGTGTGTGTGCGTGCGTGACTTTGACCCTCAGAATCACATGCTGCTTACTTAAGAGGTGGTGTGACTAAAATACACGTCAGTCAATCCCTTTTAGTACTATGTTCTTTACCAGACACCATCAGCCTTTGAACTTGGTGTCTTTCCTAATCCTGTTTTAACTTGCTGCTGCTACTACTAATAATAATTTCTTTTCTGGATCTACATGGAAGTGATTAAGTATGATAAATAGCAAAGTCGCAGTGCTGAATCAACATTCTTTTTTTATTATTATTACAATGCAAGTAAACAAACAAAAATTATTTTTATTGGTTTCGTGTTGTTGGTGGTGTACTCTCTCCTTGACCTAAAACAACTGACTTAGGGGGCAGTTTGTTACATGTTGCTTCAGTTCCGTGCGCCTTGGATACCCTGCCGTGTTGCCAGCTTCCATTTCCCTTGCCGCGCGGCCCGGAACACCAAGCGACATGACAGCGTTGATGTTTCTTTAAGTTGAGCGTTTTAATCGGTGACCCAGCGTCCTCTCGTTTGCTCTCATTATCGCTGACATTATCCGCGCCATTTTTCTCTTTCTTGGCAACACCGCCCGATTAAGACCGTTTCGGAGCAGCTGTTAAGTTAGTTTTCTTCCCCATTAGATTTGTCCCAGAATGGCGTGGAATTCCAGTAAATCGTGGCCGTTACTACAGCATCCCATTGACATTTATTTTTATTGGGTACTTCTTTTTTTTTTTGTACCCGAGATCCGCTACCACCAACATTCCACACCCTCAACCCCACCAAGCTCCATTTGTTTTTATAATTTAGAGTAAGCTTGAATTGATTACCTGACCGACCTGACCTCATTTACAAGAAAACAATGGCAAGAATGCGAGGGGAGATAAATGTCAGTGATCGACATTATGTCAATCAGCGGTTATTTGTTAGAGCAGCGGTTCTGATTGTACTAAATCAGATGCTTCCAGCGTTATCTAAAATGTATGTGTGTCAAGCTGTGTCTATGATAGTGATAGTGAATATATTATTATATTTCTGTTTATTTGTCTGTCGGTCAATGTATTTGTTCTAAATTGGACACTCTCTCTCTCTCTCTCTCTCTCTCTCTCTCTCTCTCTCTCTCTCTCTCTCTCTCTCTCTCCAAGACTGTTTATTTAGCGTACTAATGTTCTAGATTAGCACCTTAAGCACGAGTTGTATTAGCCACAAAGGAATACTTTTGTTTACCACCAAGAGAAAAATTTTTTCCAAAGGTAAAAGTGTTAAAGGGAACATTTTTGTACCATCTCCAAAAATCCCGACATTAAAGCAAAATGTATGTACTCCTAAACGAAAACTTTTCCCCTATAACTGTTGAAGGTAAAATGCATATACCACCAAAAGAAATATATGTTCACCATAACAGAATTTTTTTCCCCAAGGTGGTATAAAGTGTTAAAGGTAAAATGGATGTATTAACCATTTTAACTCGACTGTATAAAGAACGGCAATGACTAATATTCATTCAGCATATTGACAGTTAACTAATACACTGTGAATAATGAGCAATGACAAACATATCTTCTAACAACAACTTGTAATTCTAAAATTAAATATTCACCTCGACCTATGCCACCTTCCTCTTTCTGACACAACGGATGCCAGATAGTAGGCCTAAGTCTTCTTAAAACGCTACTATAGCGTCCGCGTAACCTTTCGTGTTTTTGTTGGGCTCAGGTGGACATGAAGACTCAAGGTGACAGCCTTTATGACATTGTGGACAAGCGCGACCACGGTACTGTGCAGGCGCAGCTACTGCAGGGCGGAGCGGAACCGGATATTGCGCGAGACGTGGCATTCTTCTGCCGGATGAACATGTCACGGACCCTCAAGCGCCAGGCAGGATATGGTGACGTCAAGGTGAGTCAGACTTTGTTGCGGGTTGCTGTACGAAGGAAATAAACTGCCTAATGCAGAACCACGGCTTGTGAGCCGGCCACTTATGGAGACATTGAAACCTGCGTCTCAACTCAAGTAGTTGAGAATTCATTCAAAGTGTCTCAAGAGGATGAGCCCTCAAGTCCTGGGCAAATAAAAATGCCCACTAATCATCATCATCGTCATCATCTAATTTATTATAGGTGCAAATTAATTAATAGGATAATCTGTGATATATACATGTATTTGATTTCCACCTATAATTACTTGCATCCAAAACACACAAAAAATAAATATTGCGGTAGGGTAGAAAAAGGTTTGGGAGAGGGAGAAGACTCCCTCCTCAGTTCTTGATGAGTTCGGCGAATGGGCGGGAGTGGGGAGCATGATTTGCCACATTTTCTTAGGGTTATCTCCTCCCCTTTCTTAGCTTCTTCTCATTCGCGTCAAAAACTAAAAACCACAGATCTAACGAATCGTCTCTTTCCTTTCATTTTTATTGTTCCGAAATTTGTCACGGCGTGCCCGCAAAGTTGATATATTGACGCATTTGTATTTGCCAAAATATTCAGGTTTTGAAAAATATATTTGTAATTATTTTTTTTTCGAAATGAATATTGTGATGGAGAAATGTTTTCCCCTGTCATGTTAGGATCGTTATAATGGGTCTTGTGACTGATAAAAATAAATACATACATACTTTGATGATGCATGTTTGTTTGGTTGGTTGGTTTGGTTTTGATTCTACATCAAGGGCGATTAATCTTTCCCGGAGAGTGCGCAAAATGGTGAAAGTCTTTTGTCAGGATTCTGTCACACGAGAACGTGCCTGCTTCCATTTCACGATAATGGTGGTGGAGTGGGATGGGGGGGGGGGTAACTTCTTTTTTAAAGAAACCAACTAAATGTCTTGTAATTGTAAACGTATGCATAGGATCACATGAAGGGCGAGGAGTCGAGCCAAGATGACAAGCATTATGACAACAGAAAAAAAATGGAGGGGGGGGGGAGTTGAATTGCTAGGGGAAGGAAAGATCTGGTGTCAGAAAAGGCCCCGGATTAAGGTTTTATGAGCTTATAAGGGGAATAACAGCAAAATTAACTCCCCTTCGGCATCTTTCCAACTGCGTGACATCTGTAGTGGGTGAATGATTCGTGAGTGGATTATAATCAGTGGATAATGAGGGTTGATTAAATAGTGAATAGATCGAACCCGTGACAGGACAAGGAGTTGATTTGAATACTGAATAGATACGGGTAGAGTATTATTAAATATAGAGTGGACTATATTTTGAATAAAGTGGATCAAACAATGGATAGATAAGGATAGATTTAACATTGAATGGATAATGTGATTTTAAAATGGATGGAGTACATCAAATAGTGAATAGATATGGTGGGTGGATAAAGCGGATTAAACAATTGATGGATAAAGTTGGATGAAACATTGGGTAGATACATAGGTAGATTTAATTGGGCGTTGGTGGGTTATAAGAGAATTAAACGAGTGAAACATAATGTTGCTTAAACAATGAATTAATAAGTTGAAGAATGGATATGTGAGGTGTTTTAAATAATGGATGGGTACAGCTGATACAGTTGTGGATACGTCCGTTGAATGAAACATTGGATGTGTAAGGCGGATAAAGAGAGCAAAAATACACCAACCATTATTCTTAGTGCGTTCCTCCATACGTTACCTAAAACTGTTTCCTTTGATCTGAGACTTTTTTTTAACCCAGCGAAGTGTGTACGGCACACACCCTTCCTCATGTAATTGTAAACTAGCTCTCTTACCAAGCTCGGCGTTGTGTTTGCAGGTCATGCACGTACGGGGTCACTTCATAACCCTTTCGGAACCCGAAGCAGACTGTGATGACCAGCAGCAGAAGAAGTATGTATTCATGGCGACCTGCTCGCCACTCATCACACCCGAGCTGAAAGAGAACCTGGTGCAGAGCAATACCATGGTGTTCAAGACTGTTCACCAACTTGACATGACCTTTCTGGAGGTTACCAAAACGTAAGTGTATGCCTTTTTTCCCCCCCCCCCACAGGAGTTAACGCCCCTTGCCAATTTGATCCAATAGTTTTGAGCCGTTCAAGACTGTTCAAAAACTTGAGAATGACCTTTTTAGAGGCTACCAAAACGTAAGAGTATACCTTTTTCCCTCAGGAGTTAACGTTCCTTGCCAATTCGATCCAATAGTTTTGACCCGTTTTTAATGTTATTTCTTTACTTTTGTAATTTTATTGTTTGTTTTGGTTTTTTAAATAAGGTTTGGTTGGCTATTTTCTGCTTGTTTATTTTAAAATGTTTGTTAAAATGTTTTATTTGTTATTGAAAGACAACACCTGTCTAATACCACGTTTTATTTCGATGTGACGTCACAACCTGAGCGAAAAATGACTGGTGACTTTTTTTTATTGTTACTTTAAATGTGAAGGTCTGGGTTTTGGGGTAATAAGATTATGGCAAAAATGGTTGGTGATGGTGGTACGTGTTGAGTGAAGTGCCTATACATGCACAAGCCATTGGTCTCTTGTACTTACTTTGGACTTACGTGCGCAATCTCTTGTTCCTCTTTCTTCTCCACAGAGCCGAGTACCACCTTGGCTATTCCAGTGAAGAAATCTGCCAGAAGTCCTGGTATTCCATGCTTCACCCGGAAGACATTCATGAGGCGCGGGAAAAACACGTACTTTGTAAGTAACTCTTCAGTGTCAGAAGAAAGAAGCAGAAAATTATAACGTTATTGGTTTATCAGTGCTTTGCATTGTTTCTGAGACTGTCGGGGTAGCTTGTGAGGTTCCGCTGTGTCATAATGCTGTCAGACTGTCGGAGTAGTTTGTGAGGTTCCGCTTTGTCATAATGCTGTCAGACTCGGAATCATTGTGGTGGTTGTACTGTTTGTGAATTTGTAATTGTTCTGATTATTAGTAATGAACCTGTAGTCGGTGTGATTATTTCTGTGCGAACCTTTTAAGCAGTTGTAGAAAGCAAAGGCAAATTGATAGGTGGCATGTATTTCGTGTTGTCAATGATTATTTTTTTTTTTTAAGTAAACAGTTTGATTGGCAGGCAGGTTAGCCCAGCTGGTTTTTTGTCATCTCGGTTGTCTCCGCCCATATTTTAATTTCTCTCGCAGAAAAATAGCTGGTAATTTGCAAATTATAAATATTTGACTGAATTTTCCTGACAGAGGAAAAAGGAGAGAAGTAAAAAAAAAACGAACTCCCATTTCGGCGTCTGCGTGTGAACAATGATTTTTTCACGGATTGATTTTTAATCCGCAAAACGCAGAAGAAAGAAAAGTGGACTGGAACTGCCTAAACTCGCCGAAAATTAAAGGGAGAGAAATGGTCTTTGCGTGATGTCAGTTGATAAGACCTCGCCCTTCGGGGCGTTATTAAGCATGCACGCAAAGTGCATGGTCTTCATCTTGTGCGGCACGCGCCCGTGGTCGCGCGCTCTCTGCTGCGATAGCATCGCTGTCAGGGTAGACAACTGTCTGAGGCCTGGCTGCAAGGGGAAGTGGTGCTGACATTATCTGCTCTTTGTTTGTTGGGATGTTTCTCGGTATCACCGACTGATGACTGTAGAGCTTTTTTCGTATTCGATTCCTGATAGAATATGCCGCTTCAAATAAAAACGCTTTAAATGTTGTCGATGTTACCTGATAGCAATCTATCGTCCAAAACCCTTTGAAAAAAGGAGAGGGGAATTTTTATGAGATTTATTATGATTCTGTTTTCTCTCACCTCCCACACACCCCTCCCAACCACACACACACACCGTCTCTTTCTTTTTCCAGGAACCATCATTTTGTTTCAGTTAGAGTGGCATG
The DNA here is from genome assembly GCA_028829895.1 of Sinotaia quadrata. Taxonomy (NCBI): domain Eukaryota; kingdom Metazoa; phylum Mollusca; class Gastropoda; order Architaenioglossa; family Viviparidae; genus Sinotaia; species Sinotaia quadrata. The sequence goes on from CM054177.1 coordinate 83,721,493, forward strand.
CACACACGCATACGCACGCGCAAACACGTACTGTACACTGAGCAGATTAAGTGTGGAAATCAGGCAGACAGATAATTGATTTTTTTCTAAAGTCGGCCATAATTCAACACTTGAAGAGCGTGACGTTCAAGACGGTCTGACTAGGTCGGTTCGACACGGTGCCTAGATTAGAAGCACGTTAAAGGACAGTGTGAACAACCTCTCAACATTGCCAAAGAAATAGCGGTTCTATAAATTAGCGAAAATTGATTTGAGGCGCCACTGACTTAGCCAGTTCAAGCTAATGCACTTAGCGCCGAGAATGGGATTATCTAGAATGGTGAGAGGGAAGATAAAAGATAGGCAACGGACGAGGGTGACATTGAATAGAAGAAAATATTGGCCAGGGGGTGGGGGGGGGATTATTATTATTAATCTCGAGCATAATTTCTCAGTACTGATTGACCCCTCGGTCTTTGTTTTTGCAATTTTTGGGAGCCATGATGAGCCATCGTGATGACAGACTGACGTCAGGCTTTTCTTCGTCGGCCAACGCTGTTAAAATCTCATAGTTGGTTGGAGTTTATTGGGACTTTAATTTTTTGTTTTGGGGAGTGGGAGGGTGCAGTTGTTTATATTGAACACCTGTAAAGCTTCCGGATGTTCTTGTTACTTGAGATTTCATTGATTTTTAGGCGCAAAATCGGCTTCACCATAATCTTATCCATTCGAAATATTTAACTTTTGGAGTTTGAAAGACTGAACGCTTCCTCTGGCAGATGACTGACCACAACAGCGTTGACGTCGTTGGGAAGTAGATGCCTTTGCGTGAAGAGCCATTCGACCCTCTAGGGACATTGTGTCCACTATAGAGATAGTCTGTCCACTATGTAGACAACTAGTGCTCACATAACCCAAATCGGAAAGTTAGAAAGGAAACCTTCTCCATGAAATATTTGTAATATCCGAAAGAAAACAAGCCAACGAGCAATAAATCATTTCAGCAAGGCCGTCGCCAAGTTCATTCTTCCTTTTGAACTTTATGAGTTCTTTTACAGGGTGTGTACACATAATGTTCCTTACCGAGCATTTTTACATTACTACTTATTGGCGTACATTGACCTTACTAACTTCACCTCCTTCCTCTATCCCCGTTCCATATTCAGGATAGCAGTTGTTACAACATACTTAAATTCCAACAAAATATTAGAAGTCCACTTTGGTAATACATGTGAATACTGAACCCGCTTATATTCATTAATGTTCTTCGTGCGAATCTGTTGTTTAGATCTCATTCGTTTATTTCATTACGTTTTCCACTGTAAATGATGATCTTGCTGTTTTTTGTTTTTTTTTTTACATTTCATTTGTTGTGTTTTGTCCAGTACATATGTTCTCTTTGTGTTTGTATTTTGTTTGTGATTCGTTTGTGTGTGTGTGTGTGTGTGTGTGTGTGTGTGTGTGTGTGTGTGTGTGTGTGTGTGTGTTTTCACCATTTAAACAGTGTTCCTTGTGTTTGCTTTTCTGTTGTGCTTTATTTCTTATTTCTTACGTGTGTATTGTTTGACAAGTAAATAAAAACAAATATTCTTTTAATGTATATTTTGCTTTTTAGTTTCGTTTGTTTGAATGTATTCCCCAGCAAACAAATGTTCTTTGTATGCATTAATTGTTTTATTTATTTTTAGGATTTTGTTTTCGTGTGTATTGCTGTTCATTTCATTTGTTTGTTTAATTGTTTTGGCATTTAATGCATTTAATAGTTCATAATGTTGTGTTTATATGTGTTATTAACGTTTTGTTAATAGTTTTTAATTTCATTTTTATGATTGCTTCCCTTAGTAATTCGTTCAAGCCACGAAATGGGTTGCATGATGACAGTGCGCATGCTGAGTGCTAGCGGCGCGCCTTTCTGGGTCAACATTGTCATGCACGTGCAGCAAGCCACCACTGCCCACAGTGAAGACCCGCTCGTTGTCTGCATCAACCAGGTCATTAGGTACGACAGGAACCATGAGTCGACCTGATTAGACGGGTCCTCAAATATTTCTGATTAATATTACCTGACGGGGTTAATTGCACGCGGCCGGAGTGTCGAAATTGAGACAGAAAGTTAAATTGATAGAATAGCTATCGTCAACTATCAGCTAACATTTCCTTTCTTAAAACTGGGTTCAAGTTAAGAAATTATTCACTAGATGGGAAGAGGAGGATTTATGGTTTACGAAACATAACAGCCTTGAACCAGGGTTTGATAAACAGCCTTGAACCTTTTTCTGTTCATTTGATGATTAGATCGTGTTACTACGACAGGGACGCCACCACATATTAGACGTGATCAGCATTGATATTAAGATATTTTCTTTAAAACTTTACTGTTAAAAACTGTGCAGTTTTGAGTAGCCGATTCAGTTAATATCGATAAGTAATTATAACTAGCATTAGTTAGTCCACTCAAATGTTTATGGCATTAAACAAAATCAATATGTGACATTCACTTTCGCCCAACACAAGGCTCGCCAAAACCATTTGTTACGAAAGCTGTTAAATGTTAATAAAACTAATAATATTAAGATTCATTGCATCATTAGCGTATGAAGTTTATTTTTATGTGGTGTGGTGGGAGGAGATAAGGGGACTTAACTGTGGTGTCATTTTTCGATTTGATCACTTACGTGAATGAACTGGATTGGAGAGGAGGCGAGAAAGCGAGTAACAATTGCTTTATAAAACAACTTTTTAATTCTGTTTTCCGATAGCAATGTTGTGATTGTTGAAAAAAATGATTATTTTTTTTGGGAATAAGAATTTTGGGGAAGCAATATTTTTCTTTGTATATAAATGTACTTCTTTAGCCTTTTCTCGTATACTTAGGTTTTGGGGGCAAGTTAAATAATACATAAATTCTGTTGTGTATCATAGATACTTTATTAGTGTTTTGTTTTCACAACCAGACTTTAAACCATTATTGCTTAATTGTCTTTGTGGTTGATATATTAACAGTGAGGAGGAAGCATACCAGATCAAAATACAAAGCCACATATTTTCTCTCTACCCATCCCGCTCTGGAGATCTTTGGTCGACAGCTCTTCCAGGCTCGCAGACTTCCAGTCTTTCTCAGCCTCAGAATGATTCAACCACCCATTGGATGCCGATAGCAACAGATGGCACCTCATCATCTTCTGCTAGTGGTGGCTTTCAAGCACCTTTGACCTCCTACTATGTTGGCGACCAGCAGCGATCAGCAACTGCAGTATGCCCAGTCAACTATCCAAACCCGACCGATAACAATTCTGGCTACCAGTTGGCCTCCTCCCCACCAAGTGCGGTTTCGAACCATGGGCAGACAGAAAACCTGAAGCTTATGCTCAAACGCAAGATACAGAACCCTTGTCGCCAAGCAAAAGTGCCCAAGGTTTCATGGCAGGAAGACAACAGCACCAATGGGGATCAGAGCTTCCAATATTCCACTGCTGCCGAGTCAGTGCTTTCTCCACACTCCTCTTCACCCTTCTTCGGTGGCAGCTCTGACGGCACTTCTGGGGGATTCAGCTGGTCTCATTCCACTCAGGTACTACCCCGCTCCCAGTATCATTTAAGAAACGCACTCCCTACCGTGCTTCACCACCAGCACAAGGCCAAGGCTGCCCTGCTCTCACCCCCACTTTCTGCATCCGGGTCATACAGCTTGAGCGAGCAAGTAGTCCCAGACAGCCTCGTGTCCGTTCCAGATTCTTACCTAACTCCTGATCCTTCCCCTTCCTCGTCGCCCGAGCCATGCGCCTCTGGCAGTCTGATGAAGCTGGAGTCTCTGCAGCAGAATGCTGCACGCACATCTGTTTCCATCCTACAGGAGCTGGAGAAGCTGGCTGCTCTCGATAGAACAGCTACAACAGCCGCCATAGTTAGCACCACCACCAACGTAACTCCCAGTGTGGACTTTGCCATCAAGCCAGTAAAGATGGAATGTTCAGAACGCCGCTCAAGTTGCCGGCAGAAGGAATTGCCTGTCATGGACGCTTTCGACATTGAATCTTTCTTCGACAACCTCCTGACACCTGCTGAGGCCCAGGTCTTGCTGAAAGAAAGGTGCCAGGCACGGGTGATGGGTGACAAGAATATTCATACAGAAGCTGGTGTCAAGTCTGCACACAGTCCTCTTGTGAAAATCAAGCAAGAGCATCTTCGTCCACACAACAGTGAATCGCAACCTAGGCCTCACTTTCACTCTCCTGGCCGACAGAAGCAAACTGTCAGGCAACCTGTAACATCCACGAAACCACAACAGCAGGGCGAGTTTCATACTTTCATTCCAGTGACCAAACAACAACAGGCTGAAGTAGACGAGGCAGAACTGGATGATCTATTCGACTTTTTTTCCGGAGACATAACAACCACCCAGCTAGACCTAACCGAAAGTCTGCTAACACCATCTCAGGAATGCGACATCAGACACTGTCCCAAGAAAAATGGCGAGCAACCGGCAGGGTCTTTGAAAGAGGTGACGGGAAGTTTCAAGCAAGAGAGTGCACTATGCAGTGCTGGCCACTGCAGTGCCTCCCTCCTCCAGTCAGCTTGCATGAGCCGTCCACCAGAAGATTTTAGCCCCGTGTCCACGTCTGACTTTGCCAGTGATCTGTGCAGCGACCAGGATGGCATTAGTGATCTGTCCAGCGATGAGGACAGCAACTCTGGCGATCACGGGGGGGACTCCCTGGAGTTCCTGCTGCAGCCAGATCTCAGCTCAGGCTACCCCTATCAGTCCATGAAAGAAGAAGACAGGCAGGGATTCGGGCAGGCCCCAGTTTTCAATACTCGTCCTGCTCGCGCCACTCATGTCCCCGATCTCAAGGATATGCCTGGGCTTGATGAGGCAGATGAGTTGTATCAACTCCATAAGCTCCTTACTTCAATTTTGCCAAGCAGTGGTAAGTCATGCACATTGCAGTAAGTGTTGATATGTGTGTAGGGGAGGGAGTGTGGGTGGAGGTTGTTTTAATTTATTAATTTATGTACCAAAAATATGTTTTTATAGTAGGCTTAGAATCATAATGATGGTTTTTATGGTGCTTATTACGTATGTCTTTTTTTAATTAGATAAATCTAGCTATTTGTTCTTCGTCATCTGACGTCAGCTTGGGGATGGGGATGCAGTAAGTTATATGATATTCCTTACTGTTGCCGTTGCACAGGGGTAGAGTAGTAAGGTGTAAAATTGCAGGAATAGAGTAGTAAATTTGCACGGGATAGAGTGGTAAGCTGCATAGAATTTCAATTTTTTTCTTTCTTTTTGTTTTCAATTAGTAGTGAATAACTTGGTATGAAGCGTTTAATAGAGGTTTCTGGTTTGTTTTTTTGCAGGCATATTTCCCTTGTCTGAAGAAACCCAGTAGGCCTTTGGTGTAAGTTACTCCAAGCGAGAGCATGCTTACGACTTTCCATGTGTATGGCATATTGCCATGTCAACAGAGATGGGTGCTGCGGGCGGCGATCTTTGACCTCTCTCACTTCATGAACCTGCGGGCCGGGTTTTCTTCCGAACACCACGATTTTCCTTTTTTTTTTTTTTGTCCGGGTTGAGGCCAGCCCTGGCGGCAGTGACCGAGCCCGTCGTCGAGCGGAGGGTCAAGCTTCTGTAGTAGTGTTCCTGGTGGCGAATGTGCTGTGGACGTCAGTGTTCTGCTGGACAGCCCTGACGCTTAGTTTTTCGTTCCTCTTTTGCACGGCGTCCACTTGTAGCAGAAGTTTGTCAAGTTTGGCGTATTTTTTTACTATCGTAATCTAGACAGCCGTGCTGGCACACGCACACTCACACACACACATACACACACACACACACATAACACACGCGCACATTAGCATCATGTAATTGGGTTTTAGTTGTTCTTGTGACGTCATTGCAGGACAGTGGCAAATATCATCTTTGTTTATTTTTATTTTTTTTTAATTGTACTTTTTAAACTGTTTTATTCTGTGGAATATTATGACTTCTAAGCTGGGAATTTTTAAAAATTAATAACTGACCATATATATCGAATTACCTATTTATTTATTTTTATATCAGCAAATTATTGATGAGGTATAATGATAAATGTGCTTTGTGTGTTGTTATTATTACCTTTTGTTAATCCACATTTAACCATATGTTACAAAGTAAATTGGACATTGTTTTTGTTTTAATTTTTTGTTGTTTTTGTTTTTTTTTACTTCAGGAGGCTTATGAACTAAGTTTGGTTGATGTAAATTTAACATTCCATTTTGTAGGAAACAGTTAATCTTGTGTCACGTGGTTTTCTTGCTTGTACGAGAACTGGTTGAAGTAAAATTAGATGTGCTGCTTTACGCAATTTTGTCCCACAAAATTTACTGCCATGAGAAATGACGAAAATGGAAGTTTTTCACCTTGGATGGATGTGTAGATCGCAAAAAAAAACCGGCTGATAAACTAAATCGTTTTGAATCTTTTCACTTGTGGTGAATGTTTGATTTTCACTAGCTAAACTGAACAATTTGAATCATTTCACATAAGGTATATGTTTGATTTTTCGCTGGCTGAAAGAAAAACTCCTAGAAATGATACAAGCAGACTGACTGGAATGTATTGCCATTGTGATATATGTAACCCTGATTTTATTTTATGCTGTAAATTCCATTTGTTCGTCAAGCAGTTGTTTTAGTTTATTTCTATTCAATGTATTTGTTTTAAATAGTCACTGCCAAAAATGTATTTATTTTTTTGGGTGGTAAATTTAACTCACAAAAAAAAATTTGACACATTTTAATGACCAATGAATTAGTTATATGTACACTATACAGTCTGATATAATCTACGTGAAATGTTTATTTATATCAAATTTTTGTTTTGTTTGTTTGTTTCTGCTCATTTGTCTGACATGTGCCTTGCTTTGTTTCTCATTTTTAGCTCAGCTTAACATTTTGTGCGCATAAATATTTAAAATGTACTTACAATGAAATTTACTAATTAGCTGGTCTAATCAAGCATTATTTTAATTACCTGGCCTAATCATATGACATTTTCCATCTTCATAATGGTGTTTCCTTTCCGAGTTGTGCGGCACGGTTGGAATTGTTTTATCACGTGTGCAGGCATGCGCGACGGATTCTAACTTAGTGTTTGCGCAGCTTGTGCGAAGGAGGGTGGGGGAAATTTACTACACGGATGTGTTTTGTTTGAGAATAACTATTCCAAATAAAAGGATCATGATTTTCTCTTAAAGTGGTGGCTTTCAAAATACAAATCAACCACATTGTTAGAAGAAATGTAGCTGTATACAATCACCACGCACTAGTGTTGCTCTAGATTCCAGAAACTGATGACTGGACCAATCCACATGCAAGTTACTACCGACGGTGTGTCCCCATCCAATCCAAAATACTTTGCTGGGTCCAGTCAGTGTGCGTCTTATTGGACGGTTTCGACCAATCAAACTAACGCGTTGTGAACGTCTCTCTCCATACTTATGACTTGAAGAGACCTTTCTTTTCTCTTAAGTGCAGATTCTGCAAAAATCAAGCATGCGGGCATGCCAGTTGGCAGACTCTGCTCTTCTGCGACAATTATGTTTGTTTGATGGAAGGGAGATAATCACGTTTAGAGTAAATTTTGGAAAGTTGCTCAAGCAAATGAGTGATTATTATGTTTTTGTTTTTCATGTTAGATGTGGCTTGTTTTTATTATTATTATTATTTTGTGGGGGAGGGGTTACAACTGAATTTAAATATATGTGACAAACGCTAAACTCTCGCTTCTTGCTCTGCAGTGATTGAAAGGTAATAAAGATTAAGTTAAAAGAATGATAATTCCTTGGTTTATCATTGCTGGTGATGGTTTGTTTATGGTGAGTTGCTTTGAATGATTGGCTGGTTGACTGTGTTGAATGTTAAATAACTTGCTGGATGTTATAAGGATTTGCTGGTTATCTAATGGTCAAATTCAGACGTGAATGTGGAGAAAATGAATGCATCAGAAATACACGGACTGGGTAAATTAAAAGGAATATACATATTTGAGCACCAGCCTGGCACAAACGAACTATAATTTTGGACGATGACCAAACTTAAATTAACATTTAAAAGGCCTGGGTTTCCACTCTTCTTCCACTAAATGGCAGTGGAGCCACTGGTACAATAATATGCATGTCGGACCGAAAGAATTAAAAAATAATATTAAAGCAACAATACTAATAACTTGCTTTCCTTTATTTAAAAAAAAAAACATTCTAACACTATTAAAAGTTTTAAAGATGCTTTCCAGGTATCTTGGAAATATACAGGAAAAGCATTTATATTCCATGGGACTATTCAAAATGGCGAAAATTTATACAAGTGTCATTTGCCGGATTCGTACACTGGGCGGCGTTACTTTGCATACTTGTCATATACTAACCTATACGTTTATGTAATATGCATAGTTGTAAGTATGGGACAATAGATACAATTAATATCTGGAGGGCAAGCATACAAATATGCATAGTTGTAAGTATGGGACAATAGATACAATTAATATCTGGAGGGCAAGCATACAAATATGCATAGTTGTAGGTATGGGACAATAGGTACAATTAATATCTGGAGGGCAAGCATACAAATATGCATAGTTGTAGGTATGGGACAATAGGTACAATTAATATCTGGAGGGCAAGCATGCAAATATACATAGTTGTAAGTATCGGACAATAGACACAATTAGGTTTTGAAAGGTAGTCATACACTGAACATATAAAATATACAGAGGTGTAAGTAACGGACAGTCGACACAATTCTGTTCTAGAAGGCAGTTATACAGATATGAACATATACACAGAGGTGTAAGTATCGGACAGAAGACACAATTCTGTTCTAGAAGGCAGTCATACAAATATACATAGTTTTAAGTATAGGACGATAGGTAACAATTGTTCAAAATAAATAAAAATCTAAATCAAATGCTGTGGTACATTATTTAGCAGAGGTGTATGTTTAAACTGGCTTAAATTGATACTTTTTTTCGTATCCAAGCAGTTTACATTTGTGATAACGGCAATGTGTCATTGTTTATGGTAACCAGAAAAAAGCCAATACAAGACTAAAAAGTAAGGCGGGGCGCATTCACCATTTCAGAAATTTACACACACATTAAAAATAATACGATTTTATGAGCATAGTGCTATATCAAACCTTTCATCTCTGGATAGTGCAACAAGACATCACCCACACTAATCTGTGGCGCAAATCAATACCACTGCATTTTCACGCAACTTTATTAATATGCACCACCAACTTTAGTATGCTATTTGACACCACCAACACTAACTTATGATGCAATTTGACGCCACTAACACTAACTTATGATGCAATCTGACACCACCAACACTAACTTATGATGCAATTTGACACCACCAACACTAACTTATGATGCAACCAAAACCACCAAGGCTAACGTTAGAAGCAACCAGCAAATAATTTGTGATGCAGCCCGAACCAACAACACTAATTTGTGGTGCAAACACAAAGGGCACTAGTGTGGTGTAATCCAACATAGCATCACGAACATGTGAGGCAACCGACACTAACAACCCTTGCCTGTGACCACGAGGCCACCTCAGCTAATGTGTGACGCAACCCTAACAACACTGGCACTGACTGGTGACGCAACCGACATACAACACTTGGTTGTGACACAACCAGACCATAAGAGCTATTGTGTGATGCAACCTAACAACAAGCAATAAATTGTAACGCAACCGACGCCACTTGCACAACTTGAAACGCAACCTGTCACCACCAACACTGATATTTGACAAAACGTGACCTAAGCTGGACTAATGTGTGACAAAACCTGACACCGTTTATCACCATCACTAACATTGCGATATTATCAAACATTAAGATGTAAATTAAAATATTTAATTATGATCAAATTACTTAACTATTCATTTGTACACAAGTAGTTTGCCAGTTGCATAACAATAATGATTAAATTCTAATGAATTTACCAACTAAATTTAATAGCAGAAAATAAAGACTTCAGTTTTTGTTCTGGTACTGGCTAGAATAAGGTTATCTATTTGAGAAAAGGTGTCATATACATTTGTGTTATGAACAGTGTTAGAAGTAATGCTACAGTATATAAAGTAAAATATCACGATGCAATTAACACATAAGCAACCACTGATGTAATAAAATACATTCATACAAATTCAAATTAAAAGATGATGACTGGGGTTTGATTAATATATTTAATATATGAAGCATCTTATTCAGTAGATTTCCTTTCTATTAAATCATAATTTATATTGCAAAGTGGTTAAACAACGGTTCACCGACAAATGCGCGCCCCGACAAATGCGCGCCGACAAAATCGCGATGGACAAAAGCGCGACGACGCGTTCTGTCCCTTACTCTAACCCTAACCCTAACTCTAACCATAACCCCTAATCATAACCCTAACCCTAACCATAACCTAACCCAAACCTAACCCTAAACCTAACCCTATCGCGCATTTGTCGGGGTGCGCATTTGTCGGGGTGCGCATTTGTCGTTCGCGCATTTGACGGGTCACCACAATTTCTATACCTTTGGTTGTCTCACTTTTCTCACCCTTCCTACCCATTTGTCTCACTGTTCTCACCTTCCTACCCTTTTGTCTCACTTTTATCACCCTTCCTACCCTTTTGTCTCACTTTTCTCACCCTTCCTACCCTTTTGTCTCACTGTTAGGGCTGTCAATTTTTTTCTATAATGCTGCCCGGGTACCCGTCCAAATTCTAAACGGGTACCCGGGTATCCGCTTGAAAATTAGCATAATCTCCATCGCAAATGATGATCTCTACACAAATCTACTTAACCATTAAGCATGTGCTCTGTTTCACACAGTAGCCAATGGTATGCATCTAGTGACTTACTATTGGTTATGATCTTTATATGTACAACACAAACATTTTTAATATGATCAATCATTACATAAACTAAACTAAAACTAAATAAAATGTCTACAACAATAACGTATTTAGAAAAAGGGCATCAAGTTCAATCACATTTCGTCGCACAGATTGTATTTCGCTCTGTCACTATCCAATCGCTTGGGCGTGGAGACGATGTCTTACCCATATAAAAATATTACAATGTTATTATTTAATACATTGACGTTAAATTATTGACAAGTTTGTTTACTGAAGTCTTATTAACATTCTACACGTGTTAAAGAACACAGGAAACGGCGCGAGCTATGGTGATCCATGTCGTCCATAATTAGATCTAGGTACAGCGGCCGCCATCTACGAACGGGATACGAATGTGACCGGAAGGGGTGTGTGTGTGTGCTAAATCGAGACAACCACTGTCAGTTCTCTCATCTATCGCGTGGGTGGCTTGCCTCTGTCGGTTTCCCTTGCACCCCACTCTACATTACCCATTTCTGTGCCAAAGGCCACGGGTACCCGCTTCACAATTTTACTACCCGGGTATTAGCACGGCACTACTCACTGTTCTCACTCTTCCTACCATTTTGTCTCACTTTTATCACCTTCCTACCATTTTGTCTCACTTTTATCACCTTCCTACCATTTTGTCTCACTTTTATCACCTTCCTACCATTTTGTCTCACTTTTATCACCTTCCTACCATTTCGTCTCACTTTATTCACTCTTCCTACCCTTAGTCTCACTTTTCTCACTCTTCCTACCCTTTTGTCTTACTTTTCTCACTCTTTCTACCTGCTTGTTTCACTGTTCTCACTCTTCCTACCCTTTTGTCTCACTTTTCGTACATTCCTACACTTTTGTCTCACTTTCTTAAACTTTTGTCTCACTATCCTCACTCTTCCTACCCTTTTGTCTCACTGTTCTCACATTCCTACCCTTTTGTCTCACTTTTCTCACCTTCCTACACTTTCGTCTCACTTTTCTTACCTTTTTTGCGTAACATACTTTCAAGATAAAATTACTCATAAGCCAATTATACTTTACAAGACAAAATAAGTCTAGACCAATCATAGTATACTTTATAGACAGCCCAAGAGAAAATAGATCTAGGCCAATTATAACTTACTTAATAGAGAGCCCAATCTAAACTAATTCTAGACTAATCATAACATACTTGATTTGGTTTTAAAAATTTAAAATCTTCTAGGTTCTAGGCCAGTCACAGAAACCTGATACTGTATTGCAATAAATAATTACAATCAGTCGTGACTACACACTATGCACCCCCAAAAGTGTGTGGAGGGGGTGAGTGTGTGTGTGTGTGTAGATACAGATATAGATCATCAGTTCAATCAAATGATGCATCGCACACCAGTAAAAGAGACTAGATACTGTCAATTTAAATATGACGTCAGCAAATGGGAAAGCAGCCATATTGGAGATAAAACCACTTTGTTAACACCAGTTTGTGTGGTCGATTTTTCTTTAAGTTTATTTTCAAACTTTACAAACTGGCAATATTAAGTTAGTATCTCGTTAATGGACACATTTACAATTTTACAACTTCCTGAGACAGAAGAATGCAAAATACTGAAACATTGAGTGATGATCGCTTGTAGTTCGCTAACTTGCAGGACATTGAGTCAGGATCGCGTGAGTTGTGGTTCGTTAACTTGCAGGACACTGGGTGAGGATCGCGTGAGTTGTGGTCGAACTTGCAAGACACTGAATGAGAATCGCGTGAGTTGTGGTCGAACTCGCAGGACACTGGCATTATATATAGGTAAGGAAATTATAGAAAATAAACGTAATCGTAATAATGAAACAAATATTGTCGATTAAGACGTAGTAATAAATACGGATTTAATTGTCTTTAGACTAAAAAAAAATTCTGTTGATTAAGATTCATCAAAGACCATACTCAACCTTAATCACACTTCATAAACTCTCAACTCAACATAAACTTACGCCATAGTTTCCTATTTGGTTGATAGCGAAATTAAGTTTTCCTCTATTTACACTTGTTTTAGAAGCCTTCTATAACTACTGATTTAATTAATAAAATACGAGAGAGTTATGGGGAGTTCTTTTCAATGGAGAAAGACAGGCAACTAAGTACACAAGGCCAAAACTGTGCAAAGAGCATTTCTGATTGGCTGAGACAACTTTGTGAGCTCGTTCGCGGAGCCTAGCAGTCCAAGTTTGGTGGCGTTATGCGAGGAATCCAACGTTATGCGAATACATGAGTATCTTTGGAAGGCCAAAGGTCATGCGAGGAGTCCAACGCTATGTAAATACACCAGTGTCTTTGAGAGGCCAAAGATCATGCGAGGAGTCCAACGCTGTGTAAATACACCAGTGTCTTTGGAAGGCCAAAGGTCATGCGAGGAGTCCAATGCTATGTAAATATACCAGTGTCTGAGAAGCCAAACATCACACGAGGAGTCCAACGCTCTGTGAATACACCAGTGGCTTTGGAAGGCCAATGTTACGCGAGGAGCCAAACGTTATGTGAATACACCAGTGTCTTTGGAAGGTCAAACCTTGTGCGAAATATCGTTATACGTGCCCAACATTATGTGTGTATGTGAATCATTTTTTAAAAATTAATTTAAAATTCAATCCATTCAATAGCTAAAGACTGTATGGAAACGAAATTAACTACATTTTTTCTTATGTCTGCTTAAGGTCCTTAACTGAATCTTCAATTCAAAATGATGTTTAAAGAATATCGAAGAGAGAAATATTTAATAAGTCATGGTGCCAGCCTCTACCACAGGCCAGCAGAGCCACATAGCATATGACAAATTCAAGTCTCTCTTGTCTTTATCTTTTTCTCTCTCCCTCTCCTGGCAAAAGCATAAGTTCATATTTACTATCCCAGTGCCTAAAATAAAAGTGCTTTTCCACTGGATAGGAAAAATTGTGTACCAACTAAAACATAGGTTTACTAATTAATTGTCCTTGTCCTTGCAGGTACTGGTCAATGAAACTGAACACTAATTAAATGTTGATACAAACTGTCACATCAGCATCTCTGAGTCTTCACATGTTTTTATACTTTAACCCAGGGCATGACCTGTCTCCCATTGCAGGTGGCCACTTAATATGTTCAAGAGAGCTCTTGAATTACCTACCACCTCAGGCATGTAAATGAAAAAAATAATTACCTCGAGTGCACCTCAAGTTCAAACTACTCCATTTGTTCTAACTATTAAATTCTCAAATGCTAAGTACATGTAATTACAAGTAATACATTTAGTAAAAATAATTCACACTGAATTGTTGAGTTTCTAACTTGAACAAAAATCGAATAATTCTAAAAACTAAACAAAATAATAGTTATCAAACACTAAAACGTATAACAGCAAAACTAGAAAAATGTATAGAAAGATTTTACATAGGAATGCTATCTATTACTAATTTGCCACTTAACGATCCTTGTACAAGTTTAATGATTTTGATGTATTGATCCTATGAACTTTTACACAGTAGTAATGAGCGATCTCAAATACAAAGGTACGTAACTGTGGATGTCTCTAAAAATGTAGTGTTTTCGCCTTTTCGGACTAGTTCCCTTTCTACGCGGCTCTACTCCACCACACACCTAAACTTCCCCTGACAAACTAAAATTAGTGGATAATGAATTTATACGTAATTTTTAATCAGCTAATAGTTAGACTGACTCTTCTTTTTTTTCTAGAAACAGAAAAATAATAGTGGTATCAAAATTGAAACTGTACCCTAACAGAAAGTATAGGCCAGTTGGCTGGCTGTAGATTGTATACAAGTTGCAAAGATCACACACCATCCATGTGATCACACTCCATTGTCAGTAACGCTAAATATTAACAAGCTGAAGACAATAAAAGGCACCATTTTGGATTCAAGAAGAGTACTTGGCAAATCATGCGAATAAGTGAGCCCCATTATCTGATTCATATCCACCCAAGCAATTGTACGAAGCCTTTTGATTTGATTTCTAATAACCCTGACCCATTCCTATCTGCTGAGGCGTCGCAGTGGCTTAGTTGTAAATAGGTCAACCAATATGGCAGGAATAGTGTCATAATTAATTTTAATTTCAATAAACTTTAAATTGAACTATATTTTTATTTAACATTCACATTTATTTTTATCTGGCAATATGGCATCGTTGATGTTTTTGAATATTTTTTTATAATGCACATGAAACGAATATGCACATCAACGTTTTAACACATTTTTATTTTAAAGAAAGGTTTGAATCTATTAAAATAAATAACCAGAATATCTATTTCATTCGCTTGTTCTGACATGCTACTCAAGTGAGCTAGTTCTGTCTCGTACCCACGCCGCTTGTCTGTTTTTAGAACACCGGATGCCGATTGGCTTATGGGAAATTGTGACGTCAAATCGTATGGTTTGACAAAAGATGATGTGGGGAAAACGGTGATTAATTCCTTGTTTGCATTAGTTTCTGACTTTAGACACTTAACGCTTAGTTATTTTGATTTTCATGTGCCCATAGGTGATGGCAAAGTACCTGTGTGGCTACTGCCAGCGTGATATATCTGGCCTACGTATCCGGTGTGTGGAATGCACCGACTTTGACCTTTGTTTACAGGCAAGTATGACGTCACGTGTAGCCATGTTGGCTTCCATTTCCCATATCTATTGAATATATGTACATAAAATGCTTTACTGAAACTACTTATATATAATGCATTTTCAAATATAATTTTTCCATTGCAGTGTTTTGCATGCGGCGTTGAAAGTGGACCACACAAAAAAGAACATCAATACCGAATTGGGGTAAGATGGACCTGCGACGTAGTGTACGCTTATTTATAGTTCTCCTCCGCCCACCACATCGAAAATTGTTACAACCAATGATAAGGATTTATACTTGCTATAACCAATAAGATATAACGTTATATACAATTGCACATTGTGTTGATATAGTGAGTATTATTGGTTGGATTATATTTTAAAACTAATGTTTTCAATTTGATTTTGGGGGTCTCACATAAAAATATAAATCAAGCACACTTGATAAGTGCATTCCATTTAAATATAATATTATAACTTGGTTCTAAAAGTAATTAATGCCTTTTTTTTTTGTTGTATTTTTTCTCAGTAGACTAATTAGGGGCCTAAGTTTTTATAGGCCTACTCAGTTGATCAGACTTTTCAGGGAAGCTAGTCACTAAGTTGACTAAGTCAGTAATAATGAAAAGTGATCCTTAGATTTAGATTAGAAGGAAAGAGTTTAACTGTTCTATACACAATTTTACAAAGATTTCATTTTTATGCCTGTTTAGATATGTATAATTATCACTAAATTAAAATGTTTTGCACGTACAATCTTATATATACTAATATAGGTATATATATATCACTTCAAGAAAATATGAAAACTTCATGATTCTTATTGTACCAAATGTTAGTGTTAGTGTTACTAGTAGTATATAAATATGGTGTTTAGGGCACTCCAAATTTTATTTTGTCTCTCTTTTCAGCATATAAAGATATAGAGACAAATACAGAAAATATTTGTTGCTGATTACTGTGCAAGTTAATTGGTCATTTACCTCTTAATAAGCACTTTTTCTGCTCTCAAAGTCTCATAATTTGTTTATTCAGATTCATTTTGATTCATAGAAAATCTCTCATTTCTCAGTAGCTTGCATATTGATGATCTTCAACTACAGTCAAATTAGAATGTCTCCAAACATTTCATTTTCAGCAGTGGTTTAATTAAGTTAAAGCCCTTGAAGTTTGAACATAATGAGTGGAGGTGTGCACATTTATATATTTATGTATATAAATAATTATTGTGCATATATATCTGTATTAAATTCAGATTAAAGATGTGGATTAACAAGCAAATTTCATCACAAATGCAGATGTAAATTCTTTATAATAAATGGGAGTGAATTGTAAGTTGGTACTCATCTTTACACTTTATTGTTCTCCCAAAACCTTTCACCTAATCATTGTTAATAATGTTGTAGATATTAATGAGATTTCTTTTAATTCTCTGCAAGTTTTAAAAGAATATTATTTAATTTATTTTTCATTCTTATTTATTTTTCAATAAGAATCTCTTTGGAATAAATTGAGTGTTTCCATGGAATTAGCCATTATGATGATACTGGTGATATTTTTATGCTTTCAGCGTGCTTTGGGTGCTGCTGCATTTGACATCCCTGCACCATGGTGTCTAGCAGAAGAAAACATGCTTTTAGATGCAGTAGAGCAATATGGTTTTGGAAACTGGTATGAGATTTTTTTTTTTAAAGCATTTTTTGGTAATATTACCTTTCTTGCATAGCTTCTAGGGAGCCATACTTAGTAAAACCCAGGCTAGCTATGAAATGCACTGGTGATGGATTGGGATACACCTCAAAGTCAGAATGTGCTATAAATAGTAGATAGTCCTATCTATTTTTTAAAATTTTATTCAGAATTAAACAAATATATATATATAAATCAGAATGAATTTTGCAGTTTTGTCACCTTATCATAAGAGGAACTTGAAAAGTTTTTGAGCTATAGTAATTTGAATATGTCATTTTATCATTTTTTTTTAAAATCAAAATTATTACTATTTTACAACAAAGAATAACTGTTCTTGCTCAGATTCTTTTTATTGGTTATGAAGAGCTTGTAGGGTTTTTCAAAGTGATGTGGCTTTGTAATCCAAATAATGATCATACTTTGGTGATGCAATTGTCAGATTTTAGAGGGAAAATTTGAGAATGCATGATGAACATTTGCCTGGAGCCTACCATATGTCATGTTTATGAGTTACAGATAATGTATATGTGAGGCAGATAGAATTGTAGTTCTGAATATCTCATCTTAAGTTTAGAAAGGGTTTTTGTGAATCTTCAGCCTCCATCTGGTCTTCTTTACATTAAAAAAAAAGTACTTCTCACGTACTTTTTTTTGTCATCTTTTATTTGTGTTAGCCATACCTTTTTTTATTGCTGATTGTCATTGGTGACTTGAGTTTTATTTATTTTTTATTTTTTGCCATCACTCATTTTTATATTTTTAAGAGCCATGTCTGCTCACAATATACAAGAACAAATATATTTTCTCTTTAAAAACATTTGTTTTAATTTTTCGTTAAGTACATTTATGCTATAATTTTGATATTGACATTAATTTTTTTTTACACTGGTTCTAAAATGCTTTGTTTTTCATCTGAGAAAATGTTGCCCATAACTAGGCATAATCAGATGACTATATCTCAGAACCTATTTGAAATATCATTTGAAGATTTTACATTCAGCCATACATCATCTATAGTGCTTGAGTGAAGTTCAAGAGAGTATCATGAAAGGTTCAAAATATCTAAGGTTCAGTTATCCAACTACATATGCATAAAAAGGGTTTCTAAGCCACTCAGCCTTAATAACGTACACATAAATTAATTTGGAACATTTTGGACATGTCAAAATAAATACCATAATTGTTTGAAAAAATAGCCTTGAATATGTAAAAATTCAACTACAAATAAAAGAAACTTACAATACCAGTATGACTTTATTTGAGGAATTGTTGCAAATGACTATATAATAACCCTACTCAGAAATGAAAGTTGTCAAATACATATATATTGGTGATCATAGCTATATGTAGACTTTACTTGTAGCTGATTTTATTTTTCTAATTCGGTTGCCAAAGAATAGCTGAAGTTATTTTGTAAAATCCAGTTCATCAATGAATTTGGCGACATATTCTAAGTCACTTAGAAATGTTGGTTTTCTTTCCTCCATTTTCTCTATCTTAAATGTGTCTGTTTTACTTTAAAAACCTTATTCTTTTGTATGTTGACATATATTCTTTATTTAATAGACAATATGTGTACCAAGTGTTCAAAGTACTAAAATAAACATTCCAATAAAGATACCTAAAGTGTTAAGCCATGTTATATGTTTACATTTTTCTGGCCACTTTAAAAAATATTTTTACACACTATTCTTATTTTGTATTCAGTAATTTTCCCTTCTCTGACATGCACTTTTAAGGGGTTCTTTTATGCTTTAAAATGTGATGCTTTCTAGTCACTGAAAGTGAAACAGTTTTAGATTCCAAGTTTTCCTTTATGATTTTTTTTCAAAGAGACATTTTGAAGTTAAGAAAAGGTGCTTACAAATTACATAAAAGTGAATATGGTACACCAGTGCACAGAGTGAGGACCAATTACAAGCTTTTAAAAACTGTGTCCTCTACAAACTATTTAAAATGTTTCCTTAGTTAGGAAGTGAGCATGCAATAGCACTACAAAAATTGTAGATCTTGGTGCACTGAGTACATAGAAGAAGAAGGGAAAGATACATGCTTTTCAAATCAAGTTTAAATTGCATGATCATATATTTGATATACCTTTTACACATTACACAAAAAATTGAAACTCAAGAGCAAGTTTGATAACACCAAGTATTTGTGTTACTGCTTGCAAAAACCAGGCTAAAGTGAAAAAAACTCAAAAGTGGGTATATTTCTAATTTACTAAAATTCAGAATCTCATGTTTATTTTAAAAAGAAATTAATTTATGTCATATAGTTTTTTTCACTCTACCTTTTTCTAAGTACATACCTCCCCTGGACTATTAAAGGTGAGTAATCAGAGAAACAAAAATTATGATATTTATGTGATATTAATGAAAAATTAGAAGAAAATTTTCATTTTCCTACAAATTAATTTATACAGGGTATACTATAAATGAAATTTAGCAAAGATTGTCCAGTTTGTAGGTATATTATTATATATAACATGAAGTGGCCTATATCAATCTAATAAAATATTACCCTACAAAGAGTATTAAAAAGAGGTTTTAATCACATCTTGGTTTGTATTGTTGCATAAAGACCCATCCACACACACACACACACACACACACACACACAAAAGTTAAGCTAGTTCTGTTTAATGATAACCTTTATTCTGGTTTTTTAAAGGGCCTACAAACAATTTTTGTTTCACTGATCTTGAATTTCAAGTTGAAATCAGGCATAATGTTTCATTATTATCAAGGCTGAATAAAATCAGATTGTGCTTTAAAAAGAAAATAGGAAAAAAGATAGAATGTTTAGATAGTGGCAAGTACTAAGCTATTAAGTAGGCCTTCTGCTTAACATTTAAGCATTTATATTATACCTTTAATTAATCTTTGAAAAACACAAAGTCGAAACGAAGCAGGTGAAACACCATAATAATAAATTTTAGGTGATTTTGTGTCTGATTTATGCACAGCCACATGTTCTATGTAATATAAATAGAAACAAAGAGCCTTCTCACTCAAAGTGACACATGTATACACCTCTTATCACTAAAAATACCATGCAAACAGTCATGTGTTAATAGGGACGAAGTAGTCCCATACTGGATCAAAGAGTTGGAATCCCACCCCCCAGTAGTCATTTTATGCTTTAAAAAGCTATAATCTCAAGTTCAAACAGCAAAAAAACTCTTGGATTATTAAAACATTATGGTCAATAAAGTGATTTTTAAAGTAATCCCAATTTTAAATTTACGACTACAAATGACTGTAGTGCATAATTAATTATAGCAACTTGAGGTCTGTTTTTCGCAGGCAATGACACATTTAAAAAAAATATATTAGCAGGTGTGGTGGTCAAACCAAGGAGCAGTGTTCAATAAAGCAGGTGTTCTTTATATCCAAGTTTGATATAAATTAAATATAATGAGATGGCACTGTCACAAATTGATTTAAACATTTATTTTATTTTATTCTAAATCAAATTTTAAAATTTATTTGAGACTACTTAAGATTATTAGGGGAAAAAATGTGTTTGTGTGTTAATTTAAATTGAAATTTCAGCCCTTTTATACTATGTAGCTGATAAGTTGTATCATAAGCTCTTCAACTTTAAGAAACATTTAAATTAATAATTTAATAATCATGTGATTTACATTTTTTCAGGGAGGATGTTGCAAGCCATGTTGAAACAAGGACTGGAGCAGGTATGATTCTTATTCTTTTTTGCCATTCATAAAGCATTTATTATTTTTATAATCTTAATTAAGTATTTTAAAGAGATATTCAATCCATCATTAAGTAATATTATGAGTGCTGCATACAACCAAAGCTTTTGGGTGGGAAAGGAAGAGCAGAGACATTCTGGGATTGCATCAAACACTTCAGTCTAGAAAATAATTTCTTTGCCATCTTATATTTAATATTAATTAATGATATTAATATTTTTATATGCTTTTACTAAGTGACAGTCATATTTTGCTTTTCTTGTATATATATATACAAATGGTTCACTGACAAATGTGCGCCCCGACAAAAACGCGACAACGAAATCACGTTCTGTCCCTAACCCTAATCTTATCGTACATTTGTCGGGGCACGCAATTGTCTTTTACGCATTTGTCAGGTCACGTATACAAATTATATTTATGCACCATTATACTATTTTCTGTTTGGCTAAGAGTATTGTCCTTGTATGTATTTGTATGTATCCAACTGGGAGGGGGTGATTTAGTATATGTGAGGGTCTTCCAGAATATGGCCATGGGGTTTAATCTTCCCCCTTCCCCAGCTTTCTCTTGACTAGGGACTTATCTAATTTTCTTCACTTTTTGGGGGGCAAGTTGACTTGGACTAGAGTACTGTTAATTGTTTTCAAGTTATAAGCCAAATCTCACCTAGATTGGAAATCATCAAAGCTGCATAATTATCAGTAGCTGACAAGCATGACATCATGACTCAACATGCTTCAGTAGTAGGCATTATTCCTCCTTAATGAGCACCAGATCACCAGAAACATTTCTACTTAAATAGTTGTAATTGGCCTTACTCATGGTCACACATAGCACCTTCCAGCAGGAACTGTCTCTCAGCACCATGACATGCAAACAGCAGAAACTCCTTCAAACCAGATGACTCAAATTATCCTCATTTGTGGACTTCTGTGGTACTCTCTTGGACTCTGAATTGGAAACCATGCAACCAAACACCTTGAGATTGAGCACAGAAATTCCAGAAAAGGAATTTTGTGTGTGGATACGATGCACTACAGTGTAATACACCTAAAGATCTGGTAACTGAGTTTTATTGCTAGATGCTAGTTCTTTCCTTACACTACACACGGTAGTGGTGAAAGTGTTGAATACTGTTACTGTGATAGGTAAATTAAGTTTATTTATTTTCTTTATTCTACTTGTTCTTAATAAGACAAAAACTTTTGGTATAAAAGCCACTGACAGCTCTCTGGGAACAGAATAAAAGATTTTAATAAGCCCAGCACTGAAGAGATTAATAATGTTAGTATTTTGATATCATAAAGCAATTTCAAAGTCATAATTTTAAAATTATTACTCTTAATGGGTATTTTAATAAAAGTGATCGAAAGAGCATATTCTGTTAGATTAAAAATTTTACTAATATACACTTAAAAATGTGAGAGATACACATGGGTACTCTTCTATATTGAAAATATAAACTAGCAAAGCATAATGTCAAATGCAGTAACTAGTGATATTGCAATTGAGTGAAAAACAAATCATAAAATATATAACTTTGGAATTTGCTGTTTTTAAGATGTCAGACATTGTGTCAAAAGGAAAACAGCAGCATGATTCTGGGTTTAAAAAAATAATTGAATAAATAAATCTTTCTATTACTTGTATATACTCCAATAGAATTAAAGAATATTTAAGCAACAGTAATGGATAGCTAGCATAATTTCTATAGATGATTTTTATTATAAAATTCATTTGTGATCAAATATAAATCTGATTAGGGAGAAATATAGTGCTAGATGAAATATATTGGCATTTTGCTGTTTCATTATGAGATTATCTTTTCTTATTTGTTTTTCGACTATTAGCATAAAAATATAAATAACTTTTGAATATTAATTATATGTAAAATAAAAGACAAGCTGTCTGCAGTACATCAAGAGTTTTAGACAGTTAATAATTATATATTATAGTACACTTTTGCTTCATGTAACAACAATAAAGTCCAGCCAAAATTTGTGGGGTTAAAGACCATAACAACAGAAATCCACTTTAGACATCTATATTTATAAAAATAGATATTTCAGTAATGCCAACATTTCTAAACATCATGTAAGATTAAGTAGACAGAAAATTTTATTTTATTTTATTTTTATTTTTATTTTAAGATTAAAAGTGGAATATAGACCAAAGCTCTTGATCAAACATAAGGTTACCACATGACAACACAAAGTGGCTAAAATACTCTGGGCTATATAGTCCCATCACATTTTTTCTTTGTTCCTCATTCAGTTAATGTTTGCAATAGCATGAGGCATTCATGCAAAGTTCAGTTTCCTTCTATCAAGTGTCATACCTTCAGTATAAACGAGTGGCTTTTAGTCCTCTATGTTGTCATACCCATTTGTGTATATTGGTAGCATTTAAAATCTCACAGAAACATGTTGTTTTGATTGCAAATATTGTCATATTTGTTGGGATTGTAACTTAGAAATTTTAAATACATTATCAGAACAACTAAATCTATTGATTGAGCTCATTTGCATGGTTGGCCTAGATTCCTCCCTACTTGGTCTTTATTGTGGATTCAGTTTACCAACGTTTTGTTGTATTTAAGTTTGATAGCTACATCTGACTGATATTTATATTGTCTCTTCATGAAGTTCATGAAAAAATCAATCAATAAAATTCAAGATTTAATTATAAAAAAACAAAATTAAAAGTTGGTCTTTGTAATATAAACTTGCATGGCACCATTCAATTTGTGGATCATTGTTTGTAGTCACAATCAGAGACTGATTTATATATTCATGCTTGTATTGTTTTCCATAATTTAATAAAGTTTTAGGTGGGGTATTTTTTTTTTTTATTGAATCCGTTTTGTAATGATTTTACTTAAATTTTCTTTTTGCTTGAACACACCAGCTTGTTCATGTTTTAATGTAGTATTTAGTTGGTTGATGTAGTATAATGAATTAATTTTTTTTCCTGTTATTAATTTTGTGAAATGTTTGTGATTCTTTTCTTAGAATGTGAAGAACACTATGTCAAGTTCTACATTCAAGGAAATATAGGAAAAGGTATTGTTTCTTAATGTTATTATCTAACTTGTGACTATCAACCGAAACAGATGATGCATTTTGCATATTGATTCAACATAATGAAAACTTTTTTATATTACTTTATTAGAATTACAGAGACCACACACATAAAATTGTATATAATGCACAGAAATATTGTCTACAGTGCATTTTATTTTTACACGATTTTTCAGTAAAAATGTTGACTTTTATAGTGCTAAGTACATTAAGCATAAAAAGTAGTAAAGTTACTGCATATAATAATGTTATTTCCTTTTTCCAGTAAGTGGATAAGGTAAGATAATCATTATTCACTAGGTGAGGGCAAAATGTTTTTAATTGGCTCATGGTTTATGTCAGTCTCTGTCACCAATTATTATTACTATAGTATAGGATTGTTGCAGCAACAATAGTAGATTTAAGAAAAATAAACAGCCTTTTTAAGCACTGGACATTTTTTCTCATTTTTTTTTTTTTAATGAAAAAGACTATGCCCTCCATTCTCATACAAAACATGTGACTTGACTGATTGCATTGAGTTTAATTGTCTTCATATGTTGTGATTTTCAGTATTTAATGCTGCATTCTCTGGTTAATCAGTTAGACCTATATTTAAATCATTATATTACATTAGTATACTGATTTTAAACTGGAAACATCCACATTTTTGTTTTCTCTTAAATTACATCACTTATCATCATTTCTCCTACTTTTGCACTTTTCTTTTAATCTAAATTAATATGCTGGTCTTGTAATAACAAGATTTATATGTACAGTTTTGTTTGAATATGGCATCAGTAAATATAACTGCTGCTGTTAATAGTCTTGTAATGCATTTTATTTCAAACAACATTTTGTTATCACTCATTCCCTTATTCGTTGCAGCATTATGTATGCAATTTCTTTGAAGCTAGTGCAACCTCTGGAATTAATAACTCTGAAACAAAACTTTATATATAATTTTAATATTAATAATTTTCCCTTTTAAAATATGTTGCAGCAACATTTCCATCTGACTTTGGAAGCAAAGTAACAG
This sequence comes from Sinotaia quadrata, assembly GCA_028829895.1. NCBI lineage: Eukaryota > Metazoa > Mollusca > Gastropoda > Architaenioglossa > Viviparidae > Sinotaia > Sinotaia quadrata. The sequence continues at coordinate 83,746,498 of CM054177.1, forward strand.
ATCATTCATGCCCAAATGGAGGTATGCCATTTTTATTTAAATTTTTTAAATTAAATTTCATTTAAACTTGATTATTAAATAAGTACCAATATTTAACCATAGCAAAATTTTTGTTTGTTAAATATATTGAAGAAAAACTAAGAAAAATATTTGTATTTAAATTAAATTTCTTAACAGTTCAAATTAAATCTTTTTTATAATTTAAGGAATGATAAACTGATATGATTTGATATGTAATATATGGCACATTCTTGTGATTGTATTTTTATAGGAAAGATTGTTTATTATAGGAATCCCTTGATATATGATGGGCGACACATTTCTGTTATTGCTTACCTTAATTTGGAATTAGACAGTAATTATTATGCAAAAGTCTTTATATTTCAGGAATGCATATATCATAATGTTTTAATACTGCTGCAGATACTATAGTAATGTCTCTATAGACAGAAATTTGCTTCTTTTAGAATTATTGGAAATTTTTTAATCTTGGTCAGCAATGTTTTTCTTACACAAATTTTTTGTATCAGGTCCTTTGTCACCAAGCATCACCACACCTATGTCATCTATGGAGCTGTCTGCTCAGGAACAGCAAGAATTGGGATACATGCCCTTGAGAGATGATTTTGAGAGGGTAAATACTGTTATATCATCATTTTAAATTTTATTATTGCTGAACTTAAAATTCCTAATTGTATGCATACTACAAATTCCTTAGCATATTGATAAAGAAATTGCAAATACAAGAGGACTCCAAGGGACTCTGAATTCCTAAATTTAGTTGAAATTTGTAATTTCTTACACAATGCTAGGCATATTTCCTCTGAGAGATCAAAATTAAACCCATTTTGTGAAACTATGCATTATATTGCTTGTTTTTTTATTTATTATTGAAATACTTTTCTTTTTGTTAACCATTAGTAACCTGAGAGTAACAAGATACGGCACTTAGAAATTCTACTTGGAGCACTCAGAATTTTGAATATAACTAACTAAATTTAAGACATATTTACTTTTTTCAAATTGTAAATATTCTATTGGTTTAGAAACTTTTTTTTTTTTGTTGTAGATCTTTATGTTTTTGTTGTTTACTTATGTAAATAAAATGTATATGCTGATTGACTGATAGAAAATTATATGGGCATTTTGTATGTAAAAAGATGAATTAAAAGAATTTATAAAAGCAAATAGTTAGAGAAACAGAAATATGGTGAGAAAGCAGCCACATGGAGGGGTTAGGATAATGGTGGCTTTGGATGTCTTCTAATAGGTAGAACCAGCCATTTTTTCAAAGTCTTTGGAAATGAATGAAATTTACACCATATATCTATCATGGTGAAAGAAGTCAATTTACAAAAGATGGTTGTTTAATCTTTCATAGTTTTTTTTAAATGCAATTTTGAAAAATGGAAAAAAAACGCTTTTTTCATGTTTTTTACATTTTGCCATTTTGCATGCACCCTAAAGTAAAAACTATCTATCTGACAGGGCTAAATTTTTGTATTCCTCAAGTATCCAATGCTGACAGGAAGCCTGATTTATTTTAAGGTGATAGCTTTGTAATTTTTTGAGTTATAGATTCTCAAAAATGAGAAAAAACACAATTTGTGCAATGGCATTTTGAGCCAAAACTGAAAATGAATGATATTAATGCTTTTTTGCTTATTTTGAGTTCCATTTGACTTGTTTAAGTAATTATAATGAAATAACAATTAAAATATCTGATATTTTTAGTTAAAATGCATTTATTCATGTCTTATGTTTTAAAATTTATGATGATTTAAAAGGGTTGAGGGGTGAATGAAACTAGTGACAGTTGATTATGAACATCTACACAGCAGTCTATTATTTAGTACTCTTGGAAGCTGTGATAAACTGGCAAATGGTCTACCCTTATTTCGTGGTTGAATCTAGGATACTATAATTGTGGTTATTCTGACACAGGGTTTCTCAAAGTCTTGGCCAATTTCTACAATTAAATTAACTCTAACAATAATTTCTCCTGTTCTAATCCGCCATAGTCAGCGCCCCCCCCCCCCCCCCCCCCCCCCCGAAAATCTGCACAAACGAAAACTAAATTAGTAATCGGGCTAATAACTAATTAATGTGTATCTGAATCTGTTACTATTGACATTAAATAGCTGTAAAAAGTGTCATTTGTGAGCCATTATAACATACTAAACATATTACAGTGAAAATAAATCAGTAACTTATTGTGGGGGAAAACGATCTAAGATTGTCATATGGTGTGAACCAAAGTGAAGAGATTATCAAAAATTATGATACAAATTACAGCAGAAATTGTAAATAATTATTGTTTAATGCAATAATACCTTGTATGTATAAATATAGTATTATTTCAATTCACTTGTCTACTCTCACGTCTATGAGTATGACTGATGACGATCTCGATCGCTACCGTCTATACCGCTACGGTGTACAGTACAGATCTATAGTATATTATACATCCGACAAATAGCAGTTAAAAACACAAGAATCATCATACAATTAAATAAAACCTTTTTTACAACTTCAAGAGCTATAGTAAATTAAGCTTAGTGAATTACTTAACGCAACACAGAAACAAGCACAGCCGGCGACTCGATGATAAACAACGCTTCGTGAACAACGTTTCCTCGTGTTTAGGTCTTCGCGCGTGCTTAGGGTACACACTTGTTTTCTAAACGGACTCCGCTACGAATATGCCACTTTGTCATGCTATATATCATTTTAAAGAAGATATTTTCTACTTTCTATTGATATAAGACAAAAATCTATATTTTCAGAAATAACCGTGCAAAAACGTAATTTAAAAAATAGGCTTTTTTCAATCAACTTTTACATACAATAAAAATAAAAATACAGATTTGAAACTAACACGGTTGCATTCTACATTCATTTTTCTTTAATTTGATATAAGATACATTCTGATAGGACAATCGTAGCGGAGTCCGTTTTAGTGTTTGCAAGGTATATAAAAACACGATGGTAAAACCGGAAATTGAGATTTTTGCCACGGCTATCAAAACACGCCAACCGTACCTAATTTAATGCGATCGTACACGCTTCCACTCACTCTCTCACAAATAAAAAATACATTAATGAAAAGTTGGAAGATAGTTTTATTCAACAAACTATTTCACAAGCATGATAAATACGGAACACAAACACAGCACTTGTGGCAAAATGGTAAATTTTTCGGAATTTAGTAGTTGTCCGCTATCGCTATATAGAGGCTGGTTCTACCTACTTCTAAATTGATCAGTAAATATAATGCATGATAAACCAAATACATATTAGCTTCACAGTGATTGGCTCACATAAAAGGACTAAGAAAATGCATGCGTGCAAATGAACCAGTTTATGGTACAAGGGCATGCTAGTGTCTGATATTAATGAATCATGGCATGGCACATAGATTGGCAACAGATTAAACTACATGTTTACTGCAAGACTATATGTCAGACAGCGCATCCGGATTGTAGATCCGCATAGTGACATAATATGTTATGTTACTATGTTGAGAAGTCAGTCTCACAAATGAACAAGAGTTCTGATTTCTTTAAAAAATATTGACTTTCAATTCCGAAATATGTGCATTTATACAAATCACTGAAAGTTTAAAGCTTGCAGTCTTGATTCTAAGAATGGGAATTATTCATTTCGTACAGATTTATTCTTATCTGTGACTGACCTAGATTACATTTTACTTGGTCTTTAAGCATTCTGTGAACAAATCTGTTGAAGGTGAATGAAGTTGAAAATGGGAAATCTCACACATGTGCATTTACTATAACAGATTTGAAAATTTTCCTTGAATATAAGCATTATTGTTTTATTGCATTATAGAATTTTTTAATATTGGAATATATTCATGTAATATTTTATATTTTTTTCAAATTGTGAAAATATTCAACAACAAAAATTATGTTTGTCCTTATTCCAGTTCATCAATTCCAGTTTGCAGTACAGACATTTACAACATTCATCAGTATAAATTTATTAATTTTCACTTTTTGATGACATTCATTGTCATGAGATTGTATAGTAGTTCATAACATTTGTTCATCATTGAAAAGTTTGCAGATTTTGACATTTTATTATAGGTTGACAGTAACTATAGTTGTCTTTCACACTGCCAGCCATTTTACTATATAGTGCACAAACTGATTTATATATGGATATAGTTACAGTTGCTGGAAAAAAATGTACAGTCTACATATTTATAAAACACAGTAACCATACACTTATAAATTACAAAATTATATGCATATAATAAATGTATTATAGACATAAAATTAAACTGAAATATTTTTTAAATTTCAGCATTCACTATTTTATTTATATCCCTTTAAAAGAAATTTTCATCAATGAAAATTATTTATTGAAATTATCCACTAATCTAAAAATTAAGAAAGTTTCTTGAATTTATTTGAATATTTCAAAATATTTCATTTACACAGTGTGTGTTGATCAAAATAGCATTGCAAAAAAGAATTCAGTGTGCTAAAAATTAAAATAGTAACCTATGCACTGAATTACATTTTAAAATATTTTCAGGTGCTCATTGTAGCATTGCAGAAAAAAGAATTTAGTATTTGGTACCCCTATCATAAAAAAATGTTTTTATGTTTTCGTTTATCAAAATCTCTGCATAAAGTATTGAAAAAGAGAATTGATAATTTACCAAGTTATCACAAGAAGTGGTGCCTACCGAATAGCTCTAATATTCTTGTGACTAATTGAAGACTATAAATAAGTTTGTTTAACTCTTTTTTTAATTTAGTGAGAACTGTAACTTAACTCTTAATAGTGCAGTTTTTAGTGGTATCATTGTTTGTTGTTGAAAAGGGTAATTTATTATTTTTAATATTTTAATATGTTTCCTCTACTTCGTAGCACAAATGAAAGAAAACTTAACCAAAATCACAAACTGAATGCCCTGAATGAATAATTAGAATGAATTTGATAGTACTTACATTTTTGGTTAATTATTCTATAAAGTGTTTATTAGGAGATTTGTAAATATTATCTATTGGTGAAAATGTTGACACATTTATAGTTCAAAAATTTGAAAGTGGTATTAGATTCACAAAGGGAAGTAACTCATTTCAACTAATTAAAGCATGAATTAAGCAATAAATTTATTGAAATATAAGTAAAAATGCCTTGCAGTAATGGGCCCTATGATAACACACATTTGGATATAATCATAATGCAATCATAAGTTGGTTTTACTTTTTCTGCAGATCATACTACAAATAAAATCTTCGATGCCAGTCATATCTATTATTTCTCTCATGAAGTGTCTGGAAACTCAAGACATAAACAGTGTCAAAATTTGCTAAGCACTCTTGATTATGCTATCCATCTGTGGAAGAGAAGCAGACCACATTAGATAGCTTTTTAAGAAGGGATGACAATTAAATTTAATTGAGTTGTGAAAACAGATTAATTTTGCACCCTTTGCAATGATTAGTAGCTTCTTAGTTATGCACAAAATCAGAAGTAAAAATTGTATGCACATTGTACACAAATTTCAGTTAAGTATACACGTTTTATTATCACTTAACAGTGCAGTAAAGGATATTAAAAGAGAGGAACAAGTTACAATTTAAAGCTTAAGTTCTGAATAAATGAAAATTAATTTTACATCCATAATGGTCATATATATAGCTATGTATTGCACAGAAGTATTACAATACAATCTGGCTATGTGATAATATGGGTATAAATATTCTTGAACTTTCTAAATATGGGGTGGTGTTGTAGTGGGATTATGAAAATTTAAGTCTTTAGAAAAACCCATGGTATATTGTTATTTAATTATTGCAGCATGTTCTTTTGTTTCAAAACTTGTACTGCACTGAAATTTGTGAGAAGGAGCTTTCTATTACATCATTTGTATAAAGAAATTAGCACAATTCTATTCATGTTATAAGATGTTTGTAATTTTTACAGGAGTATGACAATACAGCTGAGACACTTGTCAGTGGATTGGCAGTCAGTGTGGATGATGATGACTTGGACCTCAGTAAGTTCTTTTAAAGTTTGTTTGCTCTAAAGTAAGATCTTTTAAGGTATGTTTACTTTTCAGTAAGATCTTTTAAAGTTTGTTTACTCTTCAATAAGTGCTTCTAAAGTTTGTTTACTCTTCAGCAAGTGCTTTTAAAGTTTGTTTACTCTTCACTAAGTGCTTTTAAAGTTTGTTTACTCTTCAGCAAGAGCTTTTAAAATTTGTTTACTCTAAAGTAAGGGCTTTTAAAGTTTGTTTACTCTAAAGAAAGAGCAAAAAGTTTGTTTTCTCTTACTGTCATTTTTATACAATTTCAGTCATTATTTTTTATGTTTAGGATTATGTACCATTTTCCTGCAGAAATAGGAAGATTGTATGATTTGAAGTTAATTTTTGTGAAACTCTTTGTTGAACTCTTTTGTTTTGGTAACTGATACACATAAAATAATATTTTCTATTTTTATTCATTAGTAAATGGTGCCTTAAGTCTGTTGCCATTATAAATTTATTTTTGTAACTGACAACAGCGAAAAATAATATTTTCTATTTTTATCATTGATAAATGGTGCCTTCAGTCTGCTGCTATCATAAATTTATTTTTGCATCCTATTCATTCTCTCTAGTTACTTGCCTAAGACATATTACCTTATTGCATTTAGTATTGCTTTCAAAATAATAAAATTAAAAGTTGTGTTTATTTAAAACTAAATACTGATTCAGGTGTCAAGCTGTCATGCGTGAGTAAATATAGAGTAAGGTTGCGGGAACGTGAACGCAGAAAAAGAATAGCCCGAACCCACTCCCTTATCTCAACATCTGTTATACCAAACAAAAGTGCAAAAACTCCAAATCCTAAGAGGAAGTTTGCCAAAGAAGAACGGTAAGTAATATTTCATAATAAATTTATTAACTTTTAAAACTGTTATCTTCAGCATTCTTTTTATATTGGTTAGAATTTAAGAAAATATTACTTTTTAAATTTTCAGTATTTAATTCTACTAGGCAATTTTTGCAGATTTCCTGCCTAACAAAGAGAAATAAATATCTTCTGAAAATAAATAAATACTTTTTCTTAATATATTTATGCACCATTAACTTACACCCTTGGAAAATCTTCTATTCACATACATTTACAAAAGTGTGTCATTATTAAACCATCTCTAATCTTGTTGAAGCTGTTTACCATTATCTACTTTAAGTAGCCTTAAAGCAGATTGGAATCCAGCTATTGTGTGTTAGTCATTAAATCACAGACTGATGGATATTTAAGATATTCATGAGAATTTATGGCTTTTTTTTTTTTATCTGGAAGAGGAAGTTAGGGATAAAACTGTTGAAAATTCTGGATTGCTCATGAGTCTGTTTTCTTTCTTAATTAGTCTATTCACACACAAAAGCGTGCGCACACACATTTACAAAAATGTGTGCCTGTATTAAATCTTTAATCTTGTTGAAGCTGTTTTTTTATAAACTGTAAATATTATTGCTATTCAAACAACACTGGACTAAATATTATTGAATATTCACACTTCACTGGACTGTACAGGACTTGCAAATTACAGAAATTACATTTTTTTTTTTAAAAATAATTTTCTGCTGAATTTTTAATTATGCTATAAATTTTGTGTGCATTGTGTTGTCACTGTATTTATGTGATGTACCTGAGTGAGGGAGAGATTAGATGTATATGTTTGCTGCTGTTTTTATAGCACAATTTTGTTCATATTAAGCTGTATGAAATGTGCTGATACTTCTGGTTGAAAAATATAAATAATTTAATGCATAGCATGTTACTAGTAAAAATATTGTTGAATCTTTTGAAATTAAGTTAATTAGTGATTAGTAGTATAATTAAATAGGTTGAACCTTAAAAGTATGTGATGTAATTTATAAGCAAACTTGGCTCTTTATCCATGCAACCATTTTATGTCCTGCTACAAATTTAGATTTGGGTGGAATAGTGGAGAACAAAGTACTTTCCTCGAAATTTCTGTTGCTTGTGCCACTGCATGTTTAGCCACACCTTCCCTTAATTTAATGGGCTTTTAAAATTCAATTTTCATTCACTGACTGGGTTTAAAATAATTTGGAATCAAAAATGTTTGGAAATGTGGTATACTATCATAGGATTGTGAAAATATTAAAATGAAAAAAGAGTTATATATGACTTATCTATTCTTTAGATAACATTATACTGTTCATTTTAATAATTGTGTTACATATTCTTTCTAAGTTGTGACCATTTATCCGTTTTCATTTTCTTTGTAAATAAAAATTATACAATAAAATGCAAAGTGTAAATTAATATATGATTAAACACAAATTATTTTTATATATTTATGTACAGTGTAGTTTGCTGATCATTTTGATATGTGAACCAACTCTGTATGATTGTATAGATTCAGAAGTTTGGCAATTTGCTCATTTATGTTTTCTGTATTAAAATTGGGTAATGCTTTTAGGGGGTTAAAATTTGCTGAAATGGTCATTTTCAACTTCTAATAATTTCCACATTTTCTTTGCAATGCCTTTGGAAAAAATTAGGCATTAGTGATATGGCAAATTATTTAATAATATGCATTTGTTCATCAATTGCATATGTTATGTTGCCATGGATGTTCCTGTTTGCTGCATTTTGCAAGCAATTAAACGAAAGCATGTTTTTTTGTTGCAATTTGTAGTAAACAGAAATGTCAATTTTGCATTATATCTGGGGGGTTTTCTTGTTGTCTGTGACACTAATTATTAGAATGGTTGGACTGTGTTTCATTGTAGCTTTTATTTTACTTGTAATGAAGTTGAAAAATCATACATCCATTACGTCTAAAAAAAATTGTTGATCATGACCAATCAACAGTAAATTAATGATATTCTGTTTTCGAGCTGTTGAACAAAATTTACCAGAATAGCTGATTTCTTTCAATTTATTAATATATAGATTAAGTGGGGTTTATATTTTTCTTTGTTCTTAATTGGTTACAGGGTTTAATATAAAATGGACGGAAGAAAACAATGCTTAAGTAATTGACCTATTATAAATGATTTTTCTTTCCTTTATAAAAGGTAATAAATATATGGAGTTCATCTTAGTTGTACAAAACCTGTTACTTCACAAAAGTGTAAACTAGTAACAACCATTAAACTGTGGATACTTCGTGGTAAACCAAGTCTGTGCAGCAAGTATCATGAACAAAAATGTTGACCTAAATGGAGAATTTAAAGTTCATTTAGATAACTGCTCTTTTAATACTTTTTGATTGTCTGATTTTTAAAAAAAAATCTATTTGCAATACATAATTATAAAATTATTTGTTTTAACATACTGTTCTTGTTTTTCAATTGATGCTATGGAAAATATAATTCTAAATGCTCTAACAATAGTGCTGTTTAATTCTTAGTTATAAAATATTAAAGTAAAATACAGTCAGGTTTATAAAATATTTATCATTCTAAATTAAATTAAATGTGTGGCCTTTTGGATTTGATTATGGACTTTTTCTTTTAAGAAAACAAATAAAATAAGCATTTGTTTAGTGAATTCATACTGTTTTCAAATAAAATACTTTAAAAATTGTTATAATTAGGATTATTTTAGGCATGTTTATAATTGAAATTTTAATAATTAATCTATCTTGTCTATAACTATAAATCTCATTGGTCTTTTTTTTTAAATTAATAAATTCCAACAGGTTGTTTTTTTCTTCTGAAACTTTATAAAATGTAATCTTGTAGTTAATCTGTGTAATAATATATTTACTATTCTGAAATCTGATTGACATTGTAATGATAAATCCAGTCTTACTAGTGAGAACACAGCCAATTGACTTTGTTATGGTATAAGTGCTACCTAACTTTAAGAATTTTCCTGGAAAACATGTTAAATAACTGGATATATTATTGTACAATTTCTACACTGAATTTATTTGGAATAATAAGGAAGTGTCCCTCCTTGGTTGGAACATACTAATCATTCATTGGTGAATTTTTAGTTATAATGTCAATAATTCATTTGAAACAGATATGTGAAAATTCATGAATTTTGTTGCTTGGTCTATATGAACACTGTAAATTCATTTTATTTATGTTTCTTTTGTTTTTATTTAAAAACTTACTTTTCGTGTGTTTAAATTGTTTCTATATTAAAATCTTGTGTATTGTACGCACAGTTATTATAAAGCATATAGAGCTTTTATAAGATAGTTATTTTATTGTGTCATTTATTAGTATTTTATATTTTTCTACATATTTTCATTTTCATACTTAATAATTAGCAATAGCTTGTATATAGTCTTACAGTATATTACCTGAAGTCAGTGATTGAAATTATCTCAATAATATTTACTTTTAAATTTTAATTTTCTAATCTTCTGTTTGAATTGTCTTAATCTGCTGAAACTAATTATGATTCCTACAGACTTTGTAGAGATTTATATATATAATAAAATAATTACACTCTAACATATCTTCCTTTTAAAAAAAGTATGATGTTTATATTTATAATTTTGATTCCCTCAGATTTGTAGAAATTTTATATATTTGCAAAACAGATACACTGTAACAAATCTTTCTTTTTACAAAAAATGGCATTTATATTTATAAATCATGTAAAAGGCTGAACTGATTTTGTATTGCTTAAAAATGACATTTTAATAAGTTCTAATATATGTGTGATTAGAAATGTATAGAATGTGTTGATGTACACATCTTTTATAAGAGTTAAACAAGCTGTTGATGTTTAATGCTATATAGAGATATATATGTTGTTTAGAAGGGTTTAGAAAAAAAATTAAAGTAAGACTGGAAATGTTTGGTTTCCCTGTTTGTTCCTTGTATTATTTTATGCAGATATATCTGCAGAGAGTTCCAAGTTTTCTTGTAACCTTGCTTGTATAAATCATGACAGCCATCAGTAAATGTTTTGTTTCCTTTGTTTTCAGAGAAGTATTAGAGAAATTGAAAGTTCACACACAATTCCAAAGCAGTGCAGAGCTTGAACGCTTACAAGAAAGCTTGTTAAGTACGTCTCTTTATTTTATTTATCTATAGTTTTAAAATAATAAACCTGAGTAAAATAATTTAATTTCATTAGTGAGTGACTGGGTGAACATTTGTCCTCGTTATTTTGCATGTATCTTTTGGCATTCAAATTTGATCTATCTTCAAATATCAAATACTGAATTGTAAAAAATCGAATGATTTTGCTCTTTTTGCTGTTGTTAGTGGGTGGTTTTGTTTTTCCTTTTAAATTTTTAACTTGACCCTAAAAGACTCCCAGAGGACCCATTTTTATGACTACCTTACCTATTTTAGAAATGTCAACTATTGAAATATTGTGAAATCTATCCACTAGTAGTCTTTAGATAATAGAACAGACTTTATAACCAAATATAATTTGGACCATTTTTTTAACATCAAGATCTGCTTCTCTGTTCTTTGAACTGCTGCTCTATTTTGCATATTAACAGGGTCTATATAGCTCTTGATATCTGTACTTTGGACTGCTGCTCTATTTTGCATATTAACAGGGTCTATATAGCTCTTCATATATGTACTTTGGACTGCTGCTCTATTTTGAATATTAACAAGGTCTATAGAGCTCTTGTTATCTGCACCATGGAACGCTGCTCTATTTTGCATATTAACAGTGTCTATAGAGCTCTCATTATCAGTACTTAGGACTGCTGCTCTATTTTGCATATTAACAGGATCTATATAGCTCTTGTTATCTGCTCTTTGGACTGTTGCTCTGTTTTGCTTATTAACAGTGTCTGTATAACTCTTGTTATCTGCTCTTTGTACTGTTGCTCTGTTTTGCATATTTATACATATATAGAACAAGGCATAAAGTCGGAAGCATATCTAAAATTTGTTTTATTGTTAATTGAATTACAGTAAAAAATCTCTTTTTGTTTACAATATACACAGATATTTTAAATGTAATTCTTTAGAAAACAACAAACTGTTGTATATTAGATAGCATGCACCTTTTAATGATGTGTATGAAAAATGTTAATAACAAAATAACCTTTAAGATCCACCACCATCAAGCATCATTTTAATGGGTAGTGTTAGTTGTGGTGGAATTGATGTAGTAAAAGTGTGCCTAGAGCTACAGAGGAAAACTGGTCCATTCTTAAAAGACCACTAAGATCAAATATTGTATAATTTGGATAGGGACTCATTTAATAAAATAAAATAAAATTAGGTTTTGTTTTTATAAAATGTTTTTTTCAGATTTCATTAATTTTTATTTGCAAATTATGATGTACAGTGCTATTATAAAACAAAAAATTCTATTATAAAAATACATTATTTTAGATCTAAAATTGTGCTTTTTGAAAAATGTATTTTCTTTTTTATTGAATATAACATTGTTATCTAATGATAGAGGACTGGCAAATAATATGTTAATTTTAACATTTATTTAAGTTTGGATTGAAATTAAAGAAATTTCTTGCAAAACTTATTTTTTCTAGTAAGAAAGAGTTATTTATTATAATTTCATCTAGTAATTTGAAAGATGATGAGCATAAGGTTCATGTGGTAAACTACTGCCATTAAGAACTGTCCAATATTGTCTTTCATATACTGATGGGGTAGGAGTGGGGTTTGACTTGCGTGATGACTTTCATTAAAGGGGATGAGAAGGATGTTGTTTAAAAAAAAAATTGTGCCTCACAAATATATCTTTCTTAACTAAATTGGTTTTTCTTCAGTTACTTAAACAGAAACTTCATATCATATGGCATTCGGTTGAGTGTGTTTGATGTTTACACTCCCTTTGTATAACTTACCTTATTCAATTTTAGACTGGTCATTCCATCTGTTTCAGACAAAATTAAATCACAATTAATTTATAGCTAGTGAGAAATAAATGTTTGTCTGCCTGACCATGGGAGCATATCTTTTTATGATATTATTCTAAAATTTCTTTTTATTTTATTATGTCTTGTGTCAGAGTATTTTGCTTATAAATTTATGTAATTTTCCCAGCTCATCAGTTTGACACCAAACTCAGAGTCTCATACAATATGACATAAAACTTTGACAACTTCACACACATACATAAGTAATAATGGTTCAAAATGTGCATTGAAAGTGATGATATTTTACATTCTTTTATTTAATTTACATGCATGAACATGTTGTTTTATTTGAAACTTTTCTTTCATAATTTTTAGGTTTGAAAGATTTGTATTGAAGAGTTTTTCCACATTTGGGCAGTAGTTTCATTTACTTTTTTTTTTTAAATTCTCTTTTGCCATAGTGTTATTACCTTCTTGTTTCAGTATAATTTAGTTACTTGTAATAATATTACTTTGAAGTAGTTGAGCTACATTGATAGTAATAATGATATTTGTATTACTATAAAGTCAGCTACATTGACAGTGAATTAAGAAATATTTTATTTTTGTTGTTTGTTTTTAGTAATCCATAGTAGAACTATTAAAATTTGTTATCTTGATTTGTAATTTTTTCTGCAGAAGAGAAAGAGCAGAAAGTTAAAATCACTGAAATGGCAGATTTTAGGAAGCAAGGCATACGGCTTTCAAGTGGTAAGAAATTGCTGTGGTTTGTAATATTGTTTATTTTTGTATACCCCAAGAAGGTTTTGTTCCCAAGGTTTATTTCATTATAGTTGTATGCTGTTTGTTTCGTTGTTTTTTTCCTGGCATGAAGAACAAATACACTTAAGCAAATTTATGTTGTTGTTTCTTTTGTTAGTTTATGACATATTGGTTTAAAACCAAGGATTTGAAACTGGTCTAAAGATTGAATTTTTTTTTTAAACCTCTTAGTGATTAATTTATTTTTTTGTTATCCAGAACTATCTACATTAATTGCACAGTAAATAAAAAATAATTTTGCACGTATAATAGGTAGATTAAATAAAGAATTGATAAAAACTAAAGTGAGGATGGGACCTTTGTAAGACTGCTCCTATTCTGGAACTGTTCTTATGCTGTAGTGTAGTGTGGTGTGGTTTACTGCAGATATTGAGGAGTACGAGGAGGAGAAGTACAAGCGTGAGAAGCGGAAGGAAAATAAGAAAAAGATGGTGAGTTCTCTGTTCACTTACCACTTACTAATTAAAATAAAATCGTGATTTTTAACAGTTTTAATTTAATAAAACTATTACCTTTAAATATATTTTTAACACAATAAATCATACTTACTAACATAGTTTTAATCAATAAAACCCTACCTTTACCATACTTTTAAACTCAGTTTTAATGCATTAAACCTTTTTAAAGCAGTTTTGTCTTTCAGAGCAAGACCCCAAATTATTAAAAACTGAATTCTAATTCTTTCAGAATTAAACTTTTTGAGACTGGAAATTTGACATTCGCAAATAATCTATAACAAAATTTGTTAATAAAAATTACTTTTTTTTCCCCATTATTTTTATTAACAATTGCCACAAAATTTACCATCATTTGTGCAGATATCTTAATATTCATGTTCTAAACCTGAATATATATATTTATTCATAGGATAAAAGATCAGGATTGTAGTGAACATGACAATTTATGGTTTCAGATTACTGCATCTAGATATGCAAATATTTGAAATCATTATTATATTTTAATTGTATAATTTGATGAACTAGTATCACAAGAATCAACACTAGCTCAGCAACTGATATCTAATGACAGTGATTCTTCCTATTAAACAGACATCACCATAACCAAAATCTAATAGAACACCTTATCGAAATACAAATAATTTGCCAGTTAACATCTGTTCTGTTTAATGTTTAAAATTTTTAAAAAAATTAATTAAAGCAGATGAACCAGATAAATAATAATGTGGCATTATCACAACATCACAACAGCAATTTTTGATGAAAGTATGCTCTCAATTTCTGTGTTGATTTGAAGTTTCAGTCCACAAATTTTATCGTTATTAAAAATAAAATTCTGTTAACAGTCAGTCACTTTGGTTGGTGTTTATTGAAATATTTATAGCCTTAAATAGAACTTCTTGTTGAATGACATTATGCCTCCACTTGATATGAGAAATTTGGATTTTATGCTTATTGAAGGAATTATTGAATGGAAATCAGTATTTCAATTTTACCATTTGCTCTAAAGTAATCCCATGTACTTTGCTGCTCATTTTTTGTATTATTTTTATTTGGACATGTTTTATATTCTATTTTTATTTTTTTATTTGTATTTATGGTTTATTTGGTTTTAATCACTGACTTTTTGTTATTTGGTGGTGTATCCTGCATTTAATTTATGTGTTAAGTGTGATTTAATTTTGTATGTTGGTGCAAGTAAATTTCTGAGGGAATGATTTCATAGCTTTTTGAAATTGTATGATTTAGGATACAAGTTTAGGTAACTACAACATTCACAGTATAAGAAAAGTATTTAGATATGTGTATAGTAGTTGTTGGTCCTAACAAATGTAATTTAGTAATTTAATTCTTTGATATATGAAATAGAACTGTCAAGAAGCATCTGAGAGATGATAAGACAACTCCATGCATAACACTATCATTTGGCATAGCCTTTTTTGTTGTTCACTATGTTTGAAACAAAAAGTTTTTTTATAACTGCTTTTGTACAGTTCAAAATTTATTTTGTAATAATGCTGAAGGTGAATCTATTGTGGTCATTTTATTTTAACTAAATTAAACATCAAAATGATCTTATTTGGGCACTTACATGAATTTGCACATTTAATGTTCAACTTGCATGAATGTATTTTCAAACATGCTTTTGTGATAGCAGAGTTGTAAGAAGGAAATAATATTAATGCATATAAATGTATATAAAGTATAAAGTGTTTGTGTATACCTGCAATAGCAGAGTTGTAAGAAGGAAATATTTATTTACAAGTATGCCTATAGAATGTGTGTAGAGTATACAAGTATTTGTGAACATCTGCGACAGTAATGGTGTAAGAAGGAAACATTGTGTATATGAAAATATGTATAGACAGTAGAGAGAGAGAGTATAGAAATGTACACACCCGTGATAGTTTTGTTTAAGACAGAAATAATTTATATAAGCAAATGTGCTTATATAGAATGTATATCAAGTATAAAACTGCTTATGTACATCTGTGACAGCAGTATGGTTAGGATAGAAATAATTTGTGTATGCAAATGTACATATATAGAATGTATAAACTTCTTATGTACACCTGTTCAAGCAGTGATATAAGAAGGAAATATGAATAGAGTATAAAAATGTTTGTGTATATCTGCACAAATCAAAGTGATGTGTGTCTTCTAAGGGAA
Source organism: Sinotaia quadrata (assembly GCA_028829895.1). NCBI lineage: Eukaryota > Metazoa > Mollusca > Gastropoda > Architaenioglossa > Viviparidae > Sinotaia > Sinotaia quadrata. Next base: position 83,762,769 of record CM054177.1, read on the forward strand.
CTAAGTGCAAAGCTCAAATACATGTGGTTTCAGTAAAATGTTAAACACTTGTAGCTCTCATAAATTAAAGACATGGCAAAAAAGAAAAAGAAAATTTTTTATTTATTATTACATTTTAATGAGAAAATATATATATATATATATATATATACATATATATATATGTATTGTATGTTTGGAAATAGTCATATGCCCAATGTGTCTTGGAATTGATTAATGGTTTTCTTATTAAACATGCCCTACTGTTAAAATGTCCAGCAGATGCTTATTTAAATATTTCGGGAACCATTTCACCTATATTATTGTTATATTATTTATTACTATAAATACATTTTTTTTTAAGGAGTGCATATGTTACTATTTGTTGCAGAGCAATGCTGCAGTTTCGAAACGAAATTCAACGGTTTCCAAAAAAGCAGAGTACGTACTTTATTTTCTTCTTACCTTTTCTTTACATTAGCTCTTTTAGACTTTGAAATGTATGGTTATTTCATCAAACTTTTCCTATTTACAACTTAATCATGGAGCAAAAACACAAATTTCCTAGAAATTTTCAGAGAAGTTTTGCATAATTTAATCTTTTAAAAAATTAGAAACATTAAGATGAGAAATTGGGAAACATACAGTTTTACATTAAGAAGAGAGATGGAAAAACACAGTTATAGTTCAGAGAAACAACTATTTTACAATACTTAGGTTTTGACAAATTTGTAGCGCAAAACCAGGGGCGAATATAAAAGATCGATGAAGCACGTCATTTTCTTAATAATTGTAGTATCTATTCCTCTTACTTGTTTAAAAGTTTTGGGGCTCTCCCACCACCACCCACACACACACAAGATCAATGAGATGTTATTTTATTCTGTTCCTCTTGCCCACTTAACAGGTCACACACACACACCTTACAGTGAAGAATTATTTTCTTAAATCTACTGTTCCTATCTCTAATAGATATATTATGTCAGAAGTTGATTTGAATTACTTCATGTTTGTTTGTTTTTAAAAATTGTAAATTCTTTAAATCATAGAATACTTTAAAAAAAAAATAATATAAATACTAATTAATAAGAAATTGAGATTATGTGAATATGCTTTTGTGAAAATGTTCTTACATTATATTTTGAAAGATTATATCAAATACATTTATATAATTATTATTATTATTATTATTATTACAATGCCATAATATTAATACAGTTCAATGAACTTTGAATTAAAAAAATAAAGGAAAGATAATGAAATAATAAGTTCTTACAGACTCCCCCATCTCCCCCCTACAACTAATTGGTTCTGGAGAGCCACTGTAAGTTAGGATATAAAATATGAGCATCCTATATCTGAAACACTAACATTAATGGGTAGGGATTTTTCACCACTATGGGGTTTGTTTTGTACATAAGGAGCACAAAAGAAAATATTTTAATAATTATTCACAACCTTAGATTGGAATTTTTTTTTTCAGTAGTAGAGAGAACATGGTATACTAATTAAAGAGAACATGATATACTAATGTTTAAACTGATATAACATTTATATATATATATTCATGCAAAGACATCAGTTTTCACTATTGTTAGATAAGCAGATAATAAAAGTGTTAAATAATTTTAATTGGTAAAAATTACTTTTCAAGGTAAGATAAATAAAATAAATCAGCATTGGTTCACTTTGGTTAAATTTTCTCTCTTTAAACCTGATGCTTGTTGTTTTGAGTGCTGTATAACCAGAGTTTACGTTTTTTTACTGCATTTAAATAAAATCTGAATAGCAGTGACCTTGACATCTCTTCAAAGTAATGTGTGAGAGATAAAGCATAAATTATATTAATATATAATACAGTTGTAGACTCAGAAGATAACAACATGGTGGATACAAAACTTTTGTGACTTGGCAGTGAGACTGCAGATACAAAACTATTGTGACTTGGCAGTGAGACTGCAGATACAAAACTTTTGTGACTTGGCAGTGAGACTGCAGATACAAAACTTTTGTGACTTGGCAGTGAGACTCCAAATGTAAAACTATTGTGACTTGGCAGTGAGACTGCCGATACAAAACTATTGTGACTTGGCAGTGAGACTGCAGATACAAAACTATTGTGACTTGGCAGTGAGACTGCAGATACAAAACTTTTGTGACTTGGCAGTGGGACTGCAGATACAAAACTATTGTGACTTGGCAGTGAGACTCCAAATGTAAAACTATTGTGACTTGGCAGTGAGACTGCAGATACAAAACTTTTGTGACTTGGCAGTGGGACTGCAGATACAAAACTATTGTGACTTGGCAGTGAGACTCCAAATGTAAAACTATTGTGACTTGGCAGTGAGACTCCAAATGTAAAACTATTGTGACTTGGCAGTGAGACTGCCGATACAAAACTATTGTGACTTGGCAGTGAGACTGCAGATACAAAACTTTTGTGACTTGGCAGTGGGACTGCAGATACAAAACTATTGTGACTTGGCAGTGAGACTGCAGATACAAAACTTTTGTGACTTGGCAGTGAGACTCCAAATGTAAAACTATTGTGACTTGGCAGTGAGACTCCAAATGTAAAACTATTGTGACTTGGCAGTGAGACTGCAGATACAAAACTATTGTGACTTGGCAGAGAGACTGTGGATGGTTTAAAATATTTGACCATAACCATCTCCCTGTTTAATTTTTCTCCTATCTGATAAGTAGTTAGTCCTAAGTGTCATGGTTACTAATCCTGAAACAAACCAAGAAACACTGAAAGTTGCTCATTTTGAAATAGCTGTATTTTCTTTCAGAGGCTGCTTGCTTGTGTGGTTGACGTGAACTTTAAAAATAAAATAATTTTATATATTTTCTGCATATGTAAAATTATTTCTCAAAGTATCTCAGGGTATTTTGAAAGTTCTAACATCATGTGCTTTGAATTGTCAGTTCTTTGCTATTTAATTTGATTGCTATATTTACATAGGGGCACAGTTCCATTTTTGAGTCGATGAATAGAATGGAAATTTTGCCTTTGTTTTTATCTATTGAACATTTTAATGTTTAAGATAATGTCATTTAAAAACCAATTTTCAAACAATGAGAATAACATCTATGGACTCTTGTACATCACTGTGCATAAGTGAAAACTGACCATGAATGTATGTAGCAGAATAAACTCAATTTAAAACATTATAAATATTTTAAACCAAAGTTAAAAAAATAACAAGCATGGGTAGTACAATGTTCTATCATGGGGATGGGGAAAATTTCCCCTTAATATTTCTTTTGCTTAAAATTATTTTTCTTGAATTTACAGTCATTGAAATCTACAAGAAAAATTCACTTAGTTTAATTAAAAGACCTGATTATTATGATATCAGACACTAAATAAATAAGAATAAAATCAAGTGCAATTTTTAACTTTTATTTATCCCTCTGTTATTATTAAAATGATCATAATTCTGAAAAAGAATAACTAGTAAAAAGAGATTGTGAAGTGAGAGGTTCAACTCATTTGCTGCCAAAGCACACACAAACACAAGAAAGGAAAAGATAAAGAAATGGATTACACTTATAACAATTAGTCTGAAGCATTAATAAAAACAACTATCTTACAGGATTCCTTTATAACTCAAATTCATAGGAATTGTGAATATATATCTTACTTTTGGAGATATTAAATTTTAAAATGCCTAATTCCACAAACTTTGTTAATTTACCATAAAAATACAACTTTATAATCCTGAAAACACTAAATAATGCCTTATTTCCATACAAAAAATAAATATTTGTTTGCTCACTCTAACATTTTTTTAAATTAAATTAAATCCAACATTATTAATCTTCTACACATTTAAAAATAACTCTTCCATAAAATCTCTAAAGCTTTAAAATATGTTTGTGAAGCAAGCCAGAATGGCATATTTGATGCTGAACAACTTTATCACATATATAATTATATCTCAATTATATGCTGCATAAATATAAGTGGTAGTATGTAGATTATGCCTAATGAATGGATTGATTAAGTAATCTTTTATTTGTTAAGTAATATGTTTGTTATTAAAGATGCTAATACTTTTCTAACTTTTCCTGATTATATTTTCAGAGGAAAGGTGGAAAAACTAGATATACTCATCGACGACGACGGTATGTGCTTTTACTTTAGATTGAAGCATTTGTTTTGGGTAAAATACTTTTTATATACTTTTCTTTTTCTTTTTATATACTTTTCTTTTTTATATACTTATACTTCTTATATATTTTTCTGTAAATTGAAGCATTTGTTTCCATTGTTGGCTTTTACCCTAGGACAGTATATACTTTTTCTTTAAATTGAAGCATTTATTTCCATTGCTGGTTTTTACCCTAAGACAGTATATACTTTTTCTTTAAATTGAAGCATTTGTCTCCATTGTTGATTTTTACCCAGTGATGGTATATACTTTTTCTTTAAATCGAAGCATTTGTTTCATTGTTGATTTTTACCCTATGATGATAAGTACTTTTTCTTTAAATTGAAGCATTTGCTTCTGTTGTTAATTTATACCCTATGACAGTATGTACATTTTCTTTAAGTTGAAGCATTTATTTCACTGGGCAACAACAAATTTGCTGTCTAAGATTTTTTGACGGATTTATGACAGTTTTATTGTGCTGGATCCAAAAATGACATCGGTTTTGTTCAGTCAGGTCAACTTTTTGAGCTATTTTTGATCGTTTTGATCTTTTGCGACATTTTTTTTTTGTTTGTTTTTGTTTTGTTTTTTTACATATAAGGGTATTTTCTATTTATATGATGTAAAATTCTTTCTTATTTCTTTAAATAAACAAATTATAATTTGTTTATACATAATTATGAAGAGGTTACATAAGCTAATTTCAACTTGCATCACTTACAGATTATTGTTACATTTGTCATATTAAATTTGTAAATTTTCTCTATTTTGTGTTAATGAGGAATACTTTTCATTGAAAATAATTGTCATTGGATTCATAGTTCACAAAATTTGCTCTTCATTCATATTTGCAAATTTTGACATTAGAGGCTGACAGTGACCATTATTTTTCACATCATTAGCCATTCAGCTTTATCATTCACTAGCTTCAAACTCATATATAAATTAAATTTAATTAATTAATTTCTAATCTATTGAAAAATTTACATTCTGCACATTTTTAAACACTTAATAAAATACAAAATTATATGCTTATAATAAGTGTAAATGGGTAGATTATATGACACATACAATTCATTGTCTTCATTCAGTATTATTTTCATTTGTATGACCATTAAAGTAATTTTTGTCAATGAAAGTGTATATTCATATTTATCATCCATTTTACTATATTAAAAAAGGGCTAGTTTCGTGAATATGTTAAAAGGTTTTTTCATTTCAAAGCTGGTATATGTTGTTCATTCTAATACTGCAAACAAGAATTTAGTGTGCTGATGGTTAAAGTTATCATGAAAGTGTTTTATACCAGTGGGAGCCATAGTTACTGGCTATTTTAAGCAAAGAAGATGCAATTGAAAAAACTATCTGGATTTATACTCAGTTTTGTAGAGGTCAAGGTTTCTCAAATAATGGGTCCAAAGAACAGTATTGAAAATGTTGTAATGGATATAAATGTACAGGAGATAATGCACTCTACTTCTGTTTGCCATTTTTTGTGTACATTAAAAATAATGTGATAATTATGATCCCAACGTGTGCATTTTTGATGATAATTGGGAGACACATTTTTTTCACATAGGTTGGTTTTAAAACTACCTACATTTGAATCACAGAAAACCTTTTTCAATTGTAAAATATATAAATCTTGAAGAGAAGATATCAATATATGCAGTTATTTACAATATTATTTGAAAATTTTTTTAAATGAACATTTTAGAAATTCCCATTATGAGTAGTTTTTTTTTAAAGTGTTCAGGATTTTTGGTTAGGTTTTAATTTTATTTACCTTTGATATTAAAGTGTTATAGAGTGAAAATTATATAATAATCTTTCTTCAAAGTAATTGTGTTTAAGAAAACTACTTTTTTAAAATTAAATATTTTGTTATTGAACAAAAACACTTTTTGCTCTTCACAATTTTTGTATGTGTATTATAACATTCTTCACATTTGTCTTAGCATCAAAGAGATTTGCCATATATATAAAATAATATGTTATAGTGGTCAGTACAATAGGCTTCAGATCCATCCATCCACATAAACATAATTTGAAGTTGAGTTATTTTGACTTGGTAGTGAAAATAGTTTTATTTCAAGTTTTATGTCAATATGCTATGATAACTCTGAGTGTTCCCTATTTTTATTTGCCTAAATATTTTTCATATATAACAATTTTGTTTTTAGACATAAAAGATGATGAAGAGGAAGAGGCGGAGGATCATAAAGAAATGGCCTGCATGCCTGGGTATGAGATGTTGTCTGAAAGGGAAAAAAAGGTAAGTTTTCTTCTGTCCTTTTCTTTTTCTATTATTACATCATTTGTGTAGCTGTCACATGAATGTCACAATTTCATGTTTCTTTGCACATTTATACATATATTTAATGAGTATGGAAATATTTGCACATGATTTGTTCACAGCATATTCATTAAAATATTTTCACATGAAGCATGCACAATGCATCCTATAAAATGTTCTCAAATGAAGTGTACACAGTGCATCCTATATGAGGGCCTGTAAGACAAAGTTCTCTTTTTTGGGGAAGTGCTTTATTTTTCTTTGGATTGTACAATATTTTTTTAATTTCTTTTTAATTTTCTCTTTCTTTTTTTTTTAGTATGTTGATTTTCAAGAAGTTAGTTTTTTTTCACATTTTCCAGTGTGTAAACACCTTCAAAACACTCCTAATCTGACTAAGAGTAACTTTTCAGCAACCGGAGGTCTATCTCTTCTCCAAAACTCTTCTTCTTCATTGATGGACCAGACAGAAGTCACAAGTACCAGGCCACAAAACGATGGTGAATGCATCCACCCTTACAATTTTATGGTTTCAAGAAAAGACTGGGTCACTTTTGTCTTCTTGCAGGAATTTCACTGTGCAGGCAGATGCTTATAGTCATCTGTCACTCATAGTCACTGTTTCTCCAGTACTTACAGTTTTCAGAATTCCATGCTGTTTTTTAAATGACTGGCAGTTTTACAAAGCAAGATTCAATGCAGGATTTTGCATTGACATTGGCAGGATATCACTTTTCCAAAGCTCTTTACACTGAAAAATTTAATGGAGATCTCTTAAAATTGGTAGCCCAATTCTTGCAGTGAACCTTGTTTTAGATCCTAGCAGTAGATTCATTCTTTTTCTCCTGTTTGGGTGGTTTGTTTTTTTTCAATTTCAGACCACCACTTTGTTAAGCTTTTTGTGGCAAAATCCCATTCCGTCTTTGGTTTCACTTGAAGTGGAACTCTATGTGACACAAAGTTTCCTCATACGTGTGGTAGGAATTGTTCTTAGCTTTTTTTCTTTAATATTGTATGGTGTTTTACAGTTTAATAGTGTTTTATCTGTTATATTAACTCTTCTGCATTGTTGGTATTTTACTGTTGTGCCTCCTAGAGAGCTTATAAAATAAGTAATGCTGTCAAAGTTCATTCAATGGGACTATTTTTAGTACTGTTAGTTAATGGTGTTTTATTTGCTTGTAGTAAATTGAAAAAATGTTCAGCCATGCTTTTATAAAGCACAAAGCATAATGATATAAAATAACCATTATTCCTATGGATTAATATAGTTGAAAAATTAAATTAAAATGCTTTACTTCTTTTACAATCATTGCCTTTGTTTAACTTTTGTAAAAAGCCGGGCAGTGAGTGTTTTAGCACATTGGATAGAATCAGTTAAGTGTATAAATCTTCATCAAATTTGGTTAGATTATGCACATTGTGAACCTTAAGCAACTGTGCCATTTAATGTTTCTTCCTTTTTTCTTTCTGTTGTCCCTTCCTTATTTCTTGCATGGTGTGATTGACTGAATCATGTATCAAGATCTGATTGATTGAGCCTTATGTCAAGATTTGATTGACTGAGTCGTGTGTCATGATCTGATTGACTGAACTATGTGTCAAGATCTGATTGACTGAATCATGTGTCAAGATTTGATTGACTGAATCATGTGTCAAGATCTGATTGATTGAGCCATATGTTAAAATTTGATTGATTGAGTCATGTGTCAGGATCTGATTGAACTATGTGTCATGATCTGACTGACTGAACTGTGTGTCAAGATCTGATTGACTAAATCATGTGTCAAGATCTGGTTGACTGAACCATGTGTCAAGATCTATTTAACTGAGTCATGTGACAAGATATGATTGACTGAATCATGTGACAAAATGTGATTGACTGAGTCATATGACAAGCTCTGATTGACTGAATCATGTGACAATTCTGATTGAGTCGTGTGTCAAGATGTAATTGACTGAGTCATGTGACAAAATGTAATTGACTGAATCCTGTGACAATTCTGATTGACTGAGTCATGTGTCCAGATATGATTGACTGAGTCATGTGACAAGATCTAATTGACTGAATCATGTGTCAAGATGTGATTGACTGAATCATATAACAAGATCTGATTGATTGAGCCATATGTCAAGATTTGGTTGACTGAGTCATTTGTCAAGATTTGACTGAATAATGTGACATCCTAACAAGAGTCTCAGTTTTATGGGTGATATGAGGTCTTTGTCCAGTTATTGCTTCAGTGTATTTGATGACACTGAGCTTTCTACTTCATGGTCTTCTTTAAAGTGATGGTATGAAACATGCTAACCCTTTCATTGTCATAACAGGATGAAGCTTGATATTCAGGTGCTTTACGAATATTTTTTCATAGAATCTTCAGTCCTAGACTCAGACACTGTTCACTAGGAACATACAAGTTTCATGTTCATCTTGAAGACATGGCATTTAGAATGAAGTATAGAAATATTAATGACTATAGCTTATAAAGATCACAAAGAACCAGTAAGGGGTAAACACAAAATTAGATTTTTCTTTTGTTGTTGTTTTTTTAACAAACCCTTGTACATAGATAAGATTAGTTTATTAAATCTTATTTTTTAAAGTGCATTTGAATGAAATGGTTCCCTAAAAAATTCTTCCATTTTATTTTCCTGTAAATTTGTCTCTTGTTATATGTTTATTATTGAGTGCATCAATTAGCTGTCTGTTTTAATTTTTTTGCATTTTCAGCTGTGCAATTCCATCAGAATGATTCCAGCCAATTATATCACAATAAAAACATGTATCATCAAAGTAAGTGAAATATGTGTTATGTTTGGATTTGTTTTTCATATTACTGTGAGAAATGTGATTGTGATCAAAGCATATAGTGTATCTTGTGGAAATTATGCAGTCTTGTAGGATAGTCTGCAGGTAGTTTTTGTTAATAATCGCAATCTAATGAAAACCTAATTAGTATTACAGTCAGACCCGGATATGTCGATGGCCTAGGGGCTTGCCTAAAAGTGTCGAGATAACTGATGATCGAGATTACCAAAAACCAATATGGCGGCAATATATTACAGTACTATTCTTGAAAACAAATGCTTCAATATTACATGTAACGTGCTTGAAATTTCTTTATGTACATGATGTGCATTTATAAATGAGAATATACATGCACATGTTTTTTACGCAACAGCGTTGCCACGATTTGTTTGATCCGATCGGCAGACTATAAAAATGTACATACACTGTACATTGTTTGCTAACAACAAAAAGCTTATGTGCACCAACTAACAGCAGAGATTTACCAGTACATGTATACAATAAAATGTACAAACCTTTCATTTCTGACTTTTTGTCTCAATTTGTTTTGTGATTTTTGACATATTTCTGACCTTTTACCTCAATGTCTTCATAACTTTTGACATATTTCTGACTTTTTATCTTGATGTGCTTTGTGACTTTTAACATATTTCTGATTTTGTATCTACCTTCACCTTATCAGAAGATAGATTAAAAAGTCAAAATGGATTTTACTTATTCACAATATAATATTAAATTTTAAAACAGTAAACAGTGACAATAGATAATAAATGTTATATGTCCCCCAACTATAAATAAATATCTTTACACATACTACTTACAAATAGTGACCTCTGTATGAAAGTATACCGTGCTGTTAATGTTTTGATCTGTTGTTGCACTGTATCTTCAAAAAACAATTTACAGTCATTTTGTATACTTAAAATAATAAAGAATATAGGGGCAGTATGTGTTATTTAAAAATTTTAATCAGTTATAATTTATTTATTTGATTTTTACCTCAAATGTATTAAGGATCAGCTTGATTATTTTAACAATGTTTTAATAGTGTTTTCAAATTCTTGCATAATGCTAAATTGTATGAACAATTTACTATTGGTGAAGATATAATTTGGTTAAGAGGAAGAAGAATCCTTATCATGCAATACATTTATAAACTCAAATAAATAAGAAATTATTAGTATATCAAATGTTTGGGCAAAATTTAAGAAGTCGGCAACTTGTAAAAGTATTCTTATTCCTGACTTGTTTCTCATATACTTATCAGCTTCAGTGCCTTAGCAGAGAACAGTTTACTTTATCATACCTTCTGGCAGGATATAAAAAATTATCTCTGTTTTTCCTTTATGTCAGCCTTTCATTTATGCATTGGTAAAATTGAAAATCTCACAGAAATAACACTCTTGTTTTATTAAAATGTTTTGGGGTACTCTGACTAATATTTAGTGTGCATAAAGCTCTAAACACTACTGATATAACTTGTTTCTAAAGATGACATAGATCCTTCTTTGCTTGATCTTTTGTACAGAAATTTAAGCTTATTCTCTTTATTTTTTAATCTAAATATCATTTTACTAGTTTTAAATTTGAATAGGATAATTTTGATTGTTAGAATATCCCCTCTTTTAAAATTGGCCTATTCAGTGTGTGTTACCTTAGAATGCATTCAAAAAGTTAATTTTATGCTTCTTTCTCATCAGGATTACCTGCAGCGACGACAAGGATTGCCAGTAAAAATTCGCTATCCAAGTGGCATGGACAAAACTCACCGAAGAAAAATTATGAGCTTCCTTTCAGACAATGGCTGGATAGGTGTCACATGAAATTCAGAGAAATAATTTGTGTGAAAGACGAATGTTTGCTAAGAGGATAAATGTTCTTGCCAAGAACTCGGTGTTTTGAGTCTGCATTTGGAGAAAATTTCTGATGTTTGAGAGAAAATCATGGATAATATAATTACTGAGAAACATTGTGGTCCTTTAAATGAACTGTTGTTTTGAAATGAAACAGTGGAGGGTGTTCAAACTGATTTGGTCAGGTGAAACCTCAGGCATTAACAGTTAAAAACATTGAGATCTGCTCAGTTGTGTTTGTTAATATTTTGACCTTTTTTTTTTTGTTTGGGGGGGGAAGGGGGTTCCTTTTTTTTTTTTTTGTTTATCTTAATTGAGAAAGCATTTGACTGGAATTAAATTTAAGAAAAGTTGTGTTTTAATAGAAATATGATGTATAGTGTATTGAAAACAAATTCTAATCTTGTATTTTGATTTCTTGTTTATTAGTTCTGCCATGTGCATATGCTATTTTAGAGGTAATATCTTTAAGCATTTACTTTTACTATTTAAATATTTCCAAAACCAATGTACAAGTTTCAGTTGCTAATTTTTAGTAGAAATATATGGTGCCAAAGAAATAATTTGCACATATGACACTTCTACTGCCAGCACTGAAGATGTTTCCCTCTGAACAAATTTGGTTTTATGTTTTTTTCGTGTCTGCTAGATTGGTTTAGAAATTAAAGATAATTTAAAAAAACTTTATAGCAGTTTTGAAGGAGCATATTGAAATAATCTGATTAGATGGAATTATTTGACATACATTTTAAAATAAATTTATCAGATAGGTTGATTCAGTTTCTGTTTTTGTTTTTATATATATCAGCCCTGAAAGTCAGATATTTTGCCCACTAGCCTTTGGCTAGTGACTTAAAAATTTTACTAGCCAAACTAAAAGTTTTACAATTTGACCTAAAACATACAAAATAACAACACAAAATCATGCCACAACAGGATTTTATTTTGGCACACTGTTTTATTGTGTCAAATTTACCAATCATCATCATCATCATCTAGTTCTGGAATCAGAACATCTGGTCACTCAGTGTAATTGTAGCTTTCTTAGTCTTCTGGATGAAGTTGTCCACTTGATGGCACAGCTCTCAGGCTAGAAGTCTTCCAGTGGGGACCCATCATCACTTTCGAACCTTGCCTACACAGTTCACCATCACATGCTGCAGCATCTCTTTCTTGAAATGGTTATTTCCCATCATGAAATCAGACTTTCCAACCAGTGTAGGATTTCTTGTGCAGATCATACATGTCATTTTGTTGTTCATCATCTAACATCAACCATGAGTATTCTCTTTTCCAGTTTGGATGGAACTTTTGCAGGCTCCCACTTGCAGTTTTCACTTACTTTTGCCTTACTCTGATGGTAGCTTACCAGATTGCTTCATTATAATGATTGCTTTTATTTACTCAAGTTTCTATGTTGTACATAACAGGAAGTGAAAGTTGAATGTTCAGGAACTTTTGGATTTTGGATTGTGAAAAATTGCAGAACAGAAAATGCATGTACCCATTCAGCTGTCAAAAGGAAACAGTTCATTTTAGCACACTTGTATTTGGCGAGTAGATTTATTTGTTTTTACTCAACAGTTTTTTTTCCACTCACCATGGCGAGTAAATTACTCACAACTTTCAGGGCTGTATATATTTCTCACATTTATTTTATTGAAAATATTTATTGATTAATGAGGTATCTTTTTAGTTCATGTTTGTTTTTTCTCAGATTTCAAATCATGTAATTCACAAAGTGAGTAAAAAAATTTTTAAAATTAAAATTTTATTTTTTAATTCATGTTTTAGTAAATCAGTAATAAAGAGTTGACCTGTTTTTAAAAATATGTTTCAAACAAAGTTTCATCACTAACCAATTTTTGAAATAACACTTCATGAAAAGATACTTAATATAAAGAATATATAAACATACACTCACACTGGAAAGTAATTATTATGCAAATCATATAGATAAAACCTGAGTTATTAATAGCAAGATGAAATATTTTAGGTATACAATTACTACATTATAATTTCATTGCATTGATAATGTTTTCAAGCATCACTACTTGGTGAATCTGGTTATCTATAATGGTTGATTTTTCTCTTTGCATTACTGCATGTTAGAAGTATATTTTGAGTAAGAAATATATAATCATTATACTAAATATTTTGTTGTTGGAAAATGATTGACTGTGTAAGTTTTTACTTTGCACACTCTATCAGTTTTAGCCAAATACAGTCTTTCACTTTGCAGTATATTTCATCTCAGATGTATAATTCAGGGACAGTAATTCAAGAAAATAAATAAAATACTAACTTTACACATTATTTTGCATTAAAATAATTATTTCAGTTATTATGATAGGGTTTTCAAAGTTTGCTTTTCAGTCATGCACTAATGGCTAGTTGGGTTGTGATTTTTGGGGGGAAGGGTTGCAGTGCAGTTGGAAATCACCTCTAGGTATAATTTGGGGCCAATTATTAGAAAAAATGTTTTCCTTTAATGTTTAATTCAGGCTAAATATAATTCTTTAAAATAGATTATTTGTACTTTGTAATGAAGGAATAGATGCTAACAGAAATCATTTTTCAAAAAATTTTGTGTTTTTTTCTTTACATTTTTAGTCCCAGTCCATTGTCTTGCTGTTTTGTTGAGCACATAATGATGCATTTTAAGGCTTTTCTGAGTTGATGCATCTTTCATATATTTGGCTCATATTCAGTGTCACAAGCACTTCTAAAGCACCCGCTCATCTCACATTCAAGACATGCAACCAGTCAGCAGATTTTGGTTTTAAATAGCTTGTAACTGGGCCTCTTTCCTTATACTGATATATCATATTCATTCTTCTATAATTTGTTAGCACAGTTGTCCCTCATTTTCATTGGGAAAAAATGAAATTCTGCTTAAGATTTATTGACAAATAAAAATTCAGTCTTAAAAGTACTAAAATGAAATGTACATCAGGCAGATATATGTGTCTGAACTAACATTACTGCATTATTTAACATTATTGCATACTTAGCATACAACTTTGAGTAAACTTTAAAGAATATTTTACCAAAAAGTCAAAACATTATACATATAAACTTATCAGAAAAATATGTGACACATTTCAAGAGAAAAGATTATTGGTCCTAGTCATTAAGCTGGCAAATATTTTAAATGCTCTGAAAATTAGAGTAAACATGATAGTCTAGTACTGTAAATATCTTCAATGGCACTTTAATTTTAGATGAATATATTCATATTAATTTAAAGAACTTTACATATAAATTTCTCCTGTTTTTATAAATGTTGTTAATGATAAAAACCGATTTCCAAATTAACGGTACAGAAAATGCTGGTTCACAAATTTTTTTTTTTTTTTAAATGCTTGTTTTGTGTATCTTCACCTTATTCTTTCATGGCTGGTTAAAATAAAAATATAAACAATGTTTGTTTGAAAACTCTGACCAACACTAATTTACTTGTATTTCACAACTTCTATTTCCAGACGCTAGATACATCCATGCAAGAATTCATCAAGCAAAGTTATAACTAGTACATTTAAGTTTTATTATATTTGTATTTTCATTTTCAGATACTAATAATTCAAGGACTTATTTTTTCATGAATAATAATTTTGTTGCTTATTGTTAATTTATAATGTTGCTTCTAGCTACATGCACTTCATTAAATGTCAAGTTGCTTGAAATTTCTGTATTATGTACCTGTAGTTAGATACATCAAACCTCTCATATTTCAAATCTTTAGCAAAGTTCCCTTGAACTTTGTCAGGAGATTGCACTGTATAGGATGTGTTCCTTTAAGCTAGAACATTTTTGCAGTCCAGGATAATGTGTTGAAATTTGAATTTCCTTTGAGCTAATGTATTAATTGTCAGCTGTCTATTTTCCTGGAATAGGTTTGAAATCAAGATATTCATAACACGATCCTGCAGTATCTTTCTCTCTTTTATCTAAAATTTTAAAAGAGAGATATTAGTTGAATTTTAAAGAAACAAACGTTCTTATGATTACTGAGAAATCTTATCTTTTCATTCAAAACTGCATTGAACAGGATTATTGTATTCAAATCAAGTAGAATTTTATTAACATTTTTTGAGAAAGATGGAGAAATCCTTTATTGCTAGTACATAGCAAAAATTAAGATAGTATTTAAAACATTGCATTCTGTAATTATTATTATTTGTAATGAGCATAAATATAATTGAAGCTGATGATATAATGATGGATAATATATTTAGCTGTAGTTTTTGTTTTACTAACTTAAAGACCAGGGGAACAGGAATCCAATCCAAATAAGTATATTTATAAAACCCAGATATTTCAGTAATGTCAACATTCCCAAACTTTATAGCAGAATTGAAGTAACCAGCAACTTTTATAAATTTTACTAAAAAGTGGAATAAAACCAAAATGCTGACACAATTTGGCTAAAATGCACTGGTCTATAGTCTGATCAGGGCTCTTTGTTCTGCATGCAGTTAAGGTTTGTAATAGCACAGGGTATTTATGCAGAGCTCATTTTTTCTTTTGACAAGTGTCATACCTTCAATTTAAAAGAATGGCTTTTTAGTTTTCAGCGTCATCATTAAGCTCATTTGTGTACATTTGCATTGAAAAATCTCACAGAAACATTGGTTTTGATTGCATATACTGCAGTATCCATTGACACTATGACTTTGAAATTTTATATGCTTTATCAAAACATAAATCTATTGATTGAGCTCATTTGCACAGTTGACCTTGACTCCTCTTCACTTGTTCTTTAAGGAATTTAAAATTTTGGAATCATAATACATTTCAATCAGACTTAAATTATTGTCGTCCAGTGAAAAACTCTTGTTCAAATTATCTGCCACATCATTCTAATTCAGACCTCTGTTGGGGCTTTTTTTTTAGTATTCTGAGAAAAAATTAGATAAATATTTTGTTTAAATTAAAATATTTAATTTGCATTTGTTCTGTTCCAATAATTAATATCTTCAGGAACTGTTACATATTATTTTAGTTCTATAAGCAAACTTGTACCTCTTATAAGACTCCTTACCTTCCATTTTAAAAATAAAGATTGGCATTTATCACTTTTTTTTTTAAGGACCTTTTAATTTCCTTGCATCCTTTGATTGACTGGGCATTATACTTATGATGTAAGTTATCGGCTATGAAAATTATATAGGGTATGGTATAATCAGATATAATCACTTAGTTTTCACAATTTAAATTTCACCTTAAATATGAAATTTGGACTATATTCTCTTTTTCTAAACACAGCAGATGTATTGCTGTTTACTTTTCTCTTATGTTGTGTAACAGACTTACTTTTGAATTTATTGTGGATTATAATTATGGGTTTGCATTCTTTTGCACATTGTAGACCATGTTAATTTTGTCTGTATAATGTAATGTGCATAAGAAGTAGCTAAGGACATTCTAGAAAATGAGAGTACATTTATTGGACTTAAGAATATCTTATCATTGAAATAGTTTTGTAAAAATTAAGAATGAATAATCTTCTTCAGGATACACTCTAAACTTGAGAAACAATATGTGCATTGCTTCTGTAGCTGCATCAGACTACTTGTACATCCATCAGAAGTCAAACATTCCAAGCTAAAGCTTTAAAGTGAATCTTTTATTAAATTTTTTTAAAATCTATTCATAACTTTCTCTTTCAAGTAGGCTAGTCTGCTCATGCTGTGCTGATTATTTTATAAAGTTATTTTATAAACTTATCAGTTACACAGAAACTAAGATTAGAATGATGTATGATTCATTGATTTTTTTTGTGGTTTCATAGATTTCTGTACGAACTGATCAGGTGAAATAATTTAATCCTGTTGTTAGTTTGATTTGTTTGCATAAAGTAATAAACATGATCATTGGGCGATTTTCATGAAGCTTCAGAAGAAGTTGTGCATCATTGCTGCCTTGATTATGAGCTTGTTCACTGTAATCTAAGTTAAATTAATGAGCATATTTTTACAAGTTGATGTTATTTGTTAATCAGGGCAGTGAGATTGCATAAAGATGGTCTTTGGTGCTTTGATTTTAACTCTTAACATTCTTTGTTGTTGATACTATTGTAGGAAATTCTTTATTAGAGTCCTTTGGAGAATATGTTTACTTGACACAGAGTGACCACACTTAAACTGCTCTCAATTGGTGAATAATGTTTATATTTTTTAATGTTTTTGATTTATTTTTAACTCTCAGAACAGATTGATGTAATACAGCCAATCCTTAAGGTGCTATGCAGTGATATGTGTTTAAAGACTGATGGTTTGTTAGATAGCAAAGTATTGATACTTTGGCTTTCTTTTATGCCAGTTATTGAAGGCAGCAATTTTAAACTGTCATTGTCCCTTTGAAAAAGGGTTAACCTAAAATGTACTCATTTTGCATCTTCAGATTGTGTCTCATTATGCCCTTGTGTGTGTGTATGAAATTTGAAAATAATTCCTAGAGCATTGTAATATATATTAAATATTAAAAAATAATTAAAAATTCCTTTACATAGCTGTGCTTACATTTGAGTTTTAACTAAATCAATTCCAACAGAGAAATCTTCAGACTTCTTGTCATTCATTTCCTTTTTCTCTTCAGGTATCCAATGCATGTAATAATATATTTCATTGGTTCAAGGGTCATAACGATTATATGTTGATAATAATTTGTTTTTCATCCAGTGCAATAAAATTATACTTACTAAAGATTATTTAAATGAAAAAAACCTTGACTGGAAATAGCAGTGGAAATGAATGGTAATATATGAATGGCCCACATATCCATCTGTGGATCTCATTCATTTTTTTAAAATATATATACACAGGTTTTTTTCATTCATAATCATTTAAATAATTTAAGTCTTACATTTTTGTTTTCTTAGTATTGCAAGGCTTTAAGGGTTTTTCCACCCCATCCATACACACAAACACACTCTTTGTTTTTAAAATAAAATATTGAATGAAATAAAACATCTAGGGTGGTAGAAATCAGTATTGATTAATGACTAACTTGTATTCAGACATAAGGATGTTTCTAAACGCAGTGTATGTTTTGAAAGCAGTGGTGGTATTTGATTATAGAGCACATAAAATAAATTTAATTCCTGATGCTGTAAAAGGAATATTCACTCCATTAAATCTGCAAAAGTAATAAGTATTTTATATTTTTACAAATGGATAACATTAAAAGAATTCATTTTAAGTTATACATATATCAACAACATTTAGGTGTAAGAAAACAGTTTTGACTTTTTTTTTTTTAACAGGACAAACTTATTTGTCTACATGATAATTTAAATAATTAATGCAAGGGTGTGTTGAGAATGAATATCAAAGTATTTATTTATTGGATTTTAAAGTGTTTCTTAAAAATTGTTACAATTTGAAACTCGTTTTTATTTAATGCTTGTATAATTATATTGCTGTAAATATATACATATAAAACCTGCAGCTTTTTACAAAATTTCTTTTATAAAACAAATTTGATGGAAAGCTTGCAATCTTGCCTGCAGCTGATGCCAGAGTGGTTTCATTAATGTTTCTACAGTACATTTCTTTGAAAAATGTGTACATGTAAATAAAGAAGTCTTGCATAAATCAATTACCTTAAAAGTGACAGAAACAGTTACTTGACCCTGAACTACAGTTAAATGTATTGATAACATCTTATATCCACAGTCTCATGAACATATAGTTATTTTAATGTTTTTAGATACATTGATGTTGAAGAAAAGAAAAATTGCAATTAACCTCATTAAAAGAAAGAACTGATCATCACAGCAAATGCCTTACATAAGGATTAAGCTATTGGAATTATTGGAAGAGTGGATTAGCATGATTTTGAATCACCAGTTTGGTTGCACAGTATTGAGAAGTAAAGATTAAACTATATTTATTTAAGAACAAAGAAATAGGACAGAAAGGTTGTGAACAAGGACAGATCTCTTGGGTTGCCATGGCATTTGGGTGGAAAATTTTTATTCCATTTCATTGGTCTCCTAGTTTTATTTTTTTTTAAAATAAAGATAACTTTATATATAGTTTAGTCCATTTCACCATCATTTATACCCTAACCTTGTTTAAATAAAGATAATTTTATATATAGTTTAGTCCATTTCACCATCATTTATACCTTAACCTTGTTTAAATGTTAGTATCTTCCTTTAAATTAACTAGGCCTGATCTCTGTGTGAAATGTCATATTCCACTAATGTGAACACACTTTTCACAACTTTATTTACTGTAGCAGAGTTATATTCCACTAGTATGAACATACACTTCTCACAAGACTAGTTACTATACCAAAGAGCTTTAAATGCACACTAGAGAAACAATTTATTGCTTCATTGCTTTACTATGTAAATTCCATTACAATGGAAACTGATGATAAATAGGTACATACCAAAATATTGGTGTCACTTTCTGCCAACTAAAAGTTGGTCCATAAGTGTATAGTTGTTTCTTTGCCTTGTTTGCTTTTATTCTTCATTATTAGTTTATTATGCATAAGTCACATGATACTTAATATGTACTTGATACTTTTCACAAAAGTGATGAATTCTGACCAGTTTCACATTTGTTTATGAGATGTGTTAGCAATTTTTTCTTCCTTCTAGCATTTCAGAGTTTGATTTTTTTTTTTATGTTCTGCAAAACAGCACTATAGATTTTATATATCTGAGACATAAGGTACATGGGTGTGCCTGTCTAATAGAGGTTTTTATGTTAAATAATTGTTTCACATTCAGAAAATGTGCAGTTGTAAGTTGCACCAGGTTATATTATGCTCTTGTAATAAATAATGTCCTAATGTTCAATACCCAAATGCAATAATACTGAAATGCTGCATTGCTCCTCTTTATTCCCCTTAGAATCTAGCATTTCTTAGCATATTGTACTTGCAGAATATGTATGGTGTGCTGAAGAAATTTGTGGGAGAACACTTTTTCTCAAACTGGTAGACATTCAGTAAGTTATTTTGCACTTTGGGGGGAAAAGTCTTTTCAGTATGGTTTTAGAAATTGTATGGTTGAGAGGGGTGGAGAAATGCATTTGTCCAAGTGTAAATTCAGACATGAACAACAAAAAATGTTTAAATAAAAGTAAATTGAATTCAGTTTCATTGTTCTAATTGTTTCAAGTGTTAATAGCAAGCTTAAAGAATGGTGTTAAGTTGGCCTTATTGATGAGTTTGTTGAGAAAAGAAAAAAAAGATGCTCTGCCAGTGCAAAAAAAAAATATATATATAATTTAATTTTGCATTTTTATTCTATGGAAGAGTCTCTACAAAATATTTTTATTTTTGATTGGTTTATGGGGTGTACAAAATTGTGTCAGTTGGACAAGAACAGTTTCTGGCTGACAAGTCAAATTTTTATCTTATCCATTGAACAGATGAAAATTGTTTGCTTTTCTCTGCCCCATTTGTGTCTCTTTTATTAGTATTATTATTTGTTCAAGCACAATAGGATACTGTACCTTTGACTGTCCAAATTTTGTAATGAATCACCTAATACTCAGGAAGTTTGATTTTGTGACATGTATCTATGCCTCTTTCCACCCAAGATGATTGCAAGTTAAAATATGTATTAGGAAGGTAGCATTCATTAATGTCCTTAAAATGCAGGCTTTTATCATATTGTTACATTTCTTAACCCATTTGGCCTCAGAACAAGTTTGCATGCAAAACCTCATTGACCTCTGATAAAATTAAAACTGAATACTTTTGAGTGAGCATCTGTCAAGATGACTCCAAAATGAACTTTATCTTGTCCTGATGCTATTGTCACTGGCACATTGATGTATTTATAAGGTGGCCAGACCATAAACCATTTTACACAGCTTGAGTATGTGTTATTTCATGTCTGTTGGGTGTTTCTTATCTAGGAGATATGGTTAATGTTAATTCTGTGAGATAAATCCCATCAGATCAGTTGGCTACATCCACTTCATTTCATTGAAGTTTCTCTTCCGTGAAGAGACCCAGAGAACATATTGACCTTGCTTGTGTACGTAATGTATGCCAGCCTTGGGTTGTTTATTTCATAATGATTTTACTTTCTTTTATCATCATCCTTTCTTGTTACATTTCACTGTGTATATCTCTATTTATGGGCCTATTAAAAAGAAGGCTTTAGTTCAAATTTTAATACTTTTGTATGTTTTTTCATAAGCTGTGCAAATTGTGTTTTTATTTATTCATACATTATTTTGTTGTGAATGTTGAACACTGTTTATGAGTGGATTTGTTTGTTTTTTGTTTTTTTTTAATGTAAAGTGATACACAAAGGTGTCTTTGAATGCATATATTTGTGTAAAGATGGTATCCCATATTATAATAATAAAAAAATCTGACCAAAATAATTTTAAAATAGTCTTTGAGACATAGTTAAGATAAAGCATAATTTCATTACGTAAATTATTTGTTTTGCATCAAAACAAATTGCTTAGATTATTATGCCATGATTTGCTTTTGTAGAAAAGAACTAGACATATACATACTGTACATGATAGTATCTTCTCAAAAAAAACCCATGCATTGTCTTACAGCTTGCTTTGATTTAGTTGTGCAAATGAAGGATTGCAATCTGCTAGAGTCGAAAAAATGAGTGAATTTAGTGTACTGACATCAGTACAAAAAATTAAATAAGGTCATAAAAGTGTTGTTGGTTGTAAGGCTGTATGCAAATAGAATATTTGAAGACTATTAAGTGTGTTTAATAAAGAAATACATTTATGTTAAATATAATTTTTGTTTTGTTTTTTCTGTGGAAATTTGCTTTGTTGATATGATAATAGATAGTTTTGAAATTATTACTTAGAAATAGGATACAGTACCATTTATTATAGCTTTATAGAAAATAATGTTCCAAATTAAAATCTTTATGTGAGCAGTATAATTTATTAAATTATAACATTGCAGGAGGTATGTTATAAATTAAAGCTACTGGAAGTATAATTTTTTAAATCAATGGGTATTTTTATAATTTTTCTTTAATAGTTTTACGTGCAATGTAATCATAAATTGGTTTATCAATATGTATAAAGTGCTTTAATAAGTTAGAACTTTAAAGCAGTATAATTAAGATAGAGGCATAATCTCTGCAAATCTTATACTCTGATTGTTAATGATGCCCCAAACTGGAAACCTATTAAGAATATATTGAAATGACGTGCAATCCACATTTCACTGGGGAATGTATTTTTACCAGAATTAACAAGCATATTCAATTAAAACTTTTGATTCATATTCTGAAATATCTTCAAATTTCAGAACAGATTAAGATGATTGAGAGTTATATATATTTAAGAATTTTTAACTCTAACCCCCATCCCCAAATAAAAAAACAAAAACAACCTACATAATCATAAGCATGTTAAAAGATAGTGTAGAAAAAATGTTAGTGACATATTATTCACCATGAACATATGACATACGGATACAATGGAAGCTGTGCATATGTTGTGTGTGCTACAACCAATAAGTCTTTGGTTCACTGCATTTTTCTAAAATTGTGGACAAATCAAATATCTTCCAACTAACTGCAGCAATATTTTTTTCTCATGTGAGAAGGAAAGATGTACCAAACCAGTCATTTGGTTACACAGCATATAGAGCAAACTCTGAACAATGAAAGATTGGTGTCAAGAGTTCAAAATAAAAAGGTTTGTATATGGCAATTATCACAAGCAGACATTTTTCAGAATCAGTACCTTTAAATCACTTACAGCAAATAAATTAACATAGATAGTTTTTCTCAATTCAGATTCAGTAAAATATGAGAAATATTTGAAGGCTAAAAGCAGTCTAGCATGTGGGTAACTTAACACTGCTATTTGAAGATGATGCTTAAATAAATTGCCTAAATAGTGCAAAGGCTAATTGAAAGTTTTAACAGTAAAGGTTAATTTGAAATATGATGCTTCATTAACACATAGTGATATAGACTATTGAAAAGTTTATTTAAAATGGTGTATAGTGTGATGGTGAAGTAATCAATTAAAACATATTTGTGCCAATCAACAATATATTGTTTTATATGTGCAGCAGAACTGAGCTGTTGTCACCTAACAAACAGAACTAAACAATGATTATGGAAATGTAGCTTGTCACATGCAATCATGCCAGAAAAGTATGTGAAAAAGAATGGAGTAAAAATCTGATGAATAAACTGGTAACATTTTGAACAACAAACAGAAACTCAAGCATGACTAAAATGTTTAACATCAGTACCTTGTTAATGACAATATCTCACAATGCCTATGAAATTTTTACTTTATATAATTTGATCTACTACATCACCAGCCACAAGAGAGGCAGCAATCGAAACCAACCCCCTCATTCAAGAGCAAGGGCTACAGACAGCAACATTGGATCAACTACTACTACCAACATCAGCAGGGGCACTACAACCACCAAGTTGTGACATTTTTATGATGAAGGCCCTATATGTCCCCCCTTCACCACCAGCCTGGAGCCTATACAGCAGACCAAAGAAAAATAACCAGAGGCAGGAGAGGAACACAAGACAGCAATGAAAATGATGGAGTTAGGGGTGGGTTGAACATCCAGGGCATGTACCCATTAAGTAAAGATCTGGTATGGTACTAACCTGGGCTCAGCACAAATACAATTTATCAGTGTTTAAAGGTGCAGTTAGCACATAATATATAAATTTAAAGGTGCTGATAACACAAAAATAATTTAATAAAAGTGCATTAAACCAAAAGCAACATTGTTTAAAGATGCAGTTAGCACAAATACAATATATCGGTGTTTAAAGGGGCAGTTAGCACAAAACAATATATCATTTAAAGGTGCAGTTAACACATAAACAGTATCAATGTTTAAAGGTGCATTTAGCACAAAAACAATATATCAATGTTTAATTACTTGATAGTAAAAGGAAACTGAAGCAACAACTAAAAGAATTAAAGACACAGAGTTTACAGACAAGTACAAGAGTATTTCTAAAACAATTCAGTACAATTTCCCATTTGGTTAAAGTACTAAGTTAGAGTATATAATTAAATGAAGTATGTTCCACTCACCCAAGTTCAAGTACTTCTTGTACAAGTACAAGGTCTTTTTCCTACCAGGAATGAAAATGCTCACTGATAATAGCATCTAGATGATGTGTGTTTGAGTTAATAAAGAACTGTTCCTACCAGGAATGAAAATGCTCACTGATAATAGCATCTAGAATCTAGATGATGTGTGTTTGAGTTAATAAAGAACAGTTCCTACCAGGAATGAAAATGCTCACTGATAATAGCATCTAGATGATGTGTGTTTGAGTTAATAAAGAACTGTTCCTACCAGGAATGAAAATGCCCACTGATAATAGCATCTAGAGGACATGTATTTGAGTTAATAAAGAACTGTTCCTACCAGGAATGAAAATGCTCACTGATAATAGCATCTAGAATCTAGATGATGTGTGTTTGAGTTAATAAAGAACTGTTCCTACCAGGAATGAAAATGCCCACTGATAATAGCATCTAGAGGACATGTATTTGAGTTAATAAAGAACTGTTCCTACCAGGAATGAAAATGCTCACTGATAATAGCATCTAGATGATGTATGCTTGAGTTAATAAAGAACTGTTCCTACCAGGAATGAAAATGCCCACTAATAATAGCATCTAGAATCTAGATGATGTGTGTTTGAGTTAATAAAGAACTGTTCCTACCAGGAATGAAAATGCTCACTGATAATAGCATCTAGATGATGTGTGTTTGAGTTAATAAAGAACTGTTTCTAACATGAAATTTGGCAACCCTAAGTTCCAAACAAAAATTAGTATTTATGTTTTGCATTTTCCAGTTAGCACTGTGGGCTCATGAATAATACAAAATTATGGGTAACTCTACATTCTAGACAGAAGATAGTAACACATAAAACATTCAATTCTAGACAGAAGATGGTAACACATGAAACAATGGTTCCTATCATTACATTTAGATCAAACTATTAGTCCTGGTGCAGTTTTTAAACTTTACTTCACATTCAAAGATACAAATCTTCACTATGCTGTGTTGATTGAAGACAGATCCATGACTGTTTTCATACTAAATCTTTTGCATAAATTGTAGTACATAGACTGATAGAGTAATTGATCAACATTATGTTAATTTATAATCTTTGGCTTCAACAATGGAACATAGATTAATGAATCTAAGAATGTTTTCATTTTAATCTTTGCAGCAATGGAAAACAGACTAAGTGTTCTGATAATGTTTTTATTTTTCACTTTTTACAATCTGCAATGGCACACAGATTAACATTTTATTTTTAATCTTTAGTAGCTAAAAAATGTATAAACTGAAAGTGTTGTTCTAAGAACATATATAATATAATCTATTAAACTCAAAATGATGTTCCAAAAACAATAACAGTCTAATAAAGTAAAAATTGTTCTAAGAACACACATAGGCTAATAGTAATAAAGTGAAAGTGGTGTCCGTTTTTAATTGATTTTTTAACTGAAAGTGTCTCACAAAATATTTAGACTAACAGAAAATGTGTGCCCCAGATTATCTAGACTATATGCAAAATTGTGTGTCTTACAGCATAATTACTAAATTAGTCAAACTAAAAATGTGTCACAGTGTAAAAACTAACTAAAAGTATCTATCACAACATACAAAGGCTGAAACAGTGAAAATATGTAACTGTATACAGACCGAAAGTATGTCATTATACTGACTAAAGTGTCACAGTGTGCATAGACTGGAAGTATCTCACAGTGTACAAAGATTGATGAGTGTCAATATGCAAAGATTGTTGTCACATTATACATATAACTGAAAGAGTGTGTCAAGCATACATATTATAAATGAAAGTGTATGTCATAGCATTCAGATTACAGATTACAACTGAAAGTGTAAGTCATAACAAAGACTGAAACTGTCAGTGTGTGTGACAGTGTACAAAGTGACAGAAAATGTGTATCACAGCATACAAAGACTGAATGTGGTCACAGCATACAAGACTGAAAGTGTGTCACAGTATACAAAGACTGAATGTGTGTGTCAGCATATAAGACTGAAAGTTTGTGTGTGTCACAGTATACAAAGACTGAATGTGTGTGTCACAGCATACAAAGACTGAATGTGTGAGTCACAGTATACAAGACTGAAAATGTGTGTCACAGTATACAAAGACTGAATGTGTGTGTCACAGTATACAAAGATGTGAATGTGTGTCAGTATACAAAGACTGAATGTGTATGTCACAGTATACAAAGACTGAATGTGTGTGTCACAGCATAGACACTGAATGTGTGTCAGTATACAAAGATTGAATGTGTATGTCACAGCATAGAGACTGAATGTGTGTCAGTATACAAAGACTGAATGTGTGTGTCACAGCATACAAAGACTGAATGTGTGTATCACAGCATACAAGACTGAAAGTGTGTGTATTAAAGTGCACAAAGACTGAAAGCATGTACATGTATCACAATATACAAAGACTGAAAGTATGTGTTACAGCATACAAAATCTAGGTGAAAATGTGTATCATAACTGGAAGTGTGTAGCAGCACAAAGACTAATGATAGGCCTACATACTTGAATGAAGTGTTACAAATCAGTCGGGTAACTTTAGTGGGAGGGGGTGAGCGATTCCTGAGACAGATCCACGGGTAACAAGAAATGGAGGACCCAAAGGGGTAAACCTATTTTTATAACCCCCTTGCTCCTTTCTGTATGTATGTAGTGTTTGGTCGGCTTTTTTTAAAAAATCAGTTTCAGCAAAGTGATTGTACACATTCTTTATTTTTCTCGACTTCTCTTTCTATTTTTAAATCTCTATCCCGTTGGTTTTTTTTTTTTTTTTTAGTGTTGAAATTTTGGAGGAAAACTTCGGAAGGAACATTTATTTTGTTATGTACAAGTGTGTAACTTTTGTAAGGCTTGTTATTAAAGAAAAGAAAAGAAAGTTACACATTTAATTAAAGTAATATGTATGTACATTTGTGGGCTACGCTGTTGGTGGACTACTTTCAGGTATCCTGTGACAGACACTTTTTAAACAAGTGCATGAATGCACACACACACACACAAACACGATGACATGGTCATTGGTCAATACCGTACTATTTTGCATACCTTAGTAATATATATACGGGAATGGTCTAGTGAAAAACTGAAATGTCCCACCAGAAAAATGGTCAGTAAAGATTAGCAGCTGAACTGACCTGGTGTGTTATTTTTCATTACCTTCGTGATCGTAAATATTTTTATTCACGTATCCGGGTCTCAACGAGTAGGTTATTGCGTTGATAAATTCAACTGACTTGCGTTATCGTCAGAGTTGTTTGGTCCGACCCGGGTAAATCAATAAATCCCCTAATGTAGGGATGAAAATGGTCAGGTACTTAATAACTGAAGTCTTTGGAAAACACAGCCGTTTGCTCAGTTTTTCTCTAAACAGGTTTTACTGTTCTTTTAAAGTCTTCTTGGAGAGTGGGTGTTTACCAGGAAATACCATAATAAGAAAGGAAATTCTGGATTTTGGGGATGAAGGATTCTTACTCAGTAACGTTCTCTCACCGAAGGAATGCAAACATTACATTGCTGAAGGGGAGAGAATTGGTTTTCAGAAGATTATCGGAGTCCAGGATCATCACAGAAGTTGCAAAAGGTTTACGATCCACAGTCATGCCTGTGACAAGCCCTTCGCAGGGCGGATATTTTTTTTAATTTTTAATTTAGCAGTAAATTAGAGAATGGTTGTCATTGGTCAATAGTAGTACTTAATTTTTTTTTTAACCTTAGCGATAAAATAACTTAAATAAGAGAATGATGTTTGGTGATTGCATGAGTGCGAACTAAATATAAGAGTTCTATGGTAATCTCTGAAATGATTATAAGTTATTCAAACAGTTTACTTTTCCCCGTTATTTAGTCACATCCAGCCATGTTCCTGTCTATAAAAAGAAAATACACAACTAACTGTGAATATTATTGTGTATGTTTGTTGTGTAACTATTGTAATATTTGCTTATCTAGCCTATTTGCTTTGTAAATATTGCGTATATTTTTGTATGAGTATTGTATATATATTTGCAACTAGCTGTGTAGATATTGTACCTATTTATAACCAGCAGTGTAAATATTGTGTATATTTATAAAAATATTAATCTTTTTATTTAAATATTTTCATGTGGAGCAGTTAAAAAAAAAGTTATGACTTTAAATCTTTATATTATTATTTATCTAAAGTACTTATACTTAGTCAGAATGGCTGAGGGTGTTTATGAAAAATATTATTATCTCATTCTGTTTTGTTACATTCTTTTAACCAGCTTGGCCTATTAACCTATCTACAGCTGACCTGAGCCCGTTAATAACAAAAGTATATTTGATAAATTATAAACTCAATTGTGATAATTACAGACAAAATACCTGGCCATCTTCTTTAACTCAAATGAGATTCTCAGCTCACAAATTGTCACTGGCATTTATATTAAAATACCTGGCCATCTTCTTTCAATCAAGTGAGATTCTCAGCTCACAAAATGTCACAGGCATTTAAATTAAAATACCTGGCCATTTTCTTTCACTCAAGTGAGATTCTCAGCTCACAAAGTATGATGAAGCTTAAAAGTTTTGCTAGATTTGTAAAATCATCACCAAAGATCTCATAAGTTGTATTTAAGTAAGATATGGAAATTCTTAAGAGTACATTTATAATTACAATGCCTATAATGAATTAATTTTACTCGTAATTACAGAACCTGTAATTAAATAATTACTCAGTACCCTACTCTGCTAATTTTACCACCTTAATCTTGTACTGATTATATGCTATGTATCTAATTACTGTGCCACCCTTTCCATTGTCATATGACCTGTTCATATATCAAGGTAGAGGCACTTGTTCCTATATCACTCAGTAAAAGAAATTGTAAAAAAAATACTTTTATCATATTATACTTGATTAAATATGAAGGTGACAGAGATTCTGTTAGACATTTAATTTACACTGTGAGTTTGAAAGTGACTGTTTCTGTCACTTCCTTCTCATTTTGTTTTATTTATTTTTTAAAAAGGCATGCATTTAGTTTGACTCCTTCTTACTTTCAGTTTTAGAAATTTCTAAGTGCATTCCCCTTGCAAATAGAAATAATAATGATTTATTGCATGTATGCAAATTATGATATTCAACACCAGAAGTGCAGATTGAGTTCCTTATTAAGATTATAATAAGTAGACCATTTTTTATTAAGTCCCTTTGCCACAATCCTAGCCAAACACAATCAGCAGATAAAAACACCTACGGTGATGATTTTTTAGGTCAGCACTGGTGATATCAGACCTTGACAATGAAAGTGAATTTTCAGTGTGATATTTTGAGTGTGCATTATATGACATTGTGATTGTGTGATATTGTGATTATACCTTGTATATTGTGTGATATTGTGATTGTACATTATGTGACATTGTGATTGTACATTGCGTGACATTGTGATTGTGTTTGTAAACATATGTTGTGTAACATTGCAAGTATGCATTATGTTGATTTATGATTTTGCATTGTTGACAACATGAATAGACACTGTGTGATATTGTAAACATATGTCTTGTAACATTGCAAGTATGCATTATGTTGATTTATGATTTTGCATTGTTGACAACATGAATAGACACTGTGTGATATTGTAAACATATGTCTTGTAACATTGCAAGTATGCTTTGTGTTGTTTTATGATTTTGCATTGTTGACAACATGAATAGACATTGAGTGATATTGTGAACATGCAAGTCTGCATTGTGTGCATAAATTATGTGACAATTTTGTGATTTGTATGCATACAAGCTGTGTTGAAAACTTAAAGAACTATAAAAGGTAAATTCAATTTTAATAAATTATTTGTGTATCTCAACAGAATTTGTTTTGATAGCCCTGAGCTATCAGATATGTTGTGGCAGAGAATTCGGCCATGGTTGTCCAGCATCACTATACATGGTGACCCAAATCTTCAGCACATACATGGAAAACTTTCACTTATGCAGGGCACCTGGCACCCATTTCATCTGAACGCTGTAAGTCAGGAATTTTTTTTTTAAAAGATAGACTACAGCAAAATAATTTTTTATGTGCATAGTGAATGCTGGTGCTATTAGTAAAACTCCTTTAGCTGCAGTATATCTATGCATTTTGGTTACTATATATATGTATGTGTGTGAAACACGTATCAAAAATGAAAGTGTTGTTATATACTAATTTATAAATAAACGTTACATTAGTAAAGTACATAATGAAAAATTATATTTTGGGTTTCTTTTGGGCACATGTATACACCTACCCCACCCCACACAAGTAGTAGAATCTGTTATTTGTTTATTTTAATAGAAATAAGAGTGTTTTAATTAAATGAGTGACTTCAATGTGTGTACTGTTAATTATCTTCTTGATTTTCTCTTTATTCTCATTGTGTGATGAAGTGACAAGTAAAATGTTACTGCTACTGTGCTAGATTATAATTATATTTAGGATCTTTCGATGAAGAGTAAAGTAAAAATGTCACTGCTACTGTGCTAGCTTATAATTATATTTAAAATTTTTCGATGACAAGTAAAAGAAAAATGTCTTTGTTAAAAAAAAACCAAACAAACTGGTAGTCTGTGGACATTATGTTATTTAATATAAGATTATGTTATAATCTTTGATAATACTATTTTTTTCTGTGTAACATTAAAAATGTTATCTTAAAGTGATGACATCATAAATTATGTATTGTCATAAAATAATTACATCATCAATAAATTGACTGACATTAGGAGGTCCACTTTCTTCTTGATAGTGCAAGAATAATATAAGGGCTGTGGGGACCTCTTGTTAGAAATCATCTTGTTTATTTCTTATAAACTAACACCATAAGTTACATTTTCTAGTGTGATGAGTTCATTTTTGAGGGACAAAGTTTAATACA
This sequence comes from Sinotaia quadrata, assembly GCA_028829895.1. Taxonomy (NCBI): domain Eukaryota; kingdom Metazoa; phylum Mollusca; class Gastropoda; order Architaenioglossa; family Viviparidae; genus Sinotaia; species Sinotaia quadrata. The sequence continues at coordinate 83,793,821 of CM054177.1, forward strand.
ACTATATATCCAGGTGCATGTGTGTGTGTGTGTGTGCGTGCATGTGTGTTTGTTTGAATAGATTGTATTCATTTTATTTTGTAAAAGTTGTAAGCTGTTGTTACTGTAATGAAAATTTATTATAATATGACATAATTGATATTTATAAATTGCTTTTGATTCACTTTGTCTCTTGTCATCATTAGTTGGAAAGCAGAAATAAACTCCTTGCTTACTCTTCTTTTCTTCTTTCTTTGCTATGACAGACTGTTTTAAAATTTATTGATACACTTAAAACTGAATGTTACATTTAATTTTGTTGTGTTATCTGTTACAATATAAATAAATACAAGTATGAATAATAAATACCAGCGTACAATTGCATTTTCAGTTTTTTAAAGTTAAATTAGAGTTATCTTCTCTTGGAATTGTTTTTACCAGATGTTCCGATTATGCCGTTATCTCCCTGGTGGCCACTTTGCTCCCCATTTTGATGGACCTTATGTTCAAGACCAGAATGTGCGCTCTTTACAGACATTCATGCTGTATCTAAATGGTGACTTTGAAGGGGGTAGTACCAACTTCGTAGACAAAAAACAAACACTAAACAAGGTATCTATATATTTATTACATTCTTTGATTTTTGTGCAACACAGAATTAGATTTATTTCTGTTTCTTTTGTGTTTGAGTTTTAAAAAATGGTCTAAAATTATCAACATTTGGGGTCTTCTTATTGTTTAGTTTATTAATAACTGCACATGTCCTCTTAAAATATGTGGTGGCAGTGCTATTTTTATAGCAGAGTCCAAATTCACTAATGAAATTATTTCTAAATGTGTATAAGTCCTAAATGGCTTGTAGTCTGATCAGTTTTTTTCTTTCCTCTAGATAATCTACTCCCAACTAGGTCTAATCAAGCTTACAAAACAATGTCTAGTCATGCATGCATGTGCATGAGTTTTACCTGTGTTAAATCATTTTATTTACCACACATATTTGGGGTGATTTTTTAAATTTATTTGTCTTTTCAAATTCAGTTTGCATATTAAAACACTAGATAAGAAAGATGTTTCTCTTAGCATTATAGTAATATTTTTCACCACAAACAAATTGAAATCTTACAAAGTAGATTATCTGTTTTATTATCATTTATATAGTGCATCTTACTACTTTAGTCTGAGTTACATATATTTAAAAATGTGGACATAGAGCATCAGTTAAAAACACATATTCATGCATTTTTTAAAATAGATATTACACAGTGAGGATTTTTTAAATTTGCTTGATGATTTATTGATAAACATTTATGATATTAATTTTTTAAAAATAATATTCAATTATTCAGAATGTGGTGGAAGCTTAAATTTTAAAATATATATTTTTTTGTGCTCAAGGATGAAGATGGCAAATATTGTGCACTGGAAAAATATATTTTGTGTTGCATAAAGCCAGAGCCTGGCCTGGCCCTCATCTTCAACCATCGTCGGCTTCATGAAGGACAAAAACTAAAGTGAGTTGGTCACTGTGCTGCATTTGTTACTCTCTGTTATTGAAGGTGATTAACTTCTCAAGTGAAAGATGGTTAAATTCTCAAGTGAGAGATGGTTAACTTCTTTGCTACTGCAGTTATGTTTGTAGGAGTTACCTGTTGTAACATGGTGTCATATTTAAAACAAAGCAGCAATCTGTTAGCAGATGATACATTGCTCTGAAGTTCCAGGGCCAGATGTCTAGTTTGTAGCACCAGCAAATCTATCTGCAGTTAAAATTAATGCTAAATTCATATTTCTTTTTAGCTTGATAATTATTTTTCCCCACAAATCTACATGCATCAGTGTATGAATGATGTGCTTATTAGTATATGCATTGAGTGTATATTAGTGTGTGAATAAATTGAATATATTATTGTGTGAATTAGTGCATACATCATGCATACATTAGTGCATCATGTTTACTGTATGAATTAGTGTATACATTATCTGTACTTTAGGGTAAGATTAGTGTGTACTTAAAGTGTGTGAATTGATGTATACACCATGTTTACATTGGTGTGTGAATTATGTGTACATCAGGTTGCATTAGTGTGTAAATAAATTATATGCTAGTGTGCAACTTAGTTTATACATTAGTGTATGAATTAGTGTACATATCATGTACATTAGCATGTGAGTTACTGTATGTATCAGGTTACACCAAACATACTTTGTAAAGTTTATTTATTTCCAAATGCTTTCTAGGAGTGGAGTGAAATACATTTTACGTTCAGACGTCATTTTCCGCAGAATGACACCAGTTACTGAGACAGCAGCAGTATAATATCTGCAGAAATTTGAAAGAAAAGGTGAGTGGAAGATTTCTGAAATTAATTGATAATACCACTGGGGTGAGTATTTGTAAGTTCATAATAATGCATATCAATTTAATCTGTCTTAAAATGTATTTTACTTAATCATCTTAAGTCACAATACCCTTAATCAACCTTTAGTCTCTATTCGTTTGTCTTTTTTCATGTATACTGCCCTAATTCAACAATGGTCAGGTTATCCTTTTCTTTATCTTTGATATGTTCCTGTTTGTTCATCTTTAATTTTGTTGCCCTAGTCCAACTTTAGTCATTAACTTTGTTTTTAATCTTTTTGCTCTTGTCCAACTTTAGTCATGTAACTTTTTGTTTGTTTTTATTCTTTTTGCTCTAGTCCAACTTTAGTCATGTAACTTTTTGTCCTTTTTAAATCTTGTTGCTCTAGTCAAACTTTAGTCATGTAACTTTTTGTTTGTTTTTAATCTTTTTGCTCTAGTCCAACTTTAGTCATGTAACTTTTTGTTTGTTTTTAATCTTTTTGCTCTAGTCCAACTTTAGGTATGTAACTTTTTGTTTGTTTTTAATCTTTTTGCTCTAGTCCAATTTTAGTCATGTAACTTTTTGTCCTTTTTAAATCTTGTTGCCCTAGTGCAACTTTTGTATGTAACCTTTGTCAATCTTTAGTCATATTATCCTAGTGCAACTTTTGTATGTAACCGTTGTCAATCTTTAGTCATGTTATCCTAGTCCAACTTTTGTATTAACCTTTGTCAATCTTTAGTCATGTTATCCTAGTCCAACTTTTGTATGCAAACTTTGTCAATCTTTAGTCATATTATCCTAGTCCAACTTTTGTTTGTAACCTTTGCAATCTTTAGTCATGCACCCTTTTGTCTTTAATCACACATACAAACACTTTTGTTTTTAATCATAACTTTTACTTGTTTCTTATCAGCATATGTTTCTATTTTAACAGCATATATTAAAAGTTTGTTTTAAGTAAATCTGTTTCCCCTTGAACGCCTTGTATCTTAGTCTGTATTTCTATCCTTACAGAGTTGCAATTTATCTTTCTGTATTAATAATATATATTTATATCTTACCAACTTGCATTTACATGTATATCTTAACAAATTATACTTTTCTTTTAACAATTTCTGTTATGTTTTAACAGGATCACCTATACCATTGTCAAGGATCACCTAAGTTGTGTTGATGGAATTCACTTTGGTAATTTTAAAGTATTGACTGAAAGAAATCTCTTGAAATTCAGTCTCAGTGTTTTGACATGTAAAGCATTGACTGAAAGAAATCTCCTGAAATTCAGTCTCAGTGTTTTGACATGTAAAGCATTGACTGAAAGAAGTCTCCTGAAATTCAGTCTCAGTGTTTTGACATGTAAAGCATTGACTGAAAGAAGTCTCCTGAAATTCAGTCTCAGTGTTTTGATAAGTAAAACGATGAGAAAGTAAATGTTATGGCCAAGATCTCTTGACTCTACATGCTGAAAACACTTCAACAGTTTGAAAGAAACCTAGCATTCTTTTAAAATGAACGTATGAATTGAAACTATGTAGAGTGTGTGAAATGAAATTATATAGATTGTTTTCAGTATGTAGTCTGTATTCATTTGTAGTGATATTGTCAGGTTGTGATAAGACTTTCCTGATTGGGGTGAATTTACTCATAGAATAGATCTGTCAGAACTTCAAAAAATATGTGCAAACCAAGTTCAGTCTATTCAAATTGTGATGGGTTTGTTCAGACTAATAGATCTTTCAGAATTGCGCTAGGTCTGTACAAACTGGGGTGTTTTTTTTGTTAAAACTATATTCAGTTTATTGAAACTCTAGTCAGAGCTTTTAAACTGTAGTCAAACCATTAATACTGTGTTAGTCTCTTCAATATGTATTTAGTCAATTCAGATGATTCTGGTCTGTTCAAAATGGTGGATATGTTCAACTAGTAGTAAGTCTGTTCTAACTGTATAGGTATTGTGTTTTTTTAAATGATAACAGATCTGTTTGAACTATGGTAGGTCAGTTCAAAATGTGACAGGTCTTTTCAAACAGTAATAGATCTGTCAGAACAATAGTAACTGTTAGAGTCTTTCCAATACTAATAGATTCAGAACTATAAGAACCTTAATTAAAATTTTAGTAGGTCTTTTTTCAGACTGTGATATGTCTCTTTGATTTTAATAAATCTATCAGAACTAAGTTTATTAATTTTTTAGTAGGCATGTTCAAATTGTAGTGAGTCTTTTTTCACTGTAGTGGGTATTTTTAAACTGTGATTCTGTTCACAATGTATAGATCAGTCAAAACTGATAGATCTGTTCAGACTAGAAAGAAGAGTATTTAATCTCTGATGGGTTTCTTCATTATGTGAAGAACTGCTAAGAATTTGTGGAAGATGTATTATCAAATTGGTCAGTTAACAGTACCAAGCATATGCAGTTCAAAACAATTGATATTTTTCTGAACTTTTTGTATTTAATTTTTGTAAGGCTGAATAAGCGACTGTCATTGCAAATAAATCAATAACAGGATTGCTTGTGTCTATTTATGTTTAAATTATAGGTGGGATAACTTATGTTACATCTGTGATAGTTGTCTTGTTTTCTTGTTGAGTTGGTGCATAATTCCTGTTATAAAGTATCCCATTACAGTCTTCAATTAAACTGTATTCATCTCTTTCTTACAAGCTTTTTCTTTCTTTTCTGGAGAGGCCAGAGGAGCTGTTTGATTTATGTGCAGTGTTTAATAGGCCTGATTTACTTTGGTTTTTAGGACCAGAATAACTATTTTCTTGTGTTGTCATTTGTTTTTGTTTACTGGTTTTTTTCTTCTTTTTTGGAAGAGGCCTGGTGAAGGTGTTTGATTTTTGTGATGTTTTAGTTTTTTAAATTTATTTTCAATTGAATTATTTTTTATTTAAACCCTTTATTTAAAATTTTGTTTTGTTTTTAGGACAATATACACTATAATATTTATTTTATTTTATTTATTTATTTATTTATTTTTTTTGGGGGGGTGGGGTCATTTGGGTTTCTTCACTCTATTTTGTGTTTTAAAGATTCCATTGTTCTTTTTTGTTATTTTATGCATTTATATGTTTGAACAGATTATTTTCATTTATTGTCTTTTGAAATGAAGTTCATATTCTAATTTGTCTTCTAAGTGATATACATATATACTAATTGTTTAGATTTATTTGCTCCACATATAATGAAATATTGTAAAATATTTTATTTTTTAATTTGTAAAATCATTTGGTTTTAATAAAAATGGGTATATGCATGTTACCATGGTTTTGTGGATAGTATCAGGGTTGGTTTTTTTTTTGTCTGCTTTGATTAAAACAGAACAAATAGCTAAATGTATCTCCTAAATGCACAAACACACAATCACATATTCACGAATACACATGAGAATTAACTGATATACTGTATTCATTCACCATTTTTTACATAATTCAAATATAAAACTAGCAAACAAAAAGGCAAAAACTCATAGTATTTTAAATACAGAAAGTAACAGAATAAAGAAATAAATGAGTTATCAGTCAGAATAAAGAGTTATATAGGTGTTTATAATTTAAATATTTAGTGTTTTTAAGGGCCAGAACTATACACTTTATATGCTTCAGGTTTCATGTACAACTTTAGAGCACTTGAATCTAGGTACGATAGCACTGCCAAGGGGTACAACTTTAGGGCTGTAGTATATATGTGAAGATCATTCTGCCAAGGGAAATTGCTATTAGCATTAGTGCTCCAGAAACTATATACAAATGCACTACTGAGGGTGTTACATATCAGTGTTTGTTTAGACCCTGTCTCAGCATGAGGATTTAAAGTTTGTTATTTTTTTTAATGTTACACCTATGCTGATGACAGACTGGTTGCCAGACTCACCCTTCAGTCTAATTAATTAACTCTCTCAGTTTAGATATTAATCACAGACAGATGAACCTGTGTAATATTGTGTGAATTGGGCACATTATCCTAATAACAACTAATTATGCTACAAACATTCACATTTGGCTCCGGCCCCCAGCCCAATTCTTTTAGGTCTTCCTCTTGCTAATAATTAGTCAACTTTGTTATTTTGATAACAAAAATATAAAAATTTAATATTTAACAAAATAGTGAATCCATAAATCAATACATTCAATACGAAGGTCATTATGACTACTTATTCTGTCTTGAAATGTTTATACAGATCGTAACACGAATTTCTGATCTCAGTCTATCACATACCCACTTATCTTCCATTAGTAGTTATCGGAGAAGTCCTTCAGGCAATTCACACATCAACATTTCATCGTTGAATGTTCTAGCCGACTGGTCTGCATAACTCATCACACTTGAACAATGTATCTCGGCATCAGGTCCTCAGCTCAATAGCCATAGAACTCAGCACCAACTGAATGCCAACCTGGAATTCTCAACTTAACTTCAATCAAGCAGTGGATCAAAATCCAAACAAAAAACCTGCTCTGAAACAAAAGCAATCATTTCCATGAGCAACAGCCTATAGTTCACCGAGTCATACATAGTGGCAACAGACAATTAGGTTTCCTATTACAACTGACCTCAATTCATATTCAAAGATAAAAATGGTTTAAACTACACACATGCGTGTTACAATTAGAATAAAACTATGTCATACACAGGTAGATTATATTTATCATATTAGCAAAAATGTTCAAACACACAGCATTTTACAATTGTCAAATTAATCATTTCTTTAGTGGAGATAAAATAGCATTCCACAATATCAATATATATTTCAATAATCATTAGAATTACAGGGCATATGTTAACTTGGTCACTCTATTCTCTGACCACACATCAGGAAGAATAGCAACAAATCAATCTCAATAAACATGCAAAATCACGCTACAACATTCTTAATAAAATATAGTTAACAAATATTAAGAAATTGATGTGTTACCTTGTCTTAATATTTAGTGGGCTTATCTTCGATTCACAGAATGTGTGCAGCCTTTGTGTAAGTCTAGGCAATGTTCCCTCATTAATAATTTCCCAATTTGGTTCAAGGTATTTATGCACATCTATGGATTAATGGCGGCAACTTTCGGTCGAGTGTCAGGCTTGAACAACAACCCCCCTCTCCATTATTGTTTGAGTGTATTGCATAATCTGTTTGTAGTGAACAGCACTTTCATTTTAACCTGCACGAACTTTCTAATTGCCCATAATCTGCTACAGCGCGACATATACAATTACATAATTTGGCTGTGATTGCTAGTGTAAAGGAATGTATGATACAAAAGACAAAGACATCAAAAGAGCTTAATATGACAATGGATAGGCGGTCAGGCATAATTTGCCCTTGACCCATAACAGAGGGAAACAAATCTGGAATTAGTGCTGTGGTAACTAGCCAAGGGAAACAACTTTATCATTCATAAAGTCTGTGCAAGAATGTACTGCCAAAGTTGAAAAAAAGAAAATCTATGAAGCTGTTGTGTTTCAGAAACAAAGAAGGAATACACTGAAAAGAAAGCAATTCAACCAGTCATTTTTGCAAGAAAAGAGCATAAAGCTTTTGTGTCAGCCATAGCCCTAGAATTACTGCACTTGTTTCTTTGGTCTTGTGTAGTGGTATCTTTGCTGTTGTAGAATTCTTCCCATGGCTTTTTATTTGCATCTGTGATAATTTGTTTGGTATTGGACGTGACTTCATTAAATTTAGCTTTATTTTCAGGGAGTTGAATTTTTTAATATTTTGTATATGCCCTTTTCCGAATTTTTGGGCTTCCAAGCATTCCACTGTCCACCATGGACATCCTATTTTATAGGTTTTGTTGATTTTCTTTGCGGAGGAGTTGCTTTTTTAACATTATCTATTATATTGCCTTCAGCTGCTTGATCTATTGTTAGGTCAGTTATGACTGGTAGGTCTTGTGTTAATAGTTGGTATTTGTCCCAGTTGGGATTTTTATGTTGATTTTGGAATTGTTCGTTTGTGAGTCTGGTAGGTCTATTGTGTTAAGGAGAATGACTGTTATTGGGGGGTGCTCTGATTCTAGCCATTTGTAATCATCTGTTTCCCATTCTATTTCTTGTGGGCTGAAACTAGTGTTAAGTCTATGGCTGATATTCGTAGTTCAAAGTTAAATGTGTATGTGTGTGTTGGTTGTCCATTGTTTAGTATAACTATATTTGTTTGCTCCCCTGATTAGTTTGTGGGGAAGAGTTGTCCCATAGTGGAATGCAGGCATTATAGTCTCCACATACAGTTGTGTTTAGTCCATCTAGTGTCTTTAAGGTCTCTACTGTTATATCATCTGGTCTGTAATTGTCAGTGCTGGAGATATGAATGTTATAGTGTGTATTGTTTTTTTTTTGTTTTGTTTTGTCTGGTGTTCAGTAGAATGTCTATTTGTGCTAAGACTATTTCCAAACTGGTTTTTAGTAGGTCTGATTTTATAGTTCCTATTTTAGAATAGATAACTATCCCACCATCTCTTCGGGCTCTTCTAGAGGTTTGCAGGGTATGGGGTTGGGATAGTGGTATCCATTTACTTTATTTGGATCAGCATTTAGGTTTTGTCTCCTAGATATTGTAGTACTAAGAGTGTTGGAGAGATGGTTTTTAATATTCTCTAATTCATTTCTATTTTTAGGCAGGATTCAGCAATTCCATTGTAAAATGATAAACTGTTTTGGGGGATGCATTCTTAAAAAGGAAGGTTTATTTTGATTTTAGTTTTAAATTAATTGGGAGTAAGTTTTGTATGTACCATACTTTATAAAAGCTCTTAGAGCTGTGGTGTCATTAGTTTGTCTTTGACAGTTTGAGGACTTCATGTAGAAGTTGAATCAGTAAATTGGCTATTGTATTGAGGGTAGAGGTTTCTTTTTGTTTGGGGTGTCTGAGACCGCCATACATTTAAGTAATGTTCTACTGACTGTTAAAAGATCTAGATATTTATCTTGTTAAGGTAAAATTTTGCTTATTTGACATGTCATGTCTGGTTGAAGCAAACTTGAATTGTGACGCAAACTGCTAAGCATAGGGCAAGCACATTTGAAGAAAGCGGATTTCCGGCCGAAGCGAAAACAAAATTCACTGGACTTGTGAGCAATCTATACAAAATAATGTATTGCACCATCAATACGAAAGGAAAATAAATGAGTATATTTTACACAAATTCCCATAAAACTAAACATTGCCTCACAATAAGCGATAGTTATCACATCCTGAGCGTCAATGTGATAATATTGTTATGGCCCTAACGTTTAATCCTGCGCTTGAAGCAGATGCAGACGACAACGGTGAAATTTTGTATAACGAAGAGGAGCTAAAGAATGTTAAAATCTTTGTGGACGGTGAATATTTATCAGAACGTATAACAAGGAAGGACATTTTAGATTTTGGAGATGAAGGATTTTTACTCCAAAACGTTCTTTCTTCGACAGAATGCAAGTATTATATTGCTGAAGCAGAAAGAGTTGGTTTTGAAAAGATTCACGGAGCTCGGGATCATTACAGAAGTTCACAAAGGTCATCTCTCCGCTCTTAGTACAATGATAGAATATCTTTACAGAAGTTTACAACAATCCTTTTACTAACACGACTGTTAGTTGTTCACATGTTCAGTGTAACTGTAAAAAGTTAACTTGTTCATTGCTTAAATTTACTCTGGCTTTAAGGCTGGCGACAATTATTCAACTTATTGGCAGGCTCAGCCTGCGTTTGTTTGTTTCACATGCTCGCTCACTTGTGGGCACATTAATTTTTTTGTTCACATTTTCACTCATTTTGGCAACTGAAATTATTTTTAGGCACACATTTTTCTATTGATTTAGATTAAGAGATGACTTAACTAAATTACTTGTAGTAGTAAGCAGATTGTAAGCAGATTTCGTACTTTTAGATTAAAAGCTGACCACTTAAAACATGAGCCAATAAGAGCCATTATTCAACAAGACTATTTCTTCTAATCTAAGTGAGATTAAGAAATAATTATTATGTACACAACTAGGTGGTAAATTAAACATGGAAAAGTAGAATTCGTCTTTAATAGTAATAATAAAACCCGGATCAACATGGTATTATGTTAGTATTACGTATTTAGCTATTCTTTTGTCTATTCATTGATTTAATATAGTAAATTTGAGAGAAGTATGCACAAGGTGGGACCGTGTGAATAAGCACTTCCCTGATTCATGCTTTTAAATTTTATTTTTTGTCATATCATGGCTTTATCAGTTTATTTGTTAAAATTTTGACTTTTATGGCTTAGTGAAAAATAATCATTGCATTAAAATAATATTTTAATTAATACAATATGCTTTGTAGCATATCATGAACCAACTTTAAAATTAAAAAAAAAATTAAGTGAAAATATTAATATTCAACAGTTGTTAGGTATTGTTTGTATTACTGCTGTTGGATTTATCTCAACAGGATCACTTTCAACAGTCCTGAACTTTCAGAACATTTGTGGCAGAGGATTCAACCCTGGTTATCTAGTATAAAGATAGACGGTGACCCCCATCTTCAACATATACATGGGATTAATTTTTTGATGCAGGGAACCTGGCAGCCACTTCGTTTGAACAGTGTCAGTTTGAACAGAATATCTTTGAACCATTTATTTGATGAGTTTGTACTATAAAATGATTTAATAACCAAGTGAACAGGAATCTAGGTCAGATGTGGAGATTGATAAAGGATAAACTAAATTGATAGTGTTCAGTGTTTTGACTACTTATTAATAGCAAATTTAAAGTATTTAAAAGTCCTACTCCCATTAGGTATTTATTGAAAGCAATTGAAAGAGGATTTTTATGTTAAATTTTGTTATTCCTGGTGTTGTACACATTCAAATGAGATGGCAAATAAAGCAAAAACATTCTTTTGTAATAATGTTATGATATATTATAAAGCAATACCATTGCTGCATGAATCTCTTAATATTTTGGTTGTAAATAAAAGGAGAAGTTATAAACCTGTTGCATAGCAATAGAATGGACTAGTAAATGTTCTGAAGACTTTGACGTCGTTCAGAAGTGGCATGACTTGATTCTAGGAGAACACTCTCATAGATTCTTCTTACCACTTTCTCTACTTAAAGAATGCCAAGCAGGAATAACAATAAACTATGTCTACAAAGTAGAATGATGCCCATATATATATTAGTTTACAATCCATACATGAAGGATTGACCTTTAGATCCTCTAAGATATTTTCTCATTTGACATTCTCATTTGGCACTAGAATTTTGACTTATATGTTTTACTTTTAATGCTAAAATTAGTAAAATAACATTCTAACTAAGTTGTTGGCTTTCTGTACTTTGTTAGTGTTTGATAAATTTAAATTACAAATTTGTGTAGTGTTTATAAGTATAGCTGCACAAGGTGGGTCCCATTTCATTTCATCTTTAGAACATGTAGATTTCTCAGTTTGTTTTGTTAAAACTGTCTTTAGCTTTCTTATGGATTATCAGTACTTTGTTTCAGGACCTTCCTGCATTATATGTGTAAATACTAAAATAGAGACAAACTTTTGCTGTTGTAAGCATTTAGATATGATGTTTCTTTATTTGTAAGACATTTATATGCAGAGATGGGATAAGCATTTTTAAGTATATTTATTGATATGTTTAAAGTTATGTAAATAAAATTGCTCACTTCAGAATATTACACCCTATTTAACATTCTCTTCAGTCAGTTAGGCTTAAGCTGAATAGATATTATTTTTGTCACTAGGTGATACTAGTACAAGTTAATGGTACTGTACAAACTAGCAGTAAGATAGGTTGGCCTGCTCTTAAATATAAAATGTCACACATACAAAACTACAAAGATACATTTTCCCAAATCTGTATGAATGATGTTGTATTCATTTCAGTTGACAATCTTTTGCCCAGAATCCTTTGATTCTTAATTGTTCTTTATACCTTGCAGTTCAGTAAATCTATTTTTTTTTATCAGCAGTAACAATGTGAATAATAATGTAATGTTTAAATTTAACAAGTTTCCTTTTTATCTCATTTTTCATTAAAATTTGGAGCTATTATTTTTATCTTATTAATAAAATATTGATTATTTATAAAATTTCAGATTCAAAACAGTTTTATAAATAATTAAATTAAATAACATTTTACATCATGAACCAAAAATTGTTTCCTCTAGATGTTCCGATTATGTTGTTACCAACCTGGCGGTCACTTTGCACCACACTTTGATGGCCATTTTGTGCAAGACAGTCAGGAACGTTCACTGCAGACATTCATGCTTTACCTAAATGGTGACTTTGAAGGGGGCAGTACCAATTTCATTGATGAAAAGCAAACACTCTATAAGGTTACTATATAATTGTAATTTTATATTACTTTTCCAGTTTTTTTTCTTTTTTACTCTTTAGTCTTCAATAAATTTTTAGTTGAAGATGCAAAATTTACACGCATTTCATATAACTTATTATGCATAATCCATCCATTCATCTTTCCATTCATCTATCCCATCTGTGACGTTTAGCAGGGAGATGGGCAAGATGTTACTACTGCATCACCCCAAGTTGCTGTAACCTTAGATGTTAATTCTCCACCACCCTGGGCCATCCATAACCTTCAGCTACTTCCCCAAAACACACCCTGGCTGGCTATATATGTTGGAAAGAAGGAAGATAGAACAATGTAGCAAAGAAGAATGATAGTAAAGAGCTGTAGAAGATAGATCTGAGCACCCTGATATGTACAGCCAGGTATTTAATTAAGTACAGGTGTCAAACTACAAATTATAATATGTGAGTTCCCAACATGAGTGGTCTAAGTATCAGTATTTAAATGTATTTAACTAGAAATAAAATAAGACAGCATGGTTAAATGTAATGTTTAGTTTGATAGTTATAATCAAAGTCACAAATGTATATCGTTCATAATCATGACCATGTACTGTCATAAGAGAAAGTTTGTTCAAGTCTATGACACTATGTGTTATCTGAGTCTTGCTTGTATGAGCGAACTTAATAGATGAGTTTATATGAACATTCTGAGTGAACTTTATGATAAATCAGAGAGAAGCTGACGTTGAGTCTAGGATCCTGGAGGTGCTATAGCGGATGCGCAGATGGTCTGTTGAACTGTGTCCTTGGCCTATGGGTCATTCTGCTGTGGCATTGCTTCATGGCTCAGCATTCATCATAAGACAATTTCCAAGATACGGTGCTGATCTTTGGCAGTAATATACAGAAGGATGGTTTTCTGCTGCATTGGTAACCAAGAAAAGGGTTATAGCTGCTATCAGTATATCTTATTAAGGCTGGAAACCAAAGCACATATTGCCTCAATGGTCAGCTGTGTTGGACTGCTGATATACTGGTAGGTTCTGGTACATTCATTGCACACATTTGAGCTGTGTTCTTAATGGTCTCTTTGAAGTGAGTTGTTACTCAGGTATTCTCTAGCCCAGGGATAAAGGTGAGTTGTCCTAGAACTGGGTTTGATTGTAGTCCATTTTTAGAGGGTGGGTATGGGCTACATAATACCACTATATGACATCATCCATCTATCCATCCATCCAAATCACATTATACACAAGTTGTTTGGAACTTAAACATTTTGTAGATTAGGTAAACTGATTTACTAAAATGGATCACAGTCTTGGTTTGGTGACTAGAACAAAGCACCTGGATGAGATTCAGAGAAGTTTATAATTTAAAAGAAAATTATCCATGTCATTATGCCCCTGTTGAAAGTTTTCTTTTAAAAAAAATATTCACTTTTCCATGCTTATATACCATGTGAACCATTCTGAGGCAAACTGACATCTGTTTCCATATTGAATGTGAATGGTACGGTTGAGGTTGATATTGATTAGGGTATTCAACTCTTGATCATGTTAATGATGCAATGTTTTAAGATTGGAGTGTTAATTATGTTCAGTTTGAGGGAAAGATGATTTCTGCTTGAATTAGATTGTTTACTAAGTGTTGTATGAGAATATATTGATTGAGTGTTGTGCCTTTGAAAAGATAATTTCTATTCATCAGGATGAAGATGGCAAATATTGTGCAGAGGAGAAGAATATTCTGTGTCGCATACAACCTGAACCTGGACTGGCCATCATCTTTAACCACCATAGATTACATGAGGGTCAGAAACTAAAGTGAGTTGCCTACCTTATCACATTTTACTTCTTTTCGTTTTTAAAATACGTCCCCAACCAAGTAAATGTTGTTAATATTCCAAGAAATTTAAAGTAAAAGTGTGTGTTAATTTTTCATGATGTGTGAAAAATAATTAAAATTGGTTGTTATTATGAACACAAGCTAAGAAAGTACTCTTCAGTATGCTGGATTAGATTTTTTTATTCTCTCTGCTATAAAAAAAAAAAAAAAAAAAGTATATAATCTTGATCTTGAATTATATCAGATTACTTGAAAACATTTTTTGTAGGGATTTTGTTTTTCTATTTGATGCTTTTTACTTTTAAATAATTCAAACTTTTCAAAACTCTCTGAGTACGTGATATTGCTTTATTGATAATTATAAACTCATTTTTTATTTTGATCTAGCTATTCAAAGGTGGTATACTAAATATTTCATTGCAAATTGACTGTCTTTGTGTTAAATACAGAGTCCCTCACAATCCTCCTCAATTTGGTTTTATGGTGTGTGTGTGTGTGTGTGTTTTATGTCGATTATTGTGGTATTACTGTACATATTATTACAACGCACATTTATTTTGTGTTATACCTTACTGTACTTTTATTAAGTATTAGGAAATGCTTGAGGGTTTTTTTTTTTAACAGTAAATAATGTTAAGTGTTTTGGACACCAATATTAATTACTATTTTTTTTCCTACCTTGTATAATGTACTGACACCTACCATTCTCTTTAACTTCTAGAAGTATGGTCTTTTTAGTGTGTTATTGTGAGCAAGTTCCTGTGATGAATAGATTATATATAATAAGTTGAATGTGGCAATATGACAACAGCTTATCATTTTAATGGTCAATATAATTAAAAAATTTTCTTTGTTCTTTTCTCCATAATTTTGACGTACTTTGTTTTTTTAACCAATCAGCATTTGTTTATAACTCTTATTATTATCAAAATTTCATTCATATAATTAGAAGATAGAATGAAAATTTTAAAACAAAATAGTATAATATTTTAAAACCCTGAACCAGTATATTTTTGTCTCCCTGTTTAGAGCAAAATACAGCACAAAATCTCTTTGGTGTGCTTCTCTGTCTGGTTCCAGACTTAAAACCTGTCTGATCTCAACAAAGTACCCCCCTGCTAGAAACTTTCATTTATTACCAGAAAATAGTTTTCATTCTTCCACCAACAAACTACAAATTGAGCAATGTTTATTTTTTTTATTTGCTGAGGGTTCAGTCGTCCATAGATTATCTACAAATTTTAGTCTTCCAAAAACTGAAAGTTGTACAGTCTTTCACACAACAAACTACAAGTTGTACAATTTTCTCAAACTACAAGTTATAGTCTTTCAAGTTGTACAGTCAATGTTCATTATGAGGGTTTATCTCTGGGTATGTGCTGCTTTATGAGCTGAGACACAAAGAGACCTTGGTTATTTTCAACTTCAAGAGACACATATTTCATCAGCAAGAATAGCACTATCTTTTTCTGTGTCCTTTATATTAGACACATTTCATCAGTAATTTTACCACTTTCTCTTATATGCCCTCTTTATTAGACATTTCATCAGCAAGAATAGCAAAGTCTCTTCTGTGTCCAATTTACTTTTGTTGATCCATTTTTTGTTGCTTTCTCATTAAGAGTTACTGTTTATTACTTTATACTATTGTGTGTATGGTAATATTCATTTACTATTTCTTATTCATACTTTTTATTGATGCTTAGTTTAGGTATTGATCTTTTGTAAGTCACCATGTGTGCATTGTGTTTATATTTGTACTGTGTTACATATTTACTCACTGTTATATTAATTTTTTTGTTATATTGTATTATAATATTAATACATGCTTGATACTGAATGTTGATTTAGTAATGTTAAGCATTTAGAATTTCTTGTTATTTCAACAACAAATTTAGTGCTTTTGTAACTCACCATTTTATTATTACTATATTATTGAATTATTTTGACAAGAGGGGTCAGTTGGTATCTCATGTTTATAAGGAATTTTGAATTATTGCAGCCTTTGACTTCTAATTTATTAAGCATGTCCTTTACTTATTGCTACTTTTCTTTGCCTCAAAGTAAGAAATAGTCATGGAAAACAGAACTTTAAATATGCCAATAATGCATCTTCAATGGTCTGGTTTAGATTAAAAGAAAATATTAAGGGCAACCCTAACAAGTGCAATATATGGAACTGAATGCAGTAATTTTTTGAGTGAATATTCAGAGGCATTTTTGTCCAAAATGGCCATCTTTATATAATAATGTTCTAATGGAAGTGGGATTCAATGTATGATGATTTGTGGTCAGGGCTGGCTGGGAAGAGTGGAGAATGTGGAAAAATGTGATGTCACAAAATAGTATTTTATTAATTACATTTCTTTTACCTAAGTAACAAATTACAGCTTTTTCTTGTTTTGATTTTCTAAATTTATAGGAACTGCTGCACTTAAAACAATCACATCATCATCACTGTCAAAATCAGAGAATAAAATATACACTGCCATTTTAAAGCACATGAACAAAGATTTCGTATAGTTAAAAGTTCTTGGTGAATCATGTGAGAATTATTTATTGGCATCAATGTTATAAATAGTATTAAGGCAGAGTTTATTCCAAATGTTTTCAAGATGTGTATAGCTGGCTGCGAATGAGACTAAAACTTTTAGTGGTAGATAAAATGTATCATGAAAATGTTTGGCAAGACATTTGTATGGCCATGTACATATTTGTTTAAATCCTTAAACAAATTTGAGATTTTGACAGTGTACTTTTGCACCTTTAAAGCTCATATAACTTTGCACTGGTCAGTTCATAGGTTCATTTCAGACTGTCAATTATGATCTATTTAAAATGAATTAGTTCTTTTGCAAACTAATTTTCAATCTGCCCAAACATAGGAGCATCATTTCCAACCTAGTTATATTAATTCTCATGTTAAAATAATTTGAATCTATATGATTAAACTCATTTTTACATTCTTTAGCATTTTTATAATGTTAATTTTATTATTATTATTTTTCCAATAGTATCGACAATACAAAGTGTTGAGATAACTATACAAGTGAATGAGATAAACAAGTGCATTATACCTTTACATTTCAAGCCACTGTTATTTACTTAATAAAATTAGGTTAAAACAAAAGCTTTGAGATATTACATTTTATGAGGGTGTCTGATTATTTGGGATGAAATATGCTGATGTTTTTTTTTTTTAAAAAGAAAATTATTAATATTGCATGACCTGTATGGATAGCTACTAGTTGTATGGAAGGACATTGACTTTAATAACAGTCATTATGTATCATGCAAATAGGTCAGAGCACATTTTAAAACTTGTTTTTCTTGTTCAGAGACTGATGTTAAAAATTATAAAGATTTGATTAAAAAATCCAATTTGTGAAACAAAACAGACATTTTTATAATGTGTTTGTCTCATTTGTTTAAAAAAAAATTGTTCAGGAGTGGAATGAAATACATTCTTCGTACAGACATAATGTATCGCAACCTGACACCATCCAGCAGGTCAGAAAGCGAAAACAAGGCACTGGAGTTGCTCCAGGAAGCAGAAAGAAAAGAGGTAAATGAAATGAATTAAAATGGATAATACATCTAAATGTCAAGTGTAGTTTTTTTAACATTATTTGCTTGTCTTCCATTATTCAGGTCATTATTTATTTATGTGTCTTCTGTTTACATTTGTAATTATCCAGATCATTTATACATGACTCTTCTTTGTAATTGTTTATTTGCATTTTACATTTGTATGTTATTATTTATTCACATTTTACAATTTGTAATCATCCAGATCATTTATATATGACTCTTCTTTGTAATTGTTTATTTGCATTGTACATTTGTAATTATCTAACTCATTTACTTATTTCTGTCAGTTTATTGACATTGCACATTTGTATATTATCATTTATTAAAATTTTATCTTTGTAATCATCCAGACTCTTCTTTGTCATAGTTTATTTACATTTTACATTTGTGTGTCATTGTTTATTTAAATTGTAAATTTGTAACCACCCTGCTCATTTATTAATGTTTCTTCTGTGCCTTGTTTATTCAAGGTGAAACATAATGTGCCATTTATAATTATCCAGCTTATTTATCTCTAACATCATTGTTTATTCTAACTATAGTCATCCAAATCATCATTCATGTGTGTCTCTTCTGTCATTGTTTTACAAACTATATTTGCAGTCATCCAGATCATTCATGTATGTCACTACTGTCATTGTTTATACAAACTATATTTGCAGTCATCCAGATCATTCATGTATGTCGCTACTGTCATTGTTTATACAAACTATATTTGCAGTCGCCTAGATCATCCACGTCTCTTCTGTCTTTGTTATTCATGCTGGACATTTGTAAATGCATTTAATTTATGTTTCTTAGTGTCAGTACATTTATTTGTTATATATTGCTACTTTACATGTAGAATCCATCATTGTTTTGTTTTATTATTGTCAGTTATGTTTTAATCAGTTTGTATGTATTTAGATTGTTGTATATTTTGCATAAATTTTGTAAAGAGCTTAGAAATTTTAAAAGACTTAGTTATTTTTATTTTTAAAACCCAGATAATTATATTTTTTTGTATTTGCCTGTTTTGTCAATTTTACTGGAGTGTGATATTAGTGCTATCTTTCTAACTTATGTTTTTATAACTCTTTGCCAAGGCTTGGGGCCAGTGCCTAGAAGCTGCAGAACTTTACAGAAAAGCATTCAAACTGTCTCCTGAAATTGCAGCTGCTTATGGAAACTGAGGCACTCTGTGCAGTTTCTCCTTTATTAGCAGTATTTGTTTACAGTTTGGTACTTGGCCTTGGAGAAAAAGCAAAGGTAATGCAAATTTGAGATGAATTAACATACAAGTTTATTGTTTTCATTTTTGTTAAGTCTGGATGATAAAATTTGCTACATTTCTGTGTGGGCATGCACAGAGTTTAAATGTCAAAAGTCAAAGTTTGCCTTATGGCCCATGTAGTTGAATATAAAGTCTCATTCTCATTTGTGATGAATTCGATTTCATATAACCGTGACATTTAGTTTTGTATGTGGCATACATTAACCAATTCTTATTGCTTATGTAGATTATGTGTAAAGTTTTATATTTATTATGTGTTTTTTTTCCATATGTATTGTATGTTATGTAAATTTTTATTTTATTTTGTTCTTTTTAAAGTGCAAGTTAATTCAGAACTGTGATAATAAATTGACGGGAAAAGTGTGTTAATTTTTTAAAATATATATTTCATAATAAATTATTTAAAAATTCACAGATATAGAGCACTTTTTTTACAATAAAATATCCACAAAATAAACACAATGACAAAATGCATTAACTTGTTCAAAATATGTATACAATTAGTAATATAAAAATACTTAGCAAACTGATGCAAAAACATCTTCATTTGCATAAGTGAACACAAATATACAAAAAGACTGTTCATAAAATAAAAATTTATATTTTTATCAATTCAACAACAAAATCTCAATAAACTAAAATAAAATGGAGTTTCCTATTATTTTTCTTTAAAGATTACAATGAGGACATTTCAACACTCTTGAGCACAAGACAATATTGACATCTCTTCAAAGTTTATAAATATAGAAAAATTAAACATATAATTATTTTAAAAAAAACAAATTAAGAAATCACTATTTTTCAATTATTGAAAACACATACAGTAGATTTGCAACAATCCAGGCTTGGATTAACAGGAATGCAGATTTATGGGGGATGCTAAAAACATAATACATGGTAGAAAATTTGGGATACAAAATGTGGCTAAAAATACTTTGTGATAGTTGATATGTGTTATAGAAGCATTTCTTTTTGTTTTGCATACATATAATTTGAATATTGAAAAACCCAACAGATCATGTTAAAATGTAATAGTTGTTCTCTCTGTAGAATTAAACTAGAAATAATTAAAAAATCAGAAAAGGGTATAATGCTTGAGATTTTAATAGTGCGTGATATGATGAAAAACAAACATAATTCAGTTCTCCTGACTTTTTTTTTCTGACTTGCGAGTAGATATTATTCCCAAATATGATTTTTTTAAAAAACTGATAAAAGTAATAGTCCTTGGTTCCACCAAGAAAGGTTTGTAGAAACCCTGGTTTCAGAGTCTGGTGGTGCAGTTGAGAAGGTGGTTGATGTAGAACATGTAAGTTCACACAGATGATTCTGTTATATGATACTATGCATAATTGTGTAAATATTTTTGTATATAATTTATTGAAGATGGATTGAAAATAGTATGAATAGTTGTGTTTCAAGAATTTGAAGATTATATGCAATGTCTATCGCAACGTTCACAGCACTATGGTTTATACCAACTCTAAGCTTGCACTGAATTTAACATTAAGATAATTCATTGGAGTCCTTTCACACTAGGCACATTGCTTCAACTTTGCTTTTCACTCGCGTCTCCAACCAAGGGCAACACATAAAAACTGAATGTAATATGACTGACTACTGTAAACTAAAATGGATTTGCTTGCTTGGTGCATGTTGTGGGTAATGGTTGTGTGCACAGTTATAAAAACAGGGTTTTTTCCCCGCATTGTTCTTTTAGCAGACACTATTTGGTATTTCATATTTACATGTATTACTTTTGAAAAATCCCAGTTAACCCGAACCCAGGTGTCTACTGTGTGTGTGTGTGCGTGCGAAAGTTGCACAGGTGTGAGTATATATCTATGTATATAATGAGAGGGTTCAGCACTGACTGGGTTTATGTCATATTGTAGTGTTACCAAGCACTAATTCTGCTATGACAGGAATTGCCTAAACCAAGTAATAAAATGGCTCATAGCCAATCAAAAGTTATCACTATACTCATTTGCTATTTTCTGGAAAAGTATAAGTTTAATATTCTTTCTTTTTATAAAAAAAATACACCAATATAAGATTTTTAAAAAAACAAACAGATTTGTGTGTTTAGCATACTTTCATAATAAGATTACAAAAAAATGTTGAATGAAAAAAGGATACTGTTATTACAAATTATGAAGTATATAAACTGTGCACGATCACTTGAGGGAATGTCTTTTAATATACATTCTGAGCAGGCAGAAACAGCTCTATTTACTATTTATACATATCTGTAAGGAAGTAAATGCAAAATTTTAACTATTTTTCCCCCCTTTGGTTTAATATCTGATTACTGGATTATATGCAGTGAAAATGCAGGTGGCATGCAAAGCTAAAGGTCTGTTACTTATCACAAGTTTACACAGTACCCTCTTTAAATTATTCATTTAGCAGCAAGTAGGTATAAAATAGAAGCTACCATATACCATTATTACATAATGCTGTGAGTAAAAACGTTGAATATATTTACCTGTCATATACCAGTAACTGAATAATAGTGAGAGATCACACAAGGAATAAAATTTTTGGTAGTTATGAAGATAACTACGCAAAATAGTCATTATCTGATAACATATAGGCCTACACAGAATCCTCTCTCTAGCACAAACACAAAAGAATTTTCCCTCTAGTACACACACAAAGAACTCCCCACTTTAGCAAACAACTCTCTCTTTTAACACAAACACAAAGAATCCCCCTCTAGCACAAACACACAAAGGACTCCCCCTTAGTACAAACACAAAAACTTCTCTCTAGCACAAATACAAAGAACTATTTTAAGACAAACGTGTAAAGAAAACCCTCTTTTAGCACAAACACACAAAGAACTCCCCCCTCAAGCAAAAATACAAAGAATCCCCCTCTAGCACAAACACACAAAGAACTCCCCATTAGTAAAAACACAAAAACTTCCCTCCAGCACAAACACAAGGAACTCCCTCTTTTAGCACAAACACACAAAGCCCCCCCCCCTTGCCCCAGTACAAACACAAAGAATACAGCCTCTAACACAAACAACTCCCTTTAGTACAAATCACAAAGAATTCCTCTCTAGCACAAACATAAAGAACTCTCTAGCACGAAGAACCCTCATCTAGCACAAACATATAAAGAACTCTCTCTCTCTAGCATAAATCACATAGAATTCCTTTCTAGTGCAAAGAATCCTCATTTGCACAAACATTTAAAGAATTCCTCATCTAGTACAAACATATAAAGAACTCTAACACAAAGAACTCTCATCTAGCAAAAACATACAGAGAGCTCCTATCTAGCACAAAGAACTTCATCTTGTACAAACTAGAGAACTCATCTCTAGCACAAACATAAAGAATTCCTCTCTAGAACAAAGAATCATCATCTAGCACAAACTTAAATAACTCCTCTCTAATACAAAGAACTCTCATCTAGCATAAATATATGAAAAAATCTAGCACAAAGAACCTTCATCTAGCACAAACATAAAGAACTCCTCTCTAGCACAAAGAAAGAACTCCTACTTCTAGTAACTCTTTCAGCTCAAAGTGCACTCCTCTAGCTAAAAACTCATAATACTCCCATCTAGCACAAACATGCATACTACTCCCCCTCTAGCACAGACGTGTACTACTCTCTCTGTCAAACAACCTACTAATTGCGTACTATTCCTCTCTAGGCCAACATACATACTATTCCCCTCTAGAACAACATACATACTATTCCCCTCTAGAACAACATACATACTATTCCCCTCTAGAACAACATACATACTATTCCCCTCTATAACAACAAACATACTATTCTCCTCTAGGCCAAGACAGATACTATTCCTCTCTATTTTTGATACTCTCCTTTAGGTCAAACATACTACTTCACCCTAGTTCAAATGTTACACTACTTCCATCTAACACAAGCATGTGTGCTATTCCCCCCTCTAGTTTAAATATCTATACTCTTCTCTAGCTCAGGCATGTATACTCTGCTCTAGTACAATTATACAAAATGATTCTTTCTAGCTCAAGCATGTATACTACTCTACTGCAGTACTAACAACAAAAAATGTTCCAATTCAGTACATACTTGTTTTGCAACTCAAAACTGAATGAACTACTCTTGTGAAATTATTTTGTCAAACTGCTTCTTTTTTTAATGCCTCATTTAACTTTTTTGGAAAAATCTTACTAAACATCAACTCCATTTATTAATATTTCCTTTCTGCAGTCATAATAAAATTTGATGTTTGCACACTGCACTGAATGCAGCATGATGAGAGAGCCAGGATCTGAAAGCTGTCTCCCACTTTTAGGTCATTAAGAGGTGTGCATCGAATAGTTTGAGCATACCTATACAAATAAGATGAGTTTGCATCAGCATTTACAAAAGTAGTATTTACAAACAGTTGTCACTTAAAATTAAAAAATTAACATTTTTGAAACATATACACAATTTTCTCTGAGCACCCAGGAATAAAATTCAGCCTTCACTAATTACATGTTATTTCCTGCACAATGAAACAGCATTTTACTGTTAGTGTATTTAAGTTACAAAGAATGTTAAATTCTCTTTTTTTTAAAAAAAACATTGCAATTTGTTATAAATATTAAGTTTTTGTTTGTTCTTTATTTCATTAGAAATTCAGGACTTTCACTTAATAATTTTAAAAGTCTATAATAAGCTAACAAAAGACATGGCAACCTGAAGGTACAAATAAACGTGAAATACAGATACATTCTTATACATATATAGTTCTTTAATGAAAAAATACTTCTGCATTTGGGTCAGAGATGCATGATCCAAAAAGTAATTGGAGTATAGACCACTCTTAAGTTATAATGGCCAAAATGTAAAAAGTGGATTTCCGCTATGCAAGACCATTTCCAGATGTGCACGTGTCTTGAACACAAATAACAAAATATTAATGATTCATTTGGTACAATGGGTACAGTACTGAGGCATGATATGTCATCAATACTGTACCCATCGTACCAAATGAATCGTTAATATTTTGTTATCTGTACTTGTATTTTAGATGCTCATTCATGACATCAGGATAAGGCATGGCCATCAAGCTGCTTCTAGAATCTCCCTCAGTTGTTCTTTTATTTCAAACTTTTTATTATATTATTTTTAACAAATGATGGTATATAGGCTTGGAAATATGTTATACATGCAAATCAACTCATGACTCAAAGTCAACTTATGACCTGCTTGTTGGAACCTAATCCCATTGTAACTCAAGAATAATTTGTTTACTGACTGCATTCAAATGCTTGTATATGGTTCAATACAAAGTATTGCTTCATCACACAAAATTCTCATTTTCATTATATGCCCATATATTTATTTATGATATGAAAAGATTTCACTACTGATGCCTGAATTATTTAATAGTGACATCACAAATCTTTTGATGCTTTAAGTTTGGAGTTAATTTCTTTAATTTTTTTTTTCCCTGAACAGTACTATTAAGTACTTGATCTATCATGTGGGGTTCTGAGATATATTAATTCCTGTCTACATGATCAAGACAGATTCCATCTCATGATTTAATCCACAATGAATAAAATTAAATAAAGAAAGAGACGGGGAAAAAAACCTGCAATGGTATATGTCTTTCTTGCTTTTTTAAAAATCCAAGCACAAAAATTAACAATAATGAGAAACAAACTCTTTGCATCCAAATACAGCTGTGAACATTCAATATATGAAATTTTCAAGGCAAGTAAAGAAATGTTCAAATAGGAATAGTACATCTGAAGAAAAATAGGATTGTCAAAATAATTGACATAATCAGATTAGATACTGAATTTAAAGTTTTAAAAATCCAAAAATATTTTTTCTAATAAAAACAAACTGTTCAAGTTGCATTCACATCAATATTTAACAAAGTGTGTATCCACACCAGTATTTTACAAATCAATCGAAACACTGACAAAATAATAAAAAGCTCAAAAAGAAGTTCAAACCCTTTTAACCAAAAAAGATATCACAAGCAGCTTAAAGCATTACAAGCAGCTTAAAGCATTGTTATCATTAAAGATTAAAAATAATATTCAAAAGTAAAGATTATTTGATGTTTGTATAATGTAATACTACTAAGACAATAAGGTGTATGAATGCTTAAATACAACAGAAATGCATCTAACGTAAAATTTGAGCATAATCTGGTAAGACAATGGCTGAATATATGACCTAGCAAGACAATAGCTGAATGTATGATCTAGCAAGATAATAGTTGAATGTATGATCCTGTAAAACAATAAGTGAATGTATGACCTAGTAAGGTAATAAAGTGAGTGAGTGTATGATCTAGTAAGACAATAAGGTAGGTTGAATGTATGACCCATAAGACAGGGTAAGTGAATGTATGACTTAGTAAGACAATAAAATAAGTAAATGCATCACCTAGTAAGACACTAAGTGAATGCTTAAACACAGTAGAAATGTGCAAGAGACCATCCATTTACTGGATCTCTCTGGTGTTAATGGCAATTCTTTCTTTGGTTAAGAAACTTAGCCATTTCAATTTCCCATGGATTCTAATTATCTAGCATCAAGCCCACCATCATTTTAACATGGATATCAATGATCTCGATAAATGTCTTTTTAACAAGGGGAAAAACCTAAATATTTAATTTTGTTCCTGAAAATCCAGAGGGCAGGAGGAAGAAAGTGGAACAGTATGTGTCATCTTATATTAAAATAAAATCAGGGAGAAACAAAGAAACAAAACATTACTCACAATATTTAAATTGTACTGTGATAAACAGAAACAAAATTAAATATGCATATTTAAAAAACATAAACAACATACAACAATTTTTGTTCATGTCTACCAAGCTATCCAGCAAGGCTAACAAGATTTATCTATCACAGACATTATTAGCACAGAAGCTTTCTATATTAGCAAGAAAATAAGATATAATATTAATAGAAAGAGAATTGTTCTTTCAAAACTACAATACTTTTAAAAGATTTTATACATTCAACATTAACAACAACTGGAAAAAGTCCAGTAAAAAGAAGTCTAAATCTGTGTCATTAGTGAAAAGGACCGATTATTTTATTATGTCAAATTTTGTTATAAATAATTTTTTTTTAAAGTTATGCAATTTTGGTCTAATAAATTTATCAAAATGTTTCAGGATCATCAATTTTAATTCTCAGCAAAGAAAAGTTTATATACAAAATGTCCTATTTCATAAGGAATGCAGTTTTAATTGTGATCATATGGGGAAAAAATCTTTTAAACAATCCAATTGCAGGACCTCAGACTATTTAATAACTACAAAATGCTGATAAATCTTCACACACACACACACACACACACACACACAAAATGAAGCAGCTGATTAAATACTGTCCAGGTCAACTATTCATCTCAAGTTTGTGAAATATTTAGATTAAACTTACCAGCATAACACTTTTTGTCAACATGATATAAAAGCATCTATTTGAATTCTGTGATTTTACTTTAAGAAATAAAATTGTTTTTATAAATATATATATTACCTTATATGTTCATAAATCAATTCTCTCTCTCTCTATATATATATAGAGAGAGAGAGAGAGAGAAAGAAGATGACAAAAATTACTTCCATTTACAAGTAAATTATTGTATTGTCTTTATTTGTATTACTGTAGTATAAATTTAGTAACATGGGGGTAGTAAATGGTTGCATTGCAAAAATGCCTATAAGCAACCCAAAACGAGAAGAAAACCACCTAGTCATATCACTGGTATTATGGATGAAAGAAGGCCACAAACCATATTTGCTTTATTCTTCAATTAAGTGACATGTCTGCAAGAATGGAAAGAAAACAAAACAACTGTTTTTTGTTTGTTACTCATTCTAATAGGGCTGTGTTGTTGGTGCGAATATTTGTGCTTATTAGAGCTTTTGAGAAAAGCACTTGGGGTGGAATTCCTGATATCTCAAGACAAATGTGCATGCACTCTATGAATTACCAGAATATTCTGTGAGATTCATCTGATTTGTTTAGTTTTTCTTATTAACAAAAAAGTCATCTTAAAAGTATACTAAGCAAAATAAAATGTATTTCCCAAATACAATTACCACGTGTTTCAAAATAATGAACATTGTGCATGCATTATGTGTATATATATGTGTGTGTGTGTGTGTGTGTGTGTGTGTGAAGGGGGAGATAAGCAGTATCAATGCCTACTTTTAAAGTTTTAATCATTCTTTAAAATAAATCTAATTAGAGATTATCTTTAAGGTTAATCCTTTAACTTCTTTATCTTCAAATTACCAGTATTTACATGCACCTTACATTTATTTTTGTCATAAATGTTTAATAACCCTTCTGTCTTAAATGACAAATATCACAGAATGTAATCATTTTAACTAGGAATAATAAACCACACAACATCAAATTAAAACTGCTATTACTTAAAACCATATTAACAGTGAACAGTAAATATGTTAGGTAAGAACAATTTCAGACACCATTTAAATAATTTTGGGGGGAAAGGAACATTTTTAAAGCAAAGAATGAGATAAAAATATACAAAGAAATTAAAATAAAATTGTAATATACTAGAAATTGAAATAAAACTGTAATGCATTAATAAAACATCACAATGAATGTGATGTATTCTAACAAATTAAAACTTCTTAAACTTGAAAGAAAAGGTAAAAATGGCAGGTTACACACATACATTAAACACAGCCATTTATATTTAATAAATTTTAAATTAACTTTTCAAAAATCTTCAGAATTTTCTCTTTTTAAATTTATTGTCAATTAATGTTATTTATTTATTTACATTAGTTCATTAACTAGAGCCATGCAAATAAGGTCCATGAATTAATTTTTGTTTAAACAAGTTAAAATGCTTGAATAATTTTGTCTCTATTTGCTATTTACACAAACATTTATGTTTCCAGTGATTCTGTCAAATATTTGATTTTATAATTGGTATAAATATATGCTTATTTTTAGCAATTTTAAATGTTTTAACATATTACTTTTGTTTTAACTTTGTTTTAATGATTGTATCACTATTTATTCTAGCTACATTTGATGTTAACAATGTTGTTACTATTATAATAATCTATGGAGAATTTTTAACCTACAAAAGTTATCTCAAATTATCAACTCACCAATAAAGTAAATTTCAATACATAATCCATCATTTAAGTCATCAATGCATTGTGGTAAATCACACAATTACACACATGCACATTTAAGCATACACACACTCTTACATGATATTATGAATATACAAGTTACTGATTTAACTATCCTTGTAGTCTGTAGGTTCTGCCTCAATGCTAACGAGGATTAATGGGATTAATGAAATTAATTAATTTTGTGATCTTTGTAATTTACCAATGTCAGCAACAGGCAGAGACATAAAACTGCAGATTTAATAAAAGTATAATAAATTTACTGCTCCCTTAGTACATATCATCTTGTTCAACAGAAAATTTACTTTTCTGCTACAAGACAAAACATGCTGATAATGCATTCTCATGTAAATTCTTTTGCTCACATATAAATAAATTTCCATGCATTATGTTAATAAATATAAACATTGAAAAGTATTTCCCCCCAAAAGATCAATTATATTATATTATATTAGGATTATTTAATTTGTAAATATAATTGAGAACTACAGTCCACAGCAAAAAGATATACTTAAGAACACACGGTAATGTCTCAGAACATGGTTACAGCAAGTACAAAAGGGAAAAAAAGAAAATGTTATGCACAGTTAATTAGCCATCATTCAGGCTCCAAATATTATGTTGGTCATTTGTAATCAGTAATCAAACTGAGAATTTCTTAACTTTCCTGATAACAATAACAAGAACCACACTGCTGACCAAATGATTGGAACATTTTTAACATACCCTTTCTTTCCTAAAAGAAAGAAAAAAAAGAAAGCTACTCTTTACGAATAAAGGAATTATCATTACTGAGAGTCAATGATTGAAAATTAAAAGACAAATGAAATATTTAAAACTGAAATAAATAGCATGCAGAAATTTATGTAAAAAAAAAAATACATATACAAAACCCATCAATTAAATAGTTGTAATTATGTACATAAATTAAATTAATATTTTTTAATGAATAAAATTTGTTTCTTTTTTTGAAATGGGAACCTTTCAGACCACTTTTGAAACAAAGGGAGCTCAATCTTGATGCTATCGAAAGCTATCACAGTTTTGATTAAGGCAGTATATTTAATATGCATAAATCTGTGCATGTATTCTTGCTTTGATAATTTTGAATAAAATATGCTGACCTTCAAACCTTAGTTGTTCACTTATCACATCAAAATTACATTACAAACTTATGAAAAAAACATCAACAAGCAAATAAAAACTACTGAAATGTCATTAAGATCATAACAAACAAAACAGAATTTCAAAATAATAAGTTTGTTTAACAAAATGCTGCTGATTTTAATCTGAATTTTCAAATATATTTTGTATTGCAATTAAAATACATGTACTACTGATTATTATTTCGTTATTCATATATTCTATACTGTAATGAAAATATTATTGAAAGAATGTTTTACTATCACTATTTTTAGTTTAAAGTATACTACTGAAAGAATTTTTATATTTTATTAAAGCAATCACCATTTGATTTTTAACTAATATTATGGTAAAAAAAGTAAATAAAAAAGGGGAAAATCTTAACTGAATAAGCGACAAATTAAAATTAAAACTGCAGACCACATGAATTTCAGAATTCAAATTTCTGATTACATTAAAAAAATGTTACCAGAAACAATGTTCCCTCTAATATTTTTCCTATGTGCGCAGAACTAGCGGTTGTTTGAGTTTGCTACCAAAACTTATGTGTGGAATTTTAAAACTGTTGCGTGGCCACACAGCTGCACACCTTAGAGGGAACATTAAATAAACAAAATTTTCTACACATTGCGAGAAATCTTATTTTGGGGAGTTACATTTAAAAATTTTTTTTACATATATCAATTTTAATATGCTGCATTTAATGTTTGAAATGCAATTTCAGGGTTTCATGAGCAACAGAAGTCCCTGATTGTTGGGACTAATGTTTAATGCAGAATAAAGAAAATTATATTTCTCCAGTCATATGACAATCATTATCCAATATATATTTCACTTCACCTGCAGCTGACACATAATTTCCTGATTCTATTTAAATTAATATCACAGAATTATCGCCAAACAAATATTCTTTTGTATGCAAAGGTAGTTTTCAAAACTGGATACAAAGTAATGTGAGAATCCAAGTTGGTTTGAGCACATTGCGTTACTCATGATGAACATAAATGGATTTTGATACGACATTGAAAATATAAATAAAGGACAGCTCTGTATTAACAGAGGAAAATCAAAATAAACATTGGATATTTCTTTAAAGATTTTAAAGATTTTTTCCCCACTCAAAGAATTTGTGAAGAAAATCATTACATCTATCTGTCTGTCCATCTGTTGTACATCAATGATGTCATCTTTTGCATACAAGATTGCACAATCTACTTGACGATGACACAGATTGCTTCATATTTACACAATATTTAAAAATAAAATAATTAAAGAAAATGATTTATCAATGAAAATGTCAAATAATGCTGAAGAATGCAGCATGCTTACTATTTTGCTTTTTTAAAGACATGGTACAGTGTTACATAAAATATCATTAAATTCGATAAATCACATAGTGAGCATGCAATTTCAAGATTTAAAAAGTAACTACAAGCAAATAAATGGATTTATAATGATATAATTATTATTCATAACAAATCAGACTTAAATGCTATGAAGTAACACTCCCCCACCCCCACCCTGCTTCAAACTCATATACATAGGTTGTTAAAACATTTTCTTCAAAGAATTATAAGAATGATCCTTATAAACTCAAATCTGTCTACATGAAAACATCAAAATAATATTGTATAATAGACAATGTGACACTGACACTAAAGTGGCATGACGCCAAAAATTAAAATGACATCATGATGGTGTAAGAATTAAAAGGGAAACTGCTGTGGGATAACTATCACATAAATCAAAAGGACAACTCTGCAAGACTGATTCCCTATTTGGAAGATTTTGCAGTATATAAACTAGGTAGAATTATCCCAGAAAAAAAAGAAAGAAAAGAATTATGCTAGAAAGCAGATAATCAAAGAGTCTGCCAAATGGAAAAAAAAAAATATGAAAGCTGAACAGATTTGATCATTGCAAGCAGTAAGGCTATTGGGTCATGTTTGTACTGCAGGGTATAATGTTCACAATGGATTTATTTCATTTGAAAGTGAAACTGACCTTTGATTGTTAAATGATGTGCACATGAAAATGTTTTACTTTTATTTTCTCCTACCCAACCTACATTTAGAATTTTTCTCTCAAGTCTCAAAAGCTTTAGGGTTCTTGGAACATTACCTCCAGACAAAGGAGTACAGAAAGTGATGAAAAGCAGTGAGGAGTCTGCCTAAAAGCTTGGGTCCTTATGCATGGTACGATAAGTTCACATTCTCTCTCTAAATAAGAATAAAATGTACATAGCAAAATATGTCCTTTAAATTCTGTACTCTCAAGAAACAAATGTGCAGGAATTTTAATTTTACAATTCTCTCAGTTATAATCAACTACTATGATTCATTCACAACCTATGGAACTTCAAAAGAATTTTTGTTGTTGTTTGGATGAAGATTTGCATAATCATTGCCTAGTGGAAGATTTTTTTTAAAGTTCTATGTTATCCTATATTTACACACACACTAAATAATATCTTTTTTTTAAAACGGAGATTGTTTTCCTTGTTACTGGCTGCCTATATTTTACATCTATTAAGATTATTTTACTGCTTTTGGATTTTACAGTGCATGTAACACACATCAGTTTTGTATATACTATTACTCTTACCTCCCCTTAATTGTAATGCTTAGAATCACCTTTAACTGTCCACAATGCAGAGATGCACATTCTTTTTTTAGAAGAAATGTCATTGTTTCAGTGAACCTTTGTCAAGTTCTGAAGGAAGAAAAAATATACAAATTAAGTTTATCATTACACATGTAATCCCGCTCACTACAAATGCTATTCAAGAAAGCTGAATGCAAATCATTATGCAAACTTGACATGTTTGGTAGAGGTATACTTATAGTAGTGGTACCGAACTTGGAGGTATGCATCATACAGTGTGTCAGTAAGTGTGTGGCACAAACCAGTCTCAACCAAGCGGCAGTAAAGTCCCAGTCCCAAAACACTCAGGAAAAAGCAGCAGATGAAGAGTAGAACAGACAACAATGTCCGAGACAAACATTCCTCTGAGGAAAAACAAAAAGGTGGATTTCATCACAGAAGGTTAATTTATCATCACAGAGAGTTAATGTATCACCACAAGGGCTAATTTATTTTAGGAGGTTAATTTATCATCAAGGGTTAAAATGATTTAAAAAATAGGGGGTTAATTTACCATTGAGTGTTAAACAATAAAAAAAATAAAATATTATCATACTCTTTCAACTGATAATCAGAATTAAAATAAGCAATCAATTTCATTTGCATTCAATTTGAAATTACAAAACAGCAAATAGAAAAATCCATCAACAAGACACTCTCAGATGTAATGGATATAACGCTAAAAAATATACAATGTTATAATGCTTTAATGCTGAAAAATTAAAATGCTAAATAAAAAAATGCTATAATGCTAAAAGAATATAATGCTATAAAACCCCCATAATATCTGGAAAGACATTGGAGAAAACCACTGCTTATTCTCCCACAGTATGTTCTGGTTGCACAGACAAATGAATATTTCTATGTAAAATACCCTTTTCCTGCTTACAGAAAAGGAAAATCATAAACTTTATCATCTTCCTTTACTGTTTATGTGTCATTTTAAAACAAGTGGACAGCACTCTTCTTGACAAATGCTTTTAAGTTTTATTTCCCCTGGCCCATGTATGTACACAATGCTGGTATTTCCTATATTCAACAAAATATTATTTATGTCAAAAATCTTAAATTATGCTTTCAATGGAAAGCAAAATTTTTGAAAAATCTGATTATCCTCCCTAGTAGAATACAGTTGTGCTGATTTTGGGCAGTCCCTACATAAAATATAATATTTATGGACGCTGTTTTAAAATGCTTGGAAGTGTGAATACTGATTTATCAACCGTTATAAAAATTTAAATGATAAAAATGTACTTGTAGAAAACATGACAGTTTTGGGCAGTCTTTGAAATGAAATGAAGTATACTTAGTGGACGCAGTTTAAATTGACTTGAAGTGTAAATGCAGCCTTATCTACCTTGCTCTCGGTTAGTGTTGTCAACTACTGACTCATGGAATCGAACTTGTTTTTTTTCTTTTTCTGGAAGGAAACAAATGAAAAATTTAACTTAACATATATCCTTTCACTGTCTGATTTCAAAACAGTTTATTAAAAGAGATTTTTTTCTCAGTTCAGAACTAAGAAACTATTTAGTAAAAAAATCAGTATGCAGGGTCATTAGACAGAAATAACTGAACAATTACAATGTAGTTAAGTAAATTTGGAAAATACATATTCTCTTGAATGCAATAACCATATATTATCTCCACTTAATTTTTGATAAATCCTTATGGTCATCATAGCAATGAACGGGTTTAACAAACATTATAATAAGATTTGTACTCATTTGGCTGTACATTTGTACTATGCTGTACACATAAAAAAACTCTAATCACATACCATTTTTATATTACATATATTGTGCCATATAAATTTTATGTTGATATCAAGATGCACCAAAACTAAAATTTTACTACTCTATGTACTATTGCACACTGTACAAATCTGAAGGGATCATATTCTTAAAGTATTCCATTCTCAAAGAGCACTAATTTCAAGAGTACTATTCTCATAATTTATACATTTTAAAGTGTTCTATTCTCAAAGACATTAATTTCAACCTGCACTATTCTCAAAGTGTACTAATATCAAGACAATACAAATGAATGTATTAAGTCATAATATATGAGAATGTTCTACCCATGGTGATTAATTTGTTAAATATGCCATTCATTAAAATTTTAAAAAAACCTTTTCTACAACTGATATAGATAAGACATGTACCAACAAAATATGAAACAGGCATCCTTCATGTTCACAGAATTCCTGTCATGCATTTAACTGTAAATATTACTGAAATATCAGCATACATCTGTTTGAATTTGTTTGGGATTAAATGTACTATTGGTATGCTACCTCATTACTGACTACCAATATTTAACAATATTTATATTTTAGTTTTAATATCTGTTAATGTTTATAAACTCTAAAAAAAGCATCCAAGCAAAAGTATTGCTACTTCAGCCTACTTGTAGATTTGACATGATGATACAATAAAATTAGCAGGAAGTAAAGGCTACACCAGACATTATTAGTAGGAAGTACAGGCTACACCAGACATTATTAGTAGGAAGTACAGGCTACATCAGACATTATTAGTAGGAAATACAGGCTACACCAGACATCAGACATTATTAGCAGGAAGTACAGGCTATATAAGACAGCATACATTATTAGTAGGAAGTACAGGCTACACCAGACACCAGACATTATTAGTAGGAAATACAGGCTACACCAGACATCAGACATTATTAGCAGGAAGTACAGGCTACATAAGACAGCATACATTATTAGTAGGAAGTACAGGCTACATAAGACAGCATACATTATTAGCAGGAAGTACAGGCTATATAAGACAGCATACATTATTAGCAGGAAGTACAGGCTACATAAGACAGCATACATTATTAGCAGGAAGTACAGGCTATATAAGACAGCATACATTATAGTAGGAAGTACAGGCTACATAAGACAGCATACATTATAGTAGGAAGTACAGGCTATATAAGACAGCATACATTATTAGTAGGAAGTACAGGCTATATAAGACAGCATACATTATTAGTAGGAAGTACAGGCTATATAAGACAGCATACATTATAGTAGGAAGTATAAGGTACATGAGACAGCAAAAATTATTAGCAGGAATTACAGGCTACACCAGGCAGTACATATTACATCTATTGTTTTACTTTAAAATTTATATTTAACATTTTGTCAAACGTTTATGACATAAATTTAGGAACAGACATTAACACTGTCATAATTATTCTTTTTTATGACTTGTAAAAACTGTTTATATTGAATTTACTTTTTTTAACTTCAACTTAATTTTGGAAGTTTTTAAAGTTCTAAAATGTAGGTTTTGACTTAGTCATCTGCATGAACTACAGATTTATATTAAAGAAAGAAAAAGAAAAAGAAAAAGAGGGACATAACATGTATTTTGAAAAAAAAATTTCCCCTGTGTCTTTCACATAAATTTCCCCTATGTCTTTCTACACTCAATTACTGTCTTCATAAACAGTTAAACAAATATCTCTCGAAAGCGCACTCAACAAATGACAGTTGGGAATAATTGTTTACTGACTAATAAGAAAAGTAATTCAATCTGCATGTGATGATATCTGAAAAATACTGACTGCTTGGAACTCACCACACAAAGGAACAATGCTCTCTGAAACTTATTATTTTCTCAGACAGATCTATGCAACAAAACATCTATTTCTGTGATTGCGATTTAATTCTTTGCTAAACTGTGCACATCAATGATGTGGCCAATTAGTATCCTTGAAACTCACGTTTATATGTATTCTATAGAAAGCTACAGTCATGCAAGAGTTAATGTATCTTGAAAAAATTAGCCTAAAGAATAATGTATATTGTCAGCAGGATTAGTTCAACAGGTACCTGAGTTTTTTCTATTTCTTAAAATTGAAACAGGCGAGTTTTCGTTTGTTGGAGTCGATGGAACTGAATCTTCTGATTCTGGAACACCCTCTCCAGGACTGCTGGCTGTCTCCAAGGAATCTGCAGGAAAATATTAAGATGTAGAATATTATTTTTCATATATGTTTACTCTTACTTTTATGAATAACTGAGCTCATGAAAACAAAGTCCATTTACATGTATCATAAGCAAGGTGTGTGACAATTCAATGTAATTTTTTAAATTCTATCCATGATATCAAGTTTTTGAAATATTATAAGCTGGTCAATGAAAGACTATGGATGGGAAGTCAATGAATGACTATTCACAAGTCAATGATTGTTGACTATCTACAGGATGTCAATGATTGATGACTATTCACAGAAAGTCTGTGAGTGACTGATCACAGGAAGTAAATGAATGACTATCCAAGTAGGTGTCAGGTTTTCAAAATTACCTCCCTTGTACTTTTCAACAATACATAACACTGATAGTACATTTCTAACGCACTTTGGAAATCAATACTGTAGGATTAATCCTATTTTGCAACTAAAACTAGGACACTTTAGAAAGTCACGTCTGTAGGAATAATCCTATTTAGCAACTAAAGCTAGGACACTTGTATAACAAATAATAATATTACTTCAATAATGCTCAGAGGAAGGTTAATACAAAAGTATTATAATTAATAACAATTTTTTTGTTCCCATTAGGTTATATAATAAAATCTGATTATTCATTATTTAACATGAAATCAGCCGTGGCTGGAAGCGCTTCCCCAAATTCAGTCATTCATCATTACCACTCTACAACCTTCCTTTCAACAGCACTCCACTCTGTCTTTCATTATCTTCAACTCTCTGACCAGATACACCTTGTGCCAGGCAGCCAAACTGGCTGATAGCTAGAAGCTGCTATCATGCAAAAAAAAACAACAAAACAAAATAAAAAACCTCTGAAATTGTTCTATTTTATTTTTAATACTATATCTGAACTAGATTTTACTTTTTTCTTACAGACAATCAAATTTTATTTTTTCATTTAAAAATACCATAAAAATAATTATATTTAATCTAAAGCTGTTTCTGCATAATAAAAACTGACTGACTGGTATTTAAATCAGTCTAATTTATAGTATAGTCTTTGGGTTTACAATTCCCCAGAAATAGATGAAATGCACAATGAACACTATTTATTTATGAAATTTATTTATTTATGAAATCTTCAGAACAGCATTAAAAGAAATGCAAAAAACCCCCACTTTCTTGAAACTTTAGAACAGCAGGCGAAAAAAGCAACATAAGAAACAAAATTCAAAACTATGGTACCTGTATATTGCTGCTTGCCTACTTCTGCATACAGAGCAGCAAAAAAGTCCAAACTTTCCAGCGTCTTTGGATGGTGGTTCCCTAGCACTTCCTGCCTCAGTTTCGTACACTGTCAATAAAATGTGAAAATTCTGTATCACGTTAGACGTGGCTAATCACAAAGAAATTCTTTACTATTCAGCACTGACTTTTAAAAATGAAATAAATGTGGTATTTGGCAAAGCCAACAAAAATTTCTAAGAAACAATGTGATGTACTTGGAAAGCTGGTCTTTTTTAATATCAATAATTTTTTAAAAATAAAATAAACTGATTAATTATTAAAAAATTTGCAAAATGTAAGTCACTGAGTCATTCAGATAGAAAACAGCAAAAATCATGTACATGTAAATCCTTCAGCATTGGTCTGTTCTAATGAAAAATTATTACCCCTTTAGTGTAGTCTTTTTGAACCTTTTTATCCAGGAGGAACCCTTGAAATAATTTTCAGGTCTCAGGGAACCCCTGCATAAAAATTACTGTATCTATGATGTTTATTTTTTTAAATCATGATCTCCAGAGGAACCCCTGGTGCAGAACCCTAGTTGAGAAATCTTGCTTTAGTGAATTAAGTCTTCAAATATACTTATGATATTAAATAAAATAAATCAGTTTTCTATTTCTTACGAACAAAATAGATGCAAAACCTGATGTAAAAAGTACCTACTAAGTAGGTACATATATTTATCACTGCATAATTAGAAAAAACGAAATAGATATTGTTGAATTTGTGCATAAAGTTTTGCACTCACACATAACCACACAGAAACACACATGCACGCACTCACACACACGTGAAGGGAATAGGAAACAAAACAGCACATTACCTTTCCTGCATATTCCAAAGCAAGTTGTGGTCTGAAATATAAAACCAGAGTCTATTATTCCCACAATGTACTAATCCTACTTAAACAGAGTAATCATATCCATGATAAGTCAATCACTTTCTGCAATGTTATCTACCTCCATAATTTATTCATGATAAGTCAATCACTTTCTGCAATGTTATCTACCCCCCATAATCTATTCATGATAAGTTAACGACTTTCTGCAATATTATTTACTTTTTAACCTTATCCAAGATAAACCCATGCAGTCTCCCTCTTTAATCATATCTATGCAAAGTAAACCACCTTTAACCTTATCCAAAATATCATCTTATACAATATTATTTACCTCTCTCATCATATCTACGAATAGCTAATTATTCATACAATGCCATCTATCTACCTAAAAGTAATAATTTCAAAATTTTATGCTAATCATATTCATGAAATAAATCTCTGATGACTTACTAACATACTGTGCTACCATTTTGTTTTCCATGGACCAGAATTACTACTCATCAAGTTGATGACAAGAAAATATTTTTTTTTAGCAAAATAATTTTAACATATATTATGTTTGCAAGTGAGCAATGCATCTTTTGATAAAAAGGAAACAAATATATCAGTCTTCTTTATTTTTTCCTCATTTAACATTGGTACTGATCAGGAAGAGGTTATATACAATACTGTATCATGCTTGAAAAGAACTCTTATGATTTGACTTGGATTACATCAAAATAAAAATTCATACCCAAATCAGATATTTATATTGAAACAGTGTTGTGAAAATAAATGAAAGAAGAGTGTTTAACACTCACTGTTTGTGATCAATGCATAGTTTTGCCAGGTGCTCATATTCTTCTGCTTGAATTGTCTCGAGAGTGGTCTTGTCATGGAGGGTGTCATGGTCACCACTCTCTTGATTTAACTGCATTTCTTCTACAATATAAAAATAACTTCGTCCTATTTTATTTTAAAGTGTACCACTTCAATATGCTTGTTGAATGAAAGAAATCTGTAGTTGTCTGTCATACGTGTGTGTATGTCTGTGAGAAATTGTGTGTACAAGCTTGCACTGTTATATATGTTATGATTTAACAAATGTTCATATGCACACATCATGCATCAGATGAATATTAATAAAATATGAATATACAAAAGGTAAAGTGAACAGTCTGGAGTTTGGCGCTAAAAGTGCTTTCATAAACTTATGAAAAACTGAGTAGATGAGTGTAATTACAGTTTCTTAAAAAAAAAACGAAATTCCAAATAACATAAAGAATTTTAAAGTCAATGAACAGTATTGCAAACATTATACAAACCAATTTAAATATGACTTTTGGTTTTATTTGTGTTCTGAAAACTTTACTAACTATTGTGGCTTTAAATAAAATAACTTAAATTACCGAGCTTCTTTTTAATTTCTTCGGTGTTAATTAAAGCGTTCTCATAGTACAGCTTTTCTGCCTGGATGAAGTGAATAGCCTTTTCAACTTGGATACAATTAAGGAAATCACATAAAATAAATGACTTGTGTAAAAGATAGTAGTGAATGTTTAAATGTTGCATATGTTAACTTTTATAAATGCTGAATATTGCAAATGACTTAAATAATTATGGGGCCATCCATGATCCATTTAGTGTATACCCCCCAAAAAACATCAACAAAAATCAAACAAACAAAAACAACAAGTAAACAACACAAAAAGTCAGCAATTTGGAACTCTCACCTCCTTTCTTACATGGTTAACATTCCTCCTTCCCCAGCCTGTGTCCCCCCCTCCCAATTTCATTATTTTTACTTAGTGAACACATTTGTCTCATTAAAATAATGCAATTAAAATATTTAAATTGTAAAAAACTAATTATTACAATTATTATACAACATCGTTATAGATCATAGCAGTATGTTTCTGCTAACAAATTACAAAGAGACCACCATTTAACA
This sequence comes from Sinotaia quadrata, assembly GCA_028829895.1. NCBI lineage: Eukaryota > Metazoa > Mollusca > Gastropoda > Architaenioglossa > Viviparidae > Sinotaia > Sinotaia quadrata. Next base: position 83,834,090 of record CM054177.1, read on the forward strand.
ATAAAACAGGATTCAATTATATCACATCAATTCTACGTCAACCATTTTTCATCCCTGTTTTAGTCATTAGTTCAAACATTTGTAGAAATAATAGTCTATTCATCCAATACATCTCTATATAAAGCACATGTGTAACACCTCAATAGCAAAAATGCATTAAATATTTCTAAGTCCATCCTCTCTCAACAAGTCACTTAACTCACCATTAAGCAATGGCCATTTTTCAAGACTGGACTTTTTTGCCACACCAAAAATCAAGTGATCAGACAATAGAATTCTCTACATCATGTAAACTTTTGATCTCAGCCCATTGGCTGGTCTTGTTTTCACAAATCTTAACCATTGGATAATAACAACTACTCATCTAGTTGGAACTGGTTTGCATCACATCAGCACTTTCTAGCATATTCTCAATTCGAGTGGTTACTCCAACTCAGACACTTCCAAAAATCATCATAAGGAGTGTCCAAAGTTGGGTCACTTTAACATTTTAACAATGTATGTAACAATTAAATCTAGAAATAGGGATAGGCAACTTTACTCCACCACAGATTTTCTTCTACTTATCTACAAATACCCATAATCAGTGGTGGTGTAAGGAATGAGGTAGGATGGCTGTTTGGAGATGCTGCAGAGGTTTAAAAATTATTTCTCATGATAAATGACAAGGTATGGTTTTACATCTCATTTAAATAATGACATTTTTCAGGGCAATACCAAACTGCCTTGATCAAGCAGCAGAAGATCCCTGACTGATGGTGAAAACAAATTGCGGTGTGAAGAGATGCTTATATTCTGCAGGAAAGATATAAAGATTTTCTGTTGCTTGTTAGTTGTATGGCAATGGGGGGCTTTTTAAGATACTGACCTTGGGCATTGTAAACCAGCCAGTGCACACAATAAAACCACATTATGGATTTATCACCATCCAATAATACACACATGCACTTAATACAGTAGATGAAACACCTTACATCTCACATATCTACTTAAAGTTTAATTCACAAGCATATAAACCACACTGTTCCTCCTCAACCTTACACAAATGCATGAAAAGATTAAAAAATGGCACTAATGACATTATTTTCTTAGTCTGCAGGGGGGCTGTTTTATTTATTTATTGTTATAAAATTTTAAACTTAGAGATAATAGAAAAAATTACTTAACATTATTTTGACAAATGCAAAATAAGGTAAAGAAATGTCAGAAGTATTAAAAATACACTGAATCTCTCTCATATATATATATAAGGGAAAGAGAGAAAGGAAAAAAAGAAAGAATGAGTGAAAGACCTCACAAAAACACCCTTCACCCATTATTTTTTAAAATATTATAATATCACTAACAGCTAAATACAACTTTTATTTTGGCTTGATATGTACTCTTGAATTTGCTTATAATGAAAACTATGTATGTGTTTGTCTATGTGTTTGTGTGTGTGTGCATGTGAGATGATGGATGAAGAAACCATAATCATTCCTTCTATTCATATAAGAATTACATTTACAAAATTTACTGACAAAATTTACTGCCAATAACAACATGTAATAAGAATATTTTCAGTGTGGTGAGTTAAATCTATTGTGAATGAAATATTTATATTTTATTTCACATATAAAGGATACACTCTTGATTCTCATAGTAGATTTCAGCAATCTGCAAGGAAAGTAAGTGTAATCACTCAATTACAGATTTAAGGACAACACCTTTTGTAACTATTTATTATCTGTAATTTACTATTTATTATCTGTAATAATCTGATTATTATTTAATCTTGATATAATATTATAAATATTATATATGGGGGGGGGGGGGGAGAAAAAACAACAACAGAATGGGTGAATATGTCAACACTACTATTTTATGTAATTATCTATCTATCTATCTATCTATCTATCTATCTATCTATCCCTTAGTCTTGCCAATTGTTGGGAAACCACTGATGACCTGACAACCATTTCATTCTGCTAATCTTACTGTATCACTTAGCTTCAGTCCTGTCCACTCTGAGATGTTATCCTCTCATCTTTTCTTATGTCTCCCTCTCCTTCGCTCTCCTTGCACAGTATCTTGCATGACTGTCTTAGCAAGCCCTGTTGATCGTGTAAACATGACCATACCATTTCATTTTGCGTTTTTTCACAATGGCCAATAGCTCTTCATAGGGCCCAATGGCTTGCCTAATTCTGTTTCCCATTTCCTCATTCTTGACATGATCTCTATACGAAATGCCAAGCAACCTTCGAAATCATCTCATTTCAGTAGCTTGTATCCTCCTTTCAAGATACACTGTAAGGGTCCATGACTCACAGGCATATAAGAACACAGATACAACCAAGGAGCACATCAGTCTGAGCTTTGAGCTGAAAGACATGTTTCTGGCTTTCCAAACTGTCTTCAGCCTTGCCATTGCTGTTATTGTCAGAGCAAACCTGGACGGTATTTCTGGTTTTGATCCCTCATCTGTCAAGATGGCTCCTAAGTACATGAATTTATTAACTGTTCACAGTTTCTGATCACTAATATTGATGTCAGTGATGATGCCACTGGTGTTGTTGGTAATCAATTTGGTCTTCTCTGCAGTGATTCCCATACCAAAAGCAGTAGCTGTCCTATCCAGTTTTGCTACCAACTGAGCTAGCTCCTCATTTCCTGCCATCGATGTCATCAGCAAAGTGTAAGTTCGTTATTATTGGACTAGTTCTGCAGGGATGCTATCTACTCCCGCTGCCTTCCCTTTTTTCAATGATTTCACTGCAGTCTCTAGTTCTTCTCAGAGGATGGGGTAGTTGTCACTGGTGGAGTGTTGAGTACGTCTGGGTTCCCTGTAGGTCTGTGGTTGCATAGGTCTGAGCAGCAATTCTGTCCACCTCTTAAACCCTTTGAACCCATGATACCGCTATAGCGTACATAACACAGCAATCATTGAAATGAGAGTGCAAAATTACAACACATTCAGTGCAATTAACCCATTCTAATCATCATGCCATAAAATATGCTGCACATTTGTATTTAGCATTAAATAGGTCAAGCAATTTGGCTGTAAAATGGAGTATTTTTATAGTATTTTAATTTAATTTTTAAAGTGTAGTAATATGTATAAATAGTGTCCTAATTTATATCATTTATGTAGATAAATATTATTACTTATTTGCAATCTTAAAAACAAGTGAAAAAGAATGGTTTACAACACTGCAATTTAATTAGAGCAACATAATGAGGCTTCAACAGAGTAAACATCTGCAACCAGCTTCTTTTAATGCATTCATGGAGGCATAATACTAAAGTAGCACTTGCTGCAAGGAACAAGAATACTTTGGAGAGAAAAACAAGTTACAAAACACAACATTTAATGCAGTCAAGGGGTTACAAAATAACAAAACACACAACACATTAAATTTTAAAAAAATAATCAATCAACGAATTATCAATGAATAAAAGTGATACTCCACAAGTTATCAAGCTTTAAAGGAAATTTAAAAAGAAAAAATAAAGTGATGATTGACAAGTTATCAAACTTTAAAAACAATTTAAAAAGAAAATGCCTTTCAATGAATTCATTGGAATAATAAACATTGTTTTATATATAATGTGATGAGCAAAAAATAAAGCTCCACTGAAAAGAAAAAGAGAGGACAATCTATTGCACAGTAAGGAATTTACAAAATGTGTATCATTCCCTCTTGTACCATTCTCTATCCTTACATTTCTGAGACACTGAGGCAAGAGAACAAATCTGGTATCCTTGGAGAGTCCAGAAAGACAACCAAGGTAACACTTCAGTGCCAGTTCTTTCTTGCCCCCCTTTTCCAGGGAAAGTCCTCGAGCAAACAGTTTATTTCTTCCTTCTGCATCGAGATTTGATGTGTCACCCAATTCCATATCTGTAAAGTGAAAAGAAATACACAATATAACACAAACTCCAATAAATAAGTAAATAAAATTAAGTACAACATTAGGTTAAATTTAATAATATTAATAATGATGATAACTTATATAGATAATTTATATCTGTAAGGTCTCAGAACTTTATAATATCAGCATAAAAAGATTAATAAAATATAATAAATAAATCCAGATAAAACAAAAAAGAAGTTTTCAAACAAATAAAATATAATGAATGATGGATGCAGATATGTGAAAAATATACAAGCAGCATATACAAAATTACAATTATGATGCAAGAATGAGTTAGCAAATATTTACAAGGAGAAATTAATTTTACAAAATAAAAGAAGCTGCATGGTTATTCATACTGCTGGAAGAAACATCTCTCTTTAAATAACAATCATCTTTTTGATTCAGAGTTTCAGAGGCAGCTGTTCCAGGTAAACGAACCTTGATATACAATCTTGTTATTCTTGGGAATACAAAGCATATGTAAGTCAGATGAACAGAACAAATTTCTAGCAGGAAATCAGATAAATTCTTTCAGTCTAGAGTTGGTCAATGAAATATAACAAAGAGAAGATACATTAAGTGTCACTTTAACTATGTAGTCAATGAAAGCTGTAGAAAAGAGTGATTTGATCAGATTACTCTTAGAAAGATTCCAGTTTGGATGATTTGAAGCTGCCTCAAAAGATGTATTAACAGATTAGGGAAAAAAGCTCTCTTCAACAGCCAAGAAAAGAAATAAATCAAAAGGTTTTTTGTGGTATAAGTATTCATCTGTCTCAATTCTGTGTATTTTTGCTGCAGCAATAATACTAATCTGTCTCAGCTCTAGGTATGATGTATCGTTAGTACTGATTTCTCATCTCTAGGTAGTGTTAGTATTGATTTGTCTCAGCTTATGTACACTTGCTGCAGAATTAGCACCAATCTATCTCAGCTTTAGGTATGCCTGCTGGAGTATTAGCACCGATCTATCTCTGCTCCAGGGCATGCTTGCTGCAATATTAGTATCAAACTATTTCAGATCTAGGTATGCTGGCTACAATATTAGCACTGATCTATCTCAGCTCTGGTAAGCTTGCTACAATATTAGTGCCGATTTATCTTAGTTCTACGTATGCTTGCTGCAGAGTTAATACTGATCTATCTCAGTTCTAGATATCTGTACTGATTTGCCTCAGCTCTAGTTATGCTACAGCATTAGAACTGATCTGTCTGAACCCAAGGAATGCTTGCTGCAGCATTAGAACTGATCTGTCCAAGCCCAAGGGATGCTTGCTGCAGCATTAGAATTGATCTGTCAGAGCCCAAGGAATGCTTGCTGCAGCATTGGAACTGATCTGTCCGAGCCCAAGGAATGCTTGCTCCAGCATTAACACTGATCTGTCCAAACCTCATGAGCGCTTGCTGCAGAGCCCAATGAATGCTTGCTGCAGCATTAGTACTGACCTGCCTCAGCTCTAGGAATGTTTGCTGGAGTATTATTTCCATTCATTCCAACTGATTTAAACCAAGTGTTATTAGCACTTAAAAATTACCCTTATCTATCAAACCAACTATTAAATTTGATTGACGTATCACATGCAGCCATGTCAGGGAAGATAAATGGTCAGATATAAAGGGAAAATCTCAACCAAAATTACTGATGTTAGCTGTATTATTAATATCATTCCATATTAGTTTTAAGCAGCTAGCACAGAGAAATGCTATTAACAGGTAGCCAGTGAAAAATGTGGAGAAGTGTTGTGAATAGGTAGCCAGTGCAGACTTAAAAGATGATATGAACAGGTAGCCAGTGAAGTGTGTAAAGTGCTGTAAGCAGGTGCCCAGTGAAGACCTATAAAAGTGCTATGAATGTAGCCAGAGAAGTGTTGTGAACAGGCAGCCAGTGAAGACTTAATAGAAGTGCTATGAACAGAGTCAGTAAAGACTTGAACAGGTAGCCAGTGAAAACTAGAAAAGGATGATCAAGTTTCTAGTGAATAGTATGAACAGGTAGCCAGTGAAAACTGAAGAAGTGCTATGAAAATGTTGCCAGTGAAAACTGGAGTGATGCTATGAACAGGTAGTCAGCACATACTGTGAACAAGTAGCCAGTGAAGAGTGCGGAGTAGGGGAATGACATGAAAGCAGATATGTTGGGTATGATTGAACAGATGGAGGTAGACACTGTGAAGGAATTAAACTGAGGTGGACACGAAAGAATTAAATGGAGGTGGATGTTGTGAAAGAATTAAATGGAAGAGGAAGCTAGGATGCATGACCAGTGTTGTGCGTGCATGTGTGTGTGTGTGTGCATGTGTGAGTAGAGTGAATCGTTTCATTACCACCTCCTTATCCTCATCCCCTCAAGCTGGAAGAACTTAAACACACTGAGCAATGGTTGTAAACAGCAGTCTAGATAGACAAGGAAGATGAATATTGGAAATTAGATGTGAAGGGGCATTCATAGAGCAGGAAATAATGGTAGATGCACTAGACATGCAAACTATCAACTACTAGAAAATGTGTAACCCTTGTATGTGAAACTCAGAAGTGTAGAGAATAAACAATTCCTTAATAATCTGGACTCTAATATGTAGAGAAATAGATAATGATGATTTGGGTGACTGGGGACTCCTAATATACATAATTTATTAATAGAAACTAATATAATCATAAAATAGTTAGGCTAACATAAACAAATAATACATTATAAATATATCCTCAAATTGTTCATCTCAAAGATTTACCAGAATCTTGCGCCTTTTTAAAAGCAGACTTTTCTTCTGGATATGAAAGTTCTGCTGGCCTACAGTTGTCAAGGTCAGCTTGCTCTTTGCTCTCACTAGGGATTGATACATTTCCATTATGGTCTTCATTCTTATATGGCTGGTTTTCAGTTTCTAGCTCTGCACCTTGGGCAGACTCCTGACTGAATGGATTACAATCAGTAGTCAACTCTGTCTGCTTTTCCAGATCTCTTCCAAGTGGTCCAATGTCTTCAACACTAGTAGCATTCATTATGAAGAGTGAACACAGTTCAGGTGTATTTCATTATATTATATATATATATATATATATGTATATTATATACTATTAATTACATGCTTGATCATGGCAGTGAAAAGTGTGACTGACTTCTTTTCCTTGGTGATAGCTGAAATAGAAGAAACCAGAAGAAAGTGAATGATATGGCCAATTATGTAAAATAACATTCCTGTTGACACTGAATTAAGACTTGATCTCTTTTGGAGTGGCATGGTAAAAATAAGAGCTAACCCCACAGCAAAATGCAGCCTTCTCTTAAAATAGTTAAATCTGATATTTACTGCAACCTAAAAATTAAAATCCAGTAGTGTGACTTTGAATGTTGTCCCCCCAAAAAAAAAACAAAAAAAAAAAACAAACAAAAAAACCCACTCCTTTGCCCCTTTCCAGAGCTAACTACACAGTGTAATGCAACCCACCAAATCCAATATTTACCTCAGCCCAAAATCTAATACCCAGAATGAGAAGCACAATCTGAGTGAAACATGAATCATCTGCCATGTTGGAGATCACAGTGATGCTTTAGCATGCACTTTACTTTAATTTTAACATAAAAATTTTCAAGGTTTTACTCTAGGAATGTATGCATGCACTTTACTTTTAATGGAAAATTTACATAGTTTTAGGGCTATTGGTGAGCTCCCTTATGGTGCAATGTGGTGCTATATTACCTATCTTGATTCTAGAGCACAAATGTATACAATAGAAAAAGTACAATGAAAATCTGTCTGGTACATTATTTTTAAAATTTAAACCTCCAGAAACTCACAATAACAATTTTATATGTATAGATAATAAAGTTTATATGTGCACTGTAAACTGCATACAGTAAAGATCCAATGGCAGCCCATGAAAATTTGCTTAGAAGAAAATCAACTACCCACCCACACCAAATTCACTTCATTATTCATGTTATTGTTACTGCTTTTCTATCCTTTATATACTTTGTATATGGTGCTTGTACACATACAATTCCACTTCCCTTAAATTTTAAAATTCACTACAAGCATGTCTCTCAATCTCATTTCTATAAATTAATTTATCATAAAATGTATGACAAATGGATCTTATTCTTAAACATTAAATCGGTCAGTATAAGAATTAAGATGTAAGACTACTACTGTACTAGATATACAATTACAAAAGTACAGTAATTATAATAAATGCAGCATGAGAAAAAAATGAACATATTATTATTAACAGAGGTATTTATCTGTTGTAATTATATATATTACAAAAAGATTATAACACTTTTTCTGGACCAATAGGGCTTACACGGTAAAATGTATTTTCGATATTATTAACAAAAGCCAATAGGCCTAATCTTTAAAACAACAGACGACAACTAGAGTCCATAATACATTAATAGTTTTAATACTACCCCTTCACAAAAAACCCCTAGTTATTACTGATAGATATACAAGAGACAAAGATAGCCGGGGAATAAAGCAAAAACATAAATACTATATAAATGGTAACACTATAAGCGAAATGTCAATTGTCATGAGAGGGAATGAGGAATGCGTACTTAGAAAAAAGGACTTTGCATACAAGACGATAACCGAGTCATAATTCTTGGCCTCTATAAGAAAAAACGTGAAAATGTTTTTCTATTATTATGCTATACCACTGAAATTTACACACACAAAATCTGTAAATCATCCTTGTATAAAAAATTTACCTGTATGTGAAAGTTAGTAGAGTTTTCTGTACAAACTAAAATGTATTCATTTTTTAACCAAGGGAGTGAAAAAATGTGCGAGTCTTAGCAAGCTGCAGTTTAAGACACGTGCCAAGTAGGGATGTCTGTAACCTAAGTACATGTACATTGTTTTCCTCAAGAGATGGGGAAAGAAGATATAGGCCTAATCTCCGGCAGACTTAATTAATAAATTAAAAATACCCTTTATTTCGCATCTAAGCCTCCAAAATGACATGTTATAAAAATAGCAATTTAACTGCATGTAATAAACTATTTAAAAAAAAAGAAAAGAAAAGAACATTTTAATTTTTGCCATGCTATTTTCTTTTTTTTAAAAAAAATAAAAAGTCTCATAACCTTTGTTTAATATTTTAATTATCACAATTTAGTATGTGCCCTCTCTTCCTGTTAGCAGTAAATGATGATGAATTTGGTAGTGTTCAGGAGTGTGTGTATGTGGGGGAAGTACGAACCATTGTTAGCCAGTAAATTAAATAAATGATTCAATACAGTTTATTAAAGCTATAAAAGTTATTAAAACAATTCCCTTTTACACGTTTACTGTTTGAATGTGTACTTCATAAAAAGAAGTTTAGATTGTTTCGTAACCATGAAGAGAATGCGCAGAAATTAAACGGTCGGCACCAGCCTTTCTCAAACATATTTTTTTTTTTTTACTGAGGGAACCCTCGAAATAAGTTCCCTGCATAAAAATAACCACATCCATGATGTTTGTTGTTTTTTTTTCCAGTCGCGATTTCTTGGGGAAACCGCAGTGACTGACGTCAACAGCACAAGAAAGTAGAGATAAATAAAATGTAGGTCTACCTATAGTGTTATGTGTCAAGCCAAGAGATCTCCGTATGCTGTTTTATTTAATTTTAATAGACTCAGAAATCTGTTTAGTATATTAAATGAGTAACCGAAATAAAATTACCAACAGCAACAAGTCATAATTGTTTGCTATAAAATTTAAAGAAAGTAATCTTATAGTAGTCTCCCCTGAGTTTTTAATATCCTCTACGCACGCTCACAAAGTTATACAAAGTCGGTTACTCACCCAATATGACGAAGATGATTATCTGGAATTTGTAACGATCGAGTCAAAAAGTTTGTTAAGTCTATGCAGGTGCGTTTTGGTTTCAATCCCGCTGACAGTAAGTAATTTACTTCTAATTTGTGCAGTATTCTCTTGTTAATTATTATTTTTAACGTTTTTCCCTCCATATGACTATGAGCTCTCCATCTTTTATTACTGGTATAGTTTTCGCGAGTTTCCATTTATTTTGCCTAGTTACCATAGTTGCGTTATGTTGTCTGTGATGTTTTAGGGTAGTCTTCAGAGCATTTGGAATGGAATTTTGCCTTCTTGTGCTTGCTTTTTTTCTTCTTTGTAGTAATTAGTGATGTTTGATGCAGTGTTATTTTTTTTATTAGGTGGATTGTTTGTTTTCCATTTCTGTTAGTTCTAGATTGAGTTCTTATACTGGTTATAGGTTTCGTGTCGTGTGGGCTGGGGTGGTGTTGGGTTGAGTTTGCAAATTGTTTTTGCTAGTGTTTCTGTTCTTATGCATTTCTGCTTACTTAAGTGATTGTACCATTTGGCTATAGAGTGTTGGCAGTCGTGTTCATTCTTTACATTTTATTGAGTTGGTCCCATGCTAGTCTTACTTGCTTTGTGTTTGTTGAATGTTGTTTATATTGTTTCTCAATGTGTTTCTGCTTTTTATCTGTTTTTTATATAGTTTGTTTTGTCTGTTATATTTATTTGATGTTTCCTAAGTGCAATTTTGCACAGTTTTAAATTTTTTTTCAATGTTGTGCTCCATCAGTTCATTTGTGCTTCACCCTGGTCTGAAGTATGCCTGTTCTTCAGCTATGATTTCCTCTGCCTGTGGCTTCAGTCTATTTAATATGATCTTTAGCATGACTTTGCTTGGGTGACATATAAGACTTATTGTACAATAGTTCTGACATTGCTGCAAATTGTCTTTTTTCAGGAGAGTTATTATGAGTGATTGAGCCTATGGTGTTGGCCAATCCCCTGCCTGCCAGATCTTATTGCAGATTGTTAGTAGGGCGCTTATCATGGCTTCTCCCCCTTCTTGGACTAGTTCTGCAGGGATGTTGTCTATTCTTGCTGCCTTCCCCTTTTTCATTGATTTCACAGTTCACTGCAGTCTATACTTCTGCTAGGAGGATGGGGTAGTTGTCAGTGTTGGTTACTGGTGGGATGTTGAGTATATCTGGGTCCCTGTATGTATATGGTTGTACAGGGCTGAGCAGTATTCTGTCCATCTCTTAAGAATGTCTTGATCTTCTGTAAGACAATTTCCTCCACTAACCTTCATAATAATATATACAAAACCTTCCAAATCCATTGAACTAAATTAGACAATCACAGCAATTAGAAATACACTACAAGTATTACAAGACAAAGACATGGTGTCTGCTGGAGAATTATTAATAAAATAAATTAAGATTTTCATGACGTGTCACAATCTGTATAAATTGTTTGTTCATATTACTGCTTATGTGTCTGCAGAAAGGGAGAAAGGGGGTCAATTTTGTTAAAAGAATAAAACATGTACATTAATAGAATTTCCCTAAATGGAAATAATTTTCTTCTTGTTTTTACCGAAATGAAAGATTGTTGGTTGTTTGTTTTTTTAAAGCTTGTCAAATCTTAGAGCACTGCTAATTAATAATTATTTTTAGTATATAATTATAAAATTTCTATTGTGGTGTTTTGTGACTGCTTTACAGGAAGGTGTTGAGTGTCCTAACTTCAAATGGAGGAAAAAAAGCAAGAACTAGCAGCCAACAGACCAAAGTTACTTACTCGGCCTATTTATTTCACATTTACACTTGGGTTCATCACATGCATTGTGTGCTTTCAAGCAAAGCATATTCTTTTTCCACATTGGAATACATTTTTTTTTTGTGCTGACCAGAGTCCATGGAAGTGGGCATTAGGCACTGACAGTTTACCTGGTGAAAATCATCAAGCAAGTCTCACTGTGAACTGCAGTGATGGCTGTGTGTGAGTTTTCAGTAAAATGTGTGCTTAATGTTAATAATTTTTTACTGCATGCTCCATTACCTTCAAGGACTTCGTTTAACTCCATATGTCAAACAAGGAGTCAATTGCTGTAGTTTAAAAAAAACAAAAACTAAAAGTTATTTTCATTGTTAATGTTATCAAAAATTAGAAAAACTACTTTGTTTAAATTTAGCAACATAGTGACATTTATTTAACTAACCCTGTTGACATTCTATGCCTCTTGCTCAAAAAAACATATATAATATTAATAGAGTTGTGTCTCTGTCACATGATGCATATACAATTGAATGGCTAAGCCACATAAAATTGTGGGCTAAGCTGCTCTTCTTAATGTGAATTTTGTAAACATTGAGATTAGAGGGTTTCATCTTATTAAAGAAGTACAACGTACAAAACGCTTATAATATTATATGCTCTATTTGGGTTGTTTCATGGCTGTTTTAAACAAAATATTAAAATCATTTATACAGTACAAAATGATGTTTTCTTTAGTATTTAATGCTTTGTGAATATTATTTGTTCAGCAGCCGTAGCGCCTATGATCAAATTATTTGGCTTTAGCTAAGTTTAGGGATATATTAAGACAAATTTGCTCTCTTTCTCACATTTAGCTAGGTGCCATTTCCCCTCCAAATTTATAGTGATCTTTCTCACAAACTGTCCCATTGTACTCTATGTATGGTTCAAACTAAAATACTTGTCTGTTTTTCATATTCTGTTTAAGAAGAAACTCATTTGTTGGATTTTGCAGCTATAGTTGTGGATTACACAAAGTATTACAGTGAAACCTCGCTATAATGCGATAATTGGGATCCACAAAATCAGATTACATTAATAGCGGGGTTGCATTAATGCAGGTGTTATGCAATATTTTACATTTTTCTCAGAACATATATGTGTATTTATGTCTAATCGAAAAAATAGGGTTATTATCGGACAAATAAAATTGAAATATTAAATGGAATGCATTATTAAGATATATTCAAAATAATGGATGAATAATATATTTATAGGTTATCAATTCTTATCTCAAAGTCCCACAGTATTTTGACTTCTATCTCCGTAACTGCATCAGGTTGATATAACCATGTTCTTTCTGTAGTTCTCACATAGGTTTCTATGTATGATTTATGCCACTTTGTTTTGTCTTTTGGTATATTCTGTTCCAGTCAGAAACTGACATCCAGATAGTATATGTTCTGTTGTTTCATCCATGTTTTAGCTGAGTCTGCATTTAGAATCATTTGAGATTTTCACGATTTTTGTTTTGTGTGATTTTGTGTTTAGTGCTTGATCTTTTGCAGCTGTTATGAGTGCTTGAGTTCTCTGCCTCCCATTTTCTGAGATACATAGAGCCTGTCTTTGTTTATTATTATTATTGCACATTTTCATTTTTACGATTCTAAATCTTCTAAATGAATTTTAAGTAGCTGACCAGTGTCAGTGTAAAGCTAAATCTGATAATAAAAATATATATTTTTACAAATATTTTTCCAGATTTTCTCTTGTGGAGTCAATTCCACAGAATTTGACCTTCAACTCAAGTTATTATAAGCATATATCTACCTACAATGCACTGAAAACACTCATATCATCTGCTAATGAATCTTTATTGATTGCATCATATTACTGGACACTTAGAGGAGACGACATTGCCTACTATGACAATACTTCTAAAGAAGTAAGCAATTCTTGCAGTTTTAATAATTTGTATTATTTTAGGAAGTCGTTAGTAATTTTCTTTAACCCATCTGTGTAAGTAGTTAGTCCCACTCATAGCAAATGATTTAATAATATGTATTCTGGATATACTTTGTTCATCAGTTGATTATGCTATGATGCCAAGAATATTCCAGTTTGTTGCGTTTTGTAAGCAATTTTTTGAAACAAAAGCACGTTTTCCGTCGTAATTTATAATAAACTTAAATTTCGATTCTGCATTATGTCTGTTTTTTCTTATTGTCTGTGATTATGTTAATTTAAAATGTTGGACTGTTGATCAGTGTGGTTTATATTTTACTTGTACTGAACTTGACAAACTGCACATTCGTTACGTCTAAAAAATGTTGATCACAAATTACGACACTAAATTGACAATATCTCAAAAAGTATTATAGCTATCATCATAATTTTTTCTGTACAACCTCATTTCATCAGAACACACATTTTGAGCAGAAAACATTTGTAAAATATCAAATAGAAAAAAATGAGTGGGACTACCTATTATCACTTTTCTTTTGAATGTGTTAAATTTGCTTGTCTGGTGATGTTTCAGACCTCATATATCACTGGCTTTTAGATCAGTGTCATTGGAAAAAATTGGGCTAAAACTTCTTGGTACTTTATTGTTTTAAATACATAAAAAAATACATTTTCAGCCATTTATTTAAATATTATGATGTCTTGAATATGCACTTTATAAATATATTAAATTCTTTTTGACTGCTGCCTTTCATGGCTACCACTGTGCACTGACTCCAAATCAGGAACCAAAATTATATAGAGGCAGTCTCAGGGATTGTTAACATTCAGCAGTCTGGATACTTGTATCAGAAATTGAGTCCATGGATAAACTTTATTTTGAAAAAGAGCTGAGATAAGAACCTCCTTCCACAATTTTTCTTGAGGTGGAAGGAATTGTTATCGATCAGAACTAAAAGAGCACCATGATGAATGAAAGAAGATTGAGTTCAAGTACAGCTTACTGTCCTTGTTGAGAGGTTTCAAGCCATGTTCCATGCTTTACTATTTAGTCAGACAGGATTGTGTCTTGCAACATTGACATTTAAAGTTTATTCCCAACTAAAGTCATGGTGTCGGAGACTTGACAGCATGCCATTGTTTAAGTAAAATAGAACAGTGACATTTAAAGTTTCTTTCCTAACCAAAAGATGTACCAATCTGACAGGAATGTGTCTTGCAATAGTGACACTTAATGTTTCTTTCTCAACCAAAATATATAGCATAATCCAAGTAAAATAGGAATTTGTCTTACAAAGTGACATAGAGTTTTTTCCCTAACCAAAAGATGTAGCATTATCCAAGTAAAACAGGAATGTGTCTTACAACAGTGACACCAAAGTTTCCTCCCAAATCAAAAGATGCTGCTATTGTCCAAGTAAAACACAAGAATGTGTGTTGACATCAGTGATACCTAAAGTTTCTTCCACAGCAATGCTGCCATTTGTATGGATGATTGAGATGAAGAATAGAGTTTTGCAATTTTAACTGTTTGTGTGCAAGAATTAGCAATAGTTGTATATGTTATCAAACCTTGTTTGGAATTTACTTGCCTTTATTGCTTTTAACCTTAAATGTAAGCAACTCGTCCTCTTTGTATCAAAGCCACAAAAGTACCACAGTGGAATTCTCTACATATTTCCTCTCTGCTTGGATCTAGCATAGCAATTTATATATGCATTTCTATATGCATGAAAGGTATGATACTCCTGTAGTATACACATCTGATTTTATGATGGAAACATGTTTCACCCTGGTACCCTCTATTATCTGAATCAGCACAAATGCTTGTATATATTCATATATATATTAATACTCTTATTGTTCTGCTTGGAACAAAGCTGGGTATAAGTGACCAGGTGCATGCCAAACTGAGTAAATTTTTATTTTCTTTCACTATTATATATTTGCACATCGTTCGTTCCAGTCCATTCATAGTCTTGTATATTTACCATTGTTTTTAAAAGAATGTAATTTATTCATTTACTCTTGTTTGATATTACTATTTACAGGGTGAAGACATTTTCAGCATGTTGAAGAGTCTTGGCATGTCAAAAAAAGTTTCCATTAGAGTGGTACAGAATGCCAAGAACAGTGATACGGATTTGCTAGAAGAACAAGGTAAGCATGAAAAATAGCTTCAGACTTTTGTTCAAAACATGTAGATGTTTTCAGCTAAATATTCTGTAGTATTTTGACATTTATTAATAAACTATATCAAGCTTTCAAGAATTATAAAGTAACACATTAATAATTTATGTAAGGTACACCAGAGGCATTTATTGCTGTGGGGCAATAGCTATGACTGAATAAGCTTTACACAAATTTTAAAAATGAGGATTTCATGTGTGCTTTAAGGTCATACTTTCAGAATCAGTCATAAAGTGGTTGTCACTAGAAATTTGTTGCCAATATTAAGTTAGATATGATGAGAGGCTGAGTGTTGTCAATCTATCTTGGCAGAACTCTCATGTTCAAATATGCTTTCTACATCACTTCACTTGCTTTATTACTGGAACTCTGGACAAATCAATAATTTTAATTAAATTTCTTTTTTAAACCATTACTTGGTTGACCCAGCATCCTTCCCTCTCTCTCTCTTTTCTAATCTGTTGTCACCTATTAATACTGTCATTTCTCTTCATAGAGCTATCTCCACTTTATATTGCTCTATAGAACTATGTGCATAGTAAGTCGGATTCATTTATAGAGCCATCTAAACACTGTTAAATTTCTTATATTTGCAATTTATATTTCTTTATAGAGCTATCTACATTTTATATTGAATGTCTTTATTTGTGTATTTATAACAAAAATAATAGTTGGTAATATTTGTACAAATTCTCGAATGAACTCCAAGGACTTCTAATAATGGCTGAGCTCAGTATTTAAGAGCTGTGGAGTGGGTGATGATTGATTGAGAAAAATTACAATGACCAAACATGGGCTTGAAACATTCTGCATGCAGCTGTGCCTCACAGCCACCAAGTACTCCAGTGGTCTGCACTATATATTATCTATAGAGATTAAACTTGTTCAGATGGTTATTTTCAAGATAAAATTAGATTTTTCCAAGTATCAGCTGATTTTAATATCACCAGATAACGTTTAAGGTCAGTGAACCACTTGTCTCTCAGTGGCATTTTGATGATTTTTACAGGCATGAAATTGTAGACTTAATAAAGTGTTTACTCTCTTTTTTACCTATTTATGTTTAATCAGTACTCTCCTCAGTGTGAGCAGTGTTAAAAGACTAATACTTGAGACTAATTAATCTCTATAACCCTGCTGGTAAAGGTCTTTATAAAATGCAGATGAGAACTCGGTCAAACAATTGCATTCAAAGCTCAGCGCCTTTAATTAATTATTATTAAACTAGACTTTACTTGCCTCTGAGTGTTTCTAGTTCAGAATCCATATGCCAATTAGCAGCCCTTGTGCTACAGTTTTGGCTTATATGATTCTGGCTTTTAAACGTCTCATACCTGTGCAGAACTCTCGCTAAAAATAAGCTAATTGTCCACTTAACAAGTTAAAATTGCCTCACCAACCAAGCAATTATATCAAACTTCTTTATTAGTAGAGGAGTGAATATAAACAATATAATAAACAAAGAAAACAAACAAATAGAAATTTACATATGAAGTAAGTTTTTTTCCTGACTACAAAATTCAAATAATTTAAATAGATGCAATCATAGTCAAATTGTGTAGTAGCAAAGGCAGTATTCATGTATACAGCAAAGGACATTAACAGTAAATTCTGCTAATTAAATCGATTATAAAAAATGCTATGCAGATCAGTTTTAAAAAATTCCTTATTGAGTCAAGTCTTTTCACATTTTATTTGTTCTTTCTAAATTACTAACAGTTCTTTTGTTCTTCTAAAATACTAACAATTCTTTTGTTCTTTCCAAAATACTAACAGTTCTTTTGTTCTTCTTTTAAAATACTAACAGTTCATTTATTTTTCTTTCTAAATTACTAACAGTTCTTTTGTTTTTCTTTCTAAAATACTAACAGTTTTTTTGTTTTTCTTCTAAAATATTAACAGTTCTTTTGTTCTTCTTCTAAAATACTAACATTCAGAGTTCAACTTGTTATTCTCCAGACAAAATTAACAGTACACAGTCTGTTTTCAAATAAAGATACCAACTTGGTACACAGATACAATTGAGTAAGAAATGGAAATATTTCATCACAGAATCAATTTTAAGAGTGGTTTAAAATTGGAAAGTTTCACCTGATGAAATATTAAAGATGACAAACAGCTGAATTCTTTCTATCTTTGAAATGTGCAAGGGTTGACGGACCGAAGCTGTCGGCAAAGTTGGCTGTAATCACAGCAAGTGGCATGCACATCTTGTTAAACTGGCTGACAAAAGCAGTAGGTAATGAAAAGAAGAAAGAAGGATTGTTGTATTTTTTTACAGAAGTAGTGACCAAGAAGAAGGTTTTTGAAATGCTGGAGACAATTTGAAGCATGGATGAATATTTTATAGAGATAATTAAGTCTTTCCACACCCTCTCTCTCAGTGAAGCTAATCTGCCAACATATCAGCTCAATCAGGACGAATGGCATAGAAAAAATACAAAAAATGAATTTTCATAATTATGAATCTGTAAAAATACAATTAAGAATCTTTCTTAGCATTAAAAATACAGTTAAAAATGTTTCTGAGTCTCAGACATTCAATGCTCCACACTTACCTGATTTGCACTCATGACTGACTCTAAGTCTTCAGGAAACCATTAGGACTTTGTCATGAACTAGTGATGGGTAATGGGCTGGCCTGACTATATATACATATATATATGCGTGTATATATATGTATACATATATATATTCATATATATACTCTTATTGTTCTGCTTGGAACAAAGCTGGGGTATAAGTGACCAGGTGCCAGCCAATTGCTCTAGTCATGGTCGGTCATGGCTGCTAGTGTAACAACAACAGAAACAAAGAGAAAGCAACACAGAGATGGTGGTGAGCATCATATACGGTGCTCCATTGTCAGGGCCAGTGCCAATTTTTGGACACAGTCCATCTCTGTGTGAGAATCAATAACATAAATATCCAATTATAGAATTTTATATTTCTAAATTTAAGTAAGGAGGGAATTAAAAAATATTTACATGCTATAATATTGGTCTTTTGAATTTGAAGATAATTTAATAAATGATTTCAAGATTGTATAGAAAGGGTTCCTTATTCAAGTTTATTTTCAAGAAAGTTCATTAATTTGTTGTTGTTTTTTAATGATAGTCATTAAAATCATTGCATTTTAAAAAGAAAGTTAAAGAAAATTATCAGAAAATCTCCAATAAATTAGTATATTTTTTGTTCCATATAGCTCATGTGCAGGTTCGAACATTGAATTTTACTGAACTCCTTGGTGCTGGAGTCTTGCATACTAAATTTTGGGTTGTTGATGGCAAGCACTTCTACATTGGCAGTGCCAACCTTGACTGGCGGTCTCTGACCCAGGTCAGTCATGCATGATTGCACAATTCATTAAAGATTCTAGAATGTGACACCTTTACAATTAAAGTTGATTTTTGATACTATACAAATATGAGAACTAAATATTTCTAAGTACATATACAATGTTGACTTCAGTTTCGGGTACATAAATGTTTACTTCACTTTCCAGGTACATAAAAAATATTTACTTAAGTTTCCAGGTATATTAGCAATAATTATCTGTTCCAGGTAAATAAACAATGTTTACTTAAGTTTCTAGGTGCATAAACAATAATTACTAATTTCCAATTATATAAACAATGTTTACTTAATTTTTCAGGTACCTAAGCAATGTTTACTTAAAAGCACCATAATTTTCCCATCAGTTTTGTAACACATACCTTCAGTTTTTAAACAATTGGTGTTCCATAAAATTATTTGTTAAGCAAAATTTTATTAAATGAAAATTAATGTTATATATTTAATAGTAATTATCAGAGGACTGGTCCCAATGTTGGAGTCACTGTTTATATTTGGTAAAGGGCTGTAAACATCATAATAAACACACACACACAATGGTGAGTAATACATACACAAAACTCAAAAGTTCACAACAAAAATGAGGAACCTCTTTCAATTATGTTATAAAGTTACCTCTTTTAATAGGTTGAAACTATACATTTACCTCTTTTAATTAGGCTATAAATTTACTTTTTTAAACTAGGTTATAAATCTACCTCTTAAATAGATTAAGTCTCCTCTTATAACTAGATTATAAATCTACTTATTACAACTAGATTATAAATTGTTTCTCTTTTCAACTAGGTTATAAATCTAACTCTTTCAAGTAGACTATTTATCTACCTATTTCATCAAGGCTTAAATCAGCCTTAGCAACAGCTGTGTTATAAATCTACTTCTTTTCACTTAGGTTATAAATGTATTTCTTTTCAATAGGTATGCCTTTTTCATAAAATATTTACATTTATGCTATAAATCCATCTTTTTCAATCCCTTTCAAACAGGTTGTTAGTTTACTCATTTAGTTAGATTATAACTGCTTCTTTCACCAAACTTATAAATGTTCCTATTTTTGCTAGATTACAAAGCATGATGCACAATACACGTAAATCCTTTTAGCTATGGTCTTTCTTATTTACTTTCATCAGCGCAGATCTTTATCCTTGAGTTGACACAGTCTTTATCTTAATACATCTTTCAGTAGGCACCATCCACATCCAGCCAGGGGTCAGCAGATTTTAGAATTAACTTCACTCTATTTAATTTTATCAGAATTTATGTACAAAAATATATTATGAGTCCTGCTCACTAGAGTCACAAATATTTAGAACAAAAGGATTTCATTTAAATAAAAGCATTTCCAAATAAGGTATAAATCTTAAATATTTTTCAGTTCAGTGGAAATAGAATTTCTTAAGTTATTGATGAATACTCATTTGCATAAATAAAGGTTTGAAAATTTGTGAAGGTATTCTTAATTTTAATTTTAATTTTTACTTTAAATTTTAAATTTTTACTTTTTTTAATATCTAGGTGAAAGAGCTTGGTGTTCTGGCGCAGAATTGCTCATGCCTTGGTGAAGATGTTGAAAATCTTTTTGAAGTGTATTGGTATTTAGGGGTACCCGGTGCTAAAGTTCCAGAAAAGTGGCCAGCTAATTTCTCCACTCTGATCAACTACCATAATCCAGCCAGGATCTCTTACAACAATAACTCCCTTGCAAATGTGTATATGTCTGTAAGTAACTTCTCAGTCTTATGAAGCAAAATAGTATATATCTGTAAGTAACTTCTCTGTCTTAAGAAGCAAAATAGTATGTATGTAAGTAACTTCTCCCAGTCTTATGAGGCTAAGTAGTATCTGTCTGTAAGTAACTTCTCTCAGTTTTATGAGATGTCGCAGGCAGAGCAAAGCATAATGTAGAATATTTGTTGGCCTTGACCATTTAGATCAAGGATTGCTCTCAGGCTTTGTTCAAACACTGCTGTAAATTCTTGTTAGCTCATATATAGAGCTGTAGACCTCTTGGATGAATGGATGGATGTTCTCTGGCATTGTATTAGAAGTTGATATATTTAGAACAGGAATAGTTTATATTTTAATTAATGTATTTTGTTATGATGATTGATGCTATTGTGATTGTGTATTTTATGACTTTTGTGCATGAGAATACTTTTCCTTTAGCATGCCAATATAGATTGTATATCATTTTAGATTTAATCCTGTGGCAGAGTATATTTACCTATCCATATTTTTAAACTTTATTATTATATAAATTGTTAAATTGTCAAAGTAACCTTGGGCACTCCTTTGTAAGAGTCAGATTTGGAGTAAACAACACGAGAATATGCTAGAAAATTGTCAAAGTAACCTTGGGCACTCCTTTGTAAGAGTCAGATTTGGAGTAAACAACACGAGAATATGCTAGAAAATTGCTGGCGCAATCCAAACCGATTCCAGCTGGAAGAATAGTTTTTCTGAATAATAGTCTTATACTTGTTCAAAGGGCTGTCAATTTTTTCTAAAATGCTGCCCGGGTTACCCGTCCAAATTTTGAATGGATACCCGGGTACCCGCTTGAAAATTAGCATAATCTCCATTGCAAATGGTGATCTCTACACAAAACTATCAAGCATGTGCTCTGTTTTACACATGGTATGCATCTAGTGACTTATTAATTATGATCTTAATATGTACAACACAAACTTTAATTTTAATATGATCAATTATTACATAAACTAAACTAAAACTAAATAAAATATGAACAACAATAAAGTATTTAAAAATAGGGCATCAAGTTCAATCGCCCTTTGCCGACAGAATTTCATCACACAGATTGCATTTCGCTGTGTCACTATCCAATCGCTTGGCGTGACTCCATACAGACGATGTCTTACCCATATTAAAAATATTACAATGTTATTATTTAATTTATTGATGTTAAAATACTGATAAATTTGTTTACTGGTCTTATTAACATACTATACACATTAACGAGCACAGGAAACAATGCGAGCTATGGTGACCCATGTTGTCCATAATTAGATCTAGGTACAGCAGCTGCCACAGCCGCTACGATTTAGCAGGCTGCCATTTACGAACAGGATGCAAATGTGACTGGAGGGGGGAGTGTGCTAAATCAAGACAACCAGTGTCAGTTCTCTCATCTATTGCATGATTGGCTTGCCTCTGTCAGTTTCCCTTGCACCACACTCTACATTACCCATTTCTATGCCAAAGGCCACGTTATCATGGGTATTAGCATAGCAACGGGACCTAGATCCCGGGTACCCGTTGACACCACTACATGTTCAAAACATTTCATCCAGTGGGGATGGACTGGAAATTTCTTTGTCGAAGAAGTACTCAAAACAAAAATTGTAGGTCAGTAAAGCTAATTACCTGTAATAAAAGAATGGCAGTAATTTTAATACAAATTGCACACTTTATACATAACAAACATGATTATGAAACACGTGCCAGGGACAGCTGTCATCTTTGAATAGGTTACGTGTATTGACTTGATTATTTCTCTGAAATTCTACTCTCATTTCTGTGATAATATCCATGAATTTGATTATGTATTTATGATTTACTGCTTATGTCTATGAGAGGGTAAACTGAGCAATTGTCCAGGGTTTATTGAACATTGTTGTAAATTAATATAAATGTCAATGCTTTTTTGATTATATTCATATGTTGATTTAATAAATTTATTGTTAGATTTATTGACCTTCTTACAACTATTGATAACCTTATGTTGGAGAAGAAAGTGGGTGGATGGGATCACTAAATATAGATTAAAAGACAGATTTATCTTCTCCTTTGGTAAGAAGTTTTCCACATATGGAAATATTGCGTGATGGTAAATGTTTGTCTTTAATGTTGTGGAAGAGAAAATGTTTAGTGTGCCTGCACATCTGCCAAGTGAGAGAGACGAGTGGTATCTTCTGGAGAATTATTAATAACCTAAATTAAGATTCTCATCACTTGTAATTATCCATATGTGTGTGGGTAAGATGGATAGAGAGACGAAGAGAGAATGAGATTTGATCATGAGGATGAAGAACAAGGAGAGAGAAATTGTGTGCCCAATGCCACTGTCGCCATCAATAAATGTAAACATGTTATGGTGTCATCTCTTGCTGTGGCTGCAGTCAAGTCAATTATTGTCTCTCATTATTATTTATATGCCCATTGTTGTGCATCCTGTGGCCTAGCCACTCTATTACAGAGGCAAAAGTGACTTCTCACAGCTTTATTTGGCAAAAGTCATTATGTCTATAAACACATTTTTTTTTTGTCTTATCAGGCATGGTATATTTTGTTTTTTAATAAGGCAAAATGTGTATGTCTTTCTGGCAATTGTGTATAGGTCTATAACTTTTCCAGTCTTATCAGGTAATAGTTTATATATCTATAAGTAACTCTCTTTCATTTTATCAGGCAAAAATGTGTATGTCTATAAGTAATTCCCAGTCTTATCAGGCAAAAATGTATGTAAGTAACTCTCTCTTAGTATTATAAGGCAGAAATGAATATAACTTTCTTTTAGTCTTATGGGACAAAAATGTTTGTCAACAAGTAACTCTCTCTCAGTCTTATCATTTATCAGGCAAAGTGTATGTCTTTAATTACTTTGACTTATCCGGTTACAGTTAAATGTCTGTATGTAACTCTTTCTTGGGCTTATCAGGCTAAAGTGTGTATATAAGTGAATAAATAACTCTTTCTCAGTCTTATCAAATGAAAGTGTATGTATCTGTAAGTCTCATTAGGTTAGTATTATGTCTGCAAGTGATCTTTCTCTATAATATGAGGCAAAAAATTTGTTTGTAAGTAATTCTGCTCAGCTTCATTAGGCAAAATTGATGTCTTTATGTCATTAATTTTACTCAAACTCATCAGGCAGAAGTGTACATGTCACTGAGTCTCTTCAGGCAAAAATATACATCTTTAAGTGAATCTGCTTAGTCTCCTTAGGCAAAAGGTATACATGTCTTTCATCTTTAAATGAATCTGCTTTGTCTCCACAAGATAAATAGTCATCTGCCTGATAAGGGGGTGGTGGTGATGGGTGAGTTAAGCTGTAAATATATAGCTTAACTCACCCTCAGTAAGTCAGAAATGTACATGTTTGTGAGTAAATCTACTCAGTCTACTCTGCTTTTAACATCACTCAGATTCATCAGTCAGAAGTGTACATGTCTTGGTCACATCAGGCAGAAGTGTACATGTCTTGTCACATCTGGCAGAAGTGTACATGTCTTGGTCACATCTGGCAGAAGTGTACATGTCTTGGTCACATCTGGCAGAAGTGTACATGTCTTGGTCACATCTGGCAGAAGTGTACATGTCTTGGCCACATCTGGCAGAAGTCTATTCATTATACACCAGTCTATTTATATGCTATTTATACTTAGCAAACACCATTCTACTCATTTTTTTCTTATACAGAACACATACCAGTCACTTGTTGTTTATATAGAACAAACACCAGTCACTTGTTGTTTATATAGAACAAACACCAGTCACTTGTTGTTTATATAAAACAAACACCAATCAATTGTTGCTTATACATAAAAAATATCAATCTGATCATTTGTTTCTTATACAGAACAAACACCAGTCACTTGTTGTTTATATAAAATTAAAAAACAAACACCAGTCAATTGTTTATACAGAACAAACACCAGTCACTTGTTACTTATACAGAACAAACACCAGTCACTTGTTACTTATACAGAACAAACACCAGTCACTTATTACTTATACAGAACAAACACCAGTCACTTGTTACTTATACAGAACAAACACCAGTCACTTGTTACTTATACAGAACAAACACCAGTCACTTGTTACTTATACAGAACAAACACCAGTCACTTGTTTCTTATACAGAACAAACACCAATCTAATCACTTGTTTCTTACATGGAACAAATACCATCATTTGCTTCTTATACAGAAGCAATTTTTTATCAGTGAGTTCATTTCATAACCATTTTCTAAGAATTTAATGTGAAAACTGATACATCTGTATTAGAATGATAAATATGGAACATTTGAATTGACTGGAATCTAATTTTAATATCAAACCAGAAGTCAGCTTTATTTTTGAAAGTAAGATGTCACTTTATGAAAAAGGAATAACTTTAAAAAATGTTAAAATTTTCTTTACTTTTCTCTAAAAACAAAAGAAATCTGTACTTAGGAAAAGTGTTTCATAACAACTTGAAAAGTCTTAAGAGTGTTTTCAGCAAAAAAAATATGGTCAGTAAAATTTCTCTTTTCAAGAGTTCCCCTGCGAAGCTGTGCCCTGTTGGGAGAACCATGGACATCGATGCAATCCTTTATGTCATCTATGCAGCACAAGAGTTTATCGACATCGCTGTAATGGATTACTTCCCTTCCACCATCTATAATTCTCCAAATCAGTAAGAGTGATATGTATATTGACAGTATAATCACCTCTCTATAAATTAAAATTTTGTAAACAACCAAGCCAAAAAAAAAAAGAGTTAAAAAAAATCTGCTTATTTAAAATCTTAAGACTTACATTCAGTTTTTAACTATACCAAACTAGGGCAGTATAGGCCATATGGCTACAATACATCAATAGCATTCACACTTTTTGCTGTACTTAACTAGAGCACTAGGGGCCAGGTTGTGACAATATGTAGTTAGCATTCACACTTACTTTTACTATACTAAACTAGGGCCATGTCACAGTATGTTAATAGCATTCTCACTTTCATTACTATACTAAACTAGATAGTATGGACCAGGTTATCACAATATGTCATTAGCATTCACACTTACTTTTTATTGTACTTAACTAGTGCACTAAGGGACATGTTGTCACAATATGTCATTAACATTATTGTACTTCATGTATCCACTCAGAATACTATAATTTTACGAACTTTATAAATTGAATCTGGCTCATAACCATAGATTTATATTATTTAACTCATTTCATAACGCACAGATGGGTTGACAGGAGAATATCTATCAGATTGTTACTTT
Source organism: Sinotaia quadrata (assembly GCA_028829895.1). Lineage (NCBI taxonomy): Eukaryota > Metazoa > Mollusca > Gastropoda > Architaenioglossa > Viviparidae > Sinotaia > Sinotaia quadrata. The sequence goes on from CM054177.1 coordinate 83,860,038, forward strand.
AGTCGAACCAACTTGCCTCGACCTCGATTAACTCACCAAACCCTGTTATGTCGACGTTTTTGAAGTGGAACTGCCAAAGTCCCTCTTTGTCTTAGCATTTTCTCATCATTTATGTCGCCGAGCACTAATACAATGTCTCTGTTTGTTTGTTTCTTTGTTTCTTTGTTTCTTTCTTTTCTTTGTACATGTACATTGTACATGTATCTCGAGCACAAAAGAAGGCCAAAATCGCCACTTAACATCGGCTATCTCAATCCCCATGACAAATCATTGCCGACTTTTGAAAATGTTAGTTATCGATTCCCTTCAACTGGCTCACACCTCTTTTATGTTAATTAGCCCCTTTTGAAGTAACCGCGCGTACGATACTTTTCAGAGCTGTGTCATAGCGAAATGACTCATGAATTTAATTTTCACACTGTTTAGCTTTTCGTAAAAACAAACTACATGTACATTGTACACCCTGCAGGTTTTTTGTGATTTTGTGAGGGAGCTTTGTGTTTGCAATGTTGGAGAATATAATGAAAGGTTTGTACATTTTATTGTATATCTGTACTGGTAAATCTCTGCTGTTAAATGGTGCACATAAGCCTTTTGTTGTTAGCAAACGTACACTGTATGTGCATTTTTATAGCATGCCGATCGCATCATCAAACAAATCATGGCAATGCTGTTGTGTAAAAAAAAATCACCAAAAACACGTGCATGTACATTCTCATTTATTAATGCACATCATGTACATAAAGAAATTTCAAGCACATGTTACAGTACTGTAATATATTGCCACCATATTTGTTTTCGGTTATCTCAACACTAAACAGGTTTTTAAAAATTTTAGATGTACTGTAACAATGTCATGGCCAAAAAAAAATGGTTCTGCTGAATGAACCTTTGTCTTTCAGTGTCATTAATTGCGAAGTATAGTTAGTTTAAATGTAAATATTCTAGAGGATCATAGTCTGCTGTAGACTCAGTTAATGTGGTAGTTAAATCTAAGATATTTGACTGCATTATGCCACAATCTGTGGCTGGCCAATAACTGCAAGCAAGTGAAAGAAAGTAGTAGACAGTAGTACCCTACTGCAAGCGAGTGAAAGAAAGTAGTAGACAGTAGTACCCTACTGCAAGCGAGTGAAAGAAAGTAGTAGACAGTAGTACCCTACTGCAAGCAAGTGAAAGAAAGTAGTAAACAGCAGTACCCTACTGCAAGCGAGTCAAAGAAAGTAGTAGACAGTAGCATCCTACTGCAAGCGAGTGAAAGAAAGTAATAGACAGTAGCATCCTACTGCAAGCGAGTGAAAGAAAGTAGTAGACAGTAGCATCCTACTGCAAGCGAGTGAAAGAAAATAGTAGACAGTAGCACCCTACTGCAAGCGAGTGAAAGAAAGTAGTAGACATCAGCACCCTACTGCAAGCGAGTGAAAGAAAGTAGTAGATAAGTAAGCACAGTAGCTGGTATCATGGATATTTCTTCCAGCAAGATCTCACATTTTTCAAAATGGTGACATCCTTTGTTTACATGTGCTCTACTGACTGATTTTTAGCGATTTTTCAAAGTTGACCATTTTTTATTTGCTTTTCAATTCATGAATAATCTTGTGAATGATGCCTTGGCTGGGGATGTCAATGAAGGTATTGTAGAAATACTGGTGAGGAAGAATCTGAAAGTGATGTAGATTTAGAGAGAGTTGAAGAGTCTGATCTCACTGACTCAGAATTTGAGATTGATGACAGTTCGATTTTGTACCAAATGCAAATAACTATAGATGTCAGCGAGTGGTCTAGAGAATTGAAAGATGTGATTGTAAACAAATTTACAGTGGCATCTGACACCACGCTTGACTTAGGCAATGAAGATACACCCTACGATGTGTTCAGTTTATTTATTCCTGAAGAATTTTATGAACATAGTGCTCAGCAATGATTATACAAAATAGATAAATTATAGAAGCACTGCTCAGCTGGAGAAATGAAACTTTTTCTATATATCAACATCATGTTCAGCATCCACAAATTGCATAGTTTTCATAATTATTGGTCCACATATGACCTCTTAAATATACCTGTAATATCAAGTATTATGTCAAAACTAGGTTTTTGTTTTAAGTAGCCATCATCAATGGTTTGATTATTTATAAAGAAACAAAATCATCTGCTGATCCTACATTGAAACCAATGTCTCATTTGGATTTTTGAGCATATGTAGAGCTCTCACGAAAGGTAACAGTCAGGTAAAAGACTTTGAAAGAAGAACCATCAGTAACTGGTATTTCAAGACCATGCCCAGCAGATCATGTTCCTCTATGTCTTTTTGTCGAAAAAGTCAGTGTTATGAATGTTGAGCAAAGAAGACTAAAACTAACTCTGGTAAAGGCATAGAAATGGTGTTTGGCTGCTTGACCTGCAAAGTACACCTTTGCAAAGGCTTATACTTTGCATATTTCCACCAGAAACTGTAAATTAATTACTTTAAGTATGCAACAAACGTGGAGGAAAAAAAAAACTCTGAACATTTTGATTCTTTTCATGAATTTTATTTTTTATTTTAATGTAAAAAAATATAATTATATTATTAAATGATATGCAGATCAATAGCCCATCCATTTCTTAACTTTATTATATTTTTTCATTACATTACCTTTATAAATTATTTTTTTAATTAATGATTTTGTGAAGTCAGGTACACTTTTGGTTAGAGTGATCTCCCTTGGCTGAATTTTAAGAAGGGTATTATGGAAAAATATCTGATACTTAAAGGGTTAAGCAATCTTGCATAATATATAGCAAGCAAATGGGGCCCAACTATGGGCCATGCACTACTGGACTCTGAATTATATTGAGCTTCATTGTATTGGGTATTTCATTGATTTATAAGTGTGTGTGTGTGTGTGTGTGTGTGTGTGTGTAAATTTATATATTTTTGGAGGGGTATATACTGCAGTATTACCACTTTTTAGAGCACCTATCTTAATGCTGCAAATTTAAGATGAAAACAACTGCCCACAGCTAGTTTGTATAGATTGCAATTCATCTATGTGTACATGACCATGATCTCTTTCAAAAAATAAATTAAATATTTTGAAATTTCAAAAAGAGCAAACAAAATAATAAGTATTTATTTGCACGAAATTGCAAATCCCCTAAGGCACCTGGCTACTATACACAACAACAATTTTGGACCAAGCATTGATAGAGAAAAATCCCAGTAAACAATCAAATCTAAGTGGTCTCAAAGTGGACTTAAATGCAAGACCTCATAGCCACCATGTTCCTCAAACATAAATTATGCTTATCACCAGTGTAGTAAATTAAAAGAAAATTCTAATTTAAGGAGTGGTATTCTTGTGTTGTTTTTCAGAAATTTAATTCCTGTTAACTTTTGTGTATAGAGCTAATTCTTTTTTCTTTTTTTTTGGTACTGAAGGATAACTTTTTACAAATATTGCACCATTCCTTGTATTTTTTTTTATCCTTCCCACCTCCCCGTCTCCAGTTTATACAGTCTTCATAATTTTGATATTCGGCCAAGATTTATTTTTCTACAATGCACATGAGTGTGTGTATGATTAATAAATGTACACACACTCACGCACACAACTATGCACAAGGGTTCACAAATCTGGGGGCAGTAGTGAATTTTCAAGCTTGTATCTACAATTATAGTAGTAAGGAAAATTTTTTTAAAAACTTTCTTATATGCTGCTTGATATTCATTTGATATTGATCTGTATACATTCAGATAATTAGCACTGCGAAGCTGTAGATAGTGTCACATTAAAACTTTGTGAGATGGTGAACAAACAACATATGATAATGTATGAAGTCAACTGGGCGGGGGGGGGGGGGGGGATAGTTTTAAATCATTTCTGGAGGTGTACTTTCTTCTTTCTTTGTTTTTTGTTTGTCTCTTCCTAAGTGAGAAAATTCCTTGCACTTTAATCATTCCACATACCTTACATACCTTATACATGAAATTTGGGACTGGCTTCCAGGTTATCAACAAATTAAAAAATATATATATATACATGTATAATCATTTCTTTTTTTGCTCAAAGGAAGTACTGGCCTGTAATTGACGATGCTTTACGAAGTGTGGCATTTGACCGAAAGGTATCTGTGCGCTTAATGGTCAGCCAGTGGAACCACACCATCAGTGATATGTTTGTTTACCTCTGCTCACTTGATGAGCTGCGTTTTGCCTCCAGCCCTAAGACAAATATCTCTGTGGTAAGCCAAGACTGAGTTTAACAGTTTCCCACGTCCCTTTCTGTTTCATCATTTAAATAAAGTGGTATTCTGAAAGTTGTATTGAATTCTGCCAGAGGTATATTTTGTATGCAGGCTGGCTCCAGCTCTTTATATTTATTGCTGAGAAATATATTATTTTAACTAGAATTGCAAATTTCTCATGGAGAAATCAAATTAACAACAGTGTTTTGTATGTTGGCTGTTTGATAAAGACTTCATTTCAGTAATTAAATGCAGTACTTTTATACATTGGAGAAATCATATTTATATTAACCCAGTAATGTTATTGTGTATAGCAAAAATATCTTTAGATGTTGTCTTTGGTGTCATTTGTGCGATGTGGAAAATATATTAACGACAGTGTTTTGTGTTCTTGAGAAATTTTAACAATGATGCTTAGCATGATAAAAATAACATTACCAAGAACACTTTGTGAGATAGCAAATTATTATTATTGTTGAAATATTTTATTTTACCAAGGGCATTTTTTGAGATAAATATTAGCATTGTTTCCATAATTTTATATTACTAAGAACACTTTGTGAGATAGATATTATTAATTATTGTTTCACTAATTTTTTATTACTAAGAACACTTTGTGAGATAGATATTATTAATTATTGTTTCACTAATTTGTTATTACTAAGAACACTTTGTGAGATAGATATTATTAATTATTGTTTCACTAATTTTTTATTACCAAGAACACTTTGTGAAATAGATATTATTAATTATTGTTTCACTAATTTTTTATTAACAAGAACACTTTGTGAGATAGACAAATTATACTTTGTCAACAATGCTATATGTGATAAGTGAATTATTTTATGGATAGTAATGACAATACTTTTCTTCACTAGATAAATCTATTATTTATTAACAAAAATAATGCTGCTAAGAGTGTTTTATTTATTTTTTTATTATTGTATCAATTTATAAAATTATTTTAGATTTTCAGTGTTCTAGATAGTTTTCTTTGTAAATCAGAAAAAATTCAAGAGTTTATTAACTTTATAGTAAGATATTGGATGTCATTGCTGCTAATTTCCATTATTGACCATATGTTCACAACACTGTCATTTACCAATATTAGTCAAGCTACATCTGTCATGGAGACACTAAGGAGATATAATTTAAATCAAGGGCTCTAAAAGATGATTAACCTCTCTTGCTGCCTCTATCTATCTTCTCAACACAAATTTAAATCAAGGGCTTTAAAAGATGATTATCCTCTCTTGCTGCCTCTATCTTCTCTAACACAAATTTAAATCAAGGGCTTTAAAAGATGATTATCCTCTCTTGCTGCCTCTATCTATCTTCTCAAACACAAACTGGTTCTCTTCTTGCTTCAGATTCAGTATATCCATGTTGTGAAAGTATGAATTTATGTTTTCTTTAGTTATTCACTGTTTTTTATTGACTTTTGGTTTTTGCACCTGCAAGACCTAAGTGGTGAAAAGCATTTTTGCACCTGTAAGACTTATGCGATGAAGAGCGTTTTTGCACCTGCAAGTCCTAAGTGATGAAAAGCATTTTTGCACCTGTAAGACCTAAGTGATGAAAAGGGTTTTTGCACCTGAAAGACTTAAATGATGAAAAGCATTTTTGCACCTGTAAGACCTAAAGTGATGAAAATCAGCAGTCTCCAGCTTTGGTATCTGCTTACATCTTTGCCTTCTGTCTTCTTTTGATTTGTAGAATGCATGATGCACACACTTTAAAAAAAAAAATCTAATAATAAAATTAATTGGGAGGCAAATCAAATACTGCAACTCCTGTTTCATTAGGTCGAGTACTTTTAATTACTCCACTGGAAATACAGTCAACAGCTGACATACTAATCGGAAACTGATGCAGCCCTTGGAAACTGAATGAAGGTGCTTGAGGCTCCTCCTCTCTTGCTTTTTTCAGAGTTTACACCAACTGACAAGCTCCAGCTGAAAAAAAACACTAGACACCAGCCAAGACAACAGTCCTTTAGAAGCAAAACCAATAACACCAAGGGATTCACGAACCTGCAAGAAGGGGAAAAGCAAAGAAAAAATAGAAAAAGGTCCCCCTCCCACATTAGAAAAGTTCAGAAAACACCAAGGAAAGTACCAGTCATCACCAACAGACCAAAAAAGGAAAATAAAAAGAAAGACCATCACTGCCATGAGCAACAACAGCATTTACAATATACAACAGTAAGAAATCAGATAGCTATGAATACTTCAATCGTCCCACTGCAGAGATATGATCCAGCTAATACTTGGCCATTTTTGCTATCTGCCAGCTCTTATCTGTATGCATAATTCGAACAGAGATAACTGAAGACAGCATCAATGACACCAAAGACAACAACATCAACAATAAAGAAAAAGCATATGGTGGAACTCTGGATTACTACAACTTTACCTAATAGATAAACCAAATACACATATACCATGCATCAGCCAACAAACATTCATCATTGTTCTGTCGACTTCACTATCCACTGTCCTCCACTCAGCTGTCTATCATCATCCTTTCAACTATACTATCCTTATCCTCCACGCCACTCTGACCATCATGGTCAGAAACCTCCCAACAGGGTACACCTTGAACCTGGCAGCAAAATGGCACAAGCCATAAACAACATTCCCTCTAATATTTTTGCCAGTGTGCACAGAACTGGCATTGTTTGAACTTGCTACCAAAACTTCTGTGCAGAATTTTGAAACTGCTGCACAGCATTTTCTAATGAGCTGCATGGCTGCAAATCTTTGAGGGAATATTGGCCATAAACTGCCATCATCACTAGCCAACAATAACTGTTTGTTCCTAAGCAAAATTGTTGATTAGTATAGTATAATAATTTTCTCAGAGTAAGAGTATTTTTCTGTGTCCACAACTGAAGTTCCTCATCCACCTACCAACTTGCAACTTGTATGTATGTTATTGAAGCCCTTAATATCAGTTACCTCCCATTAGTCTGTGAGAGTGTAATGGTATTGACTTAGGTATAGTTGTGAATTTGATGCTCTTTTATTATGGACATTTGATTAGGTTTTTTTTTTAGGAAAACTATAATCTTTACTTTTATTTCTTTAAAGATTGTATTTATTGCATATTACATAAAAATTAAACTTTAAGTTGCATATGTCTGCCTGTAATGCATACAATGACATATATGACTTATTTTGTAGAAACAGTTTATAGTGCCAATCTACACAGAGAGTCAAGCTGAAATTCCATTTGCCAGAGTGAATCACAACAAGTACATGGTTACAGATAAGCATGCTTATATTGGTAAGCTATGTTGCTTTTATTTATTTCTTATTCAACAAGTAAGCATATAACTATAAGAATGTGTAAGATGTAGATTTATCAGTAAAGGAGATTGTGTTATGAATGGTAGAAAGTGGTGTTGAATGTGAGACTGTAGTTGATGAATTAAGGTAATGTGATAAATGAGCAATGTTGTTTGATGAGTGGGACCAGTGGTATGATAAATGTGAATCAGAGTTGGTATTATCAAGTGGACTAGGGGTTAGAGGCAATGTGATAAATTTGAGAGGTGGAAAGATGAATAAGGTGGTGGTTTGATGAATGAGGACATATGATCAAATAGGGAGGTGGTGTAATTGATGAAGACAGTGATGAATAGAATAGGGCAGTATATTCAATACAAGAATGAAATGGTGTGATGAATAGAATAGGGCAGTATATTCAGTACAAGAATGAAATGGTGTGTTGAGTAGAGGAGCTGATTTGATGACCCGAAGAAGCTGATGTTGGGGAAAGGTGGTGTATGGCTGTGAGGAGTGCTTTTAATAAATAGGAGTAATAAGATAAATGGAAAAAGGTTAATGTAATAAGATGTGATAAGTGAAAGAGGTGGTATGACATGGAGAATTGGGAAAGGTGTTGTGGTAAGTGAGGGAGTATGACGGAGAATTGGGAGAGGTGTGGTGGTGAGGTGGTATGACAGATGGAGAATTGGGAGAGATGTGGTAAGTGAGGGAGCATGACATGGAGAATTGGGAGAGGTGTTGTGGTAAGTGAGGGAGTATGACAGATGGAGAATTAGGAGAGGTGTGATGGTGAGGTGGTATGACAGGTGGAGAATTGGGAGAGGTGCTGTGATAAGTGAGGTGGTATGACAGATGGAGAATTGGGAGGGGTGTTGTGGTAAGTGAGGGAGTATGATAGATGAAAGGTATGATATGTGGGAGAGGTGTGCAATAATTGGGGAAATATGTGATAAATGGGAGGAGTGTATGATAATTGGGAATAGTGCAATAGGTGGGGAGAGGTGTGATAAGTGGGAGCAGTGACAGTGATCATTAGGAAGTGTGTGATAATTGGGAGACCTGTTATGTGAAAGAAGTGGCATGATTAATGAAGACGTGATTTAATAAATAGAAGAGATAGTGTGATAATTGGAAAGATGGTATGATACACATTAAAGGTGTGTGGTAATTGGGAAATATGGTTTGATAGATGGGAGAATGTTATAATGAAGAGGTTATTCAATAAATGGAAGAGGTGGTTTGATAAGTTGGGAAATTGATATGAAATATAGAGGTGATTTGGTTATGGATACGGTTTGGGAAGGTGATATGATAAGTGGGGGAAATGACATGATAAATGAGAGGTCTAATCATATGATATAATGGTGGCGTAATAAGTAGAGGAATATGGTAAGTTGGCGAGGTTTGTGTTAGATGGATAAGTGATTTAATAAATAAGAGAATTGGTTTGATAAGTGGGAGAGGCATTATGATAAGTATGAAAGGTTGTGTGATAAATATGGGAGGAGGTGTGATTTAATGAGAGTTATCAATGGCTGGTGAGGTAATGAATGGATTAAAAACAATGTTTTGAAATATTAACAGTTGTTAAAATTAAGTTTTTAGTATACAGAAATTAATAAAACAAAGTATTTATTATTAAATTAATTACATTTTTCTTTAGAAAAAATAATTACAAAAGATTTAAAAATAATTCTTAATCAGATTATAAAAAAAATAATTTTATACTCTTTATTAATGCTAGTCCGTGTACTTATCGAAAATCTATTTTATATTTTTAACATGGTATGTAATTTGCAATTTTGGGTGGGAATATTTTATTGTAGGATGGGATGATATAATAAAGTTGAGACTTTATTGTGAGATGCACAAATATATTTGGGGTGTACACAAATATAAAACAGCTTTGAATGTACATAAGTACACAGGGATAAAGTAGATTGGGATTTACTTGGATATACACAACAGCGAACAGAGATAAATAGGTTGGAATTTACTGAAATATATACACAAGTACACAGAGATAAATAGGTTGGAATTTACTTAAATATATACATGAGTACACAGAGATAAAATAGGTTGGGCTTACTGGATACACAAAAAGTCAGTTGAGATAAAATAAGTTGGGGTTTACTTGAATATATATACAAGTATACAGAGATATGTTGGAATTTTCTTAAATATTCACACAAGTACTCAGAGATAAAATAGGTTAATAATATTACTTGAATAATCACACACACCCCAAAATAGATTTGGCTTTACTTGGATATACATGAAAGCACACTGACAAAGGTTATTTTCATTGTAGAAATTTGAATTTTATAAGAGGGTAGTTGTGGTAGATAAACAAATAATTTTTAATACAAATATACTTTTAAAAAATAAATCATTAAAGGAATAGTTTTGTCAATTTCTCCTTTCTATTTTGGAAATAGATTAAGATTAATAAACTAAATAGTTTATAATTTACAGGTGAGCCTCAACATTGAACTACTTAAGATTTATGCCCACTTCATTTGTTTGGTTAAAATGCTAAAACGACACATTTACAGAACATTATTATGATTATATACATTTTGCACAAGAATATTTACTCAAATATATTTTTTGGAATTACAAAGTCTTTGTTAGTTAAGGTGCAATTTTAATATGATAATTCTTGTCCTTTTTGCTGTGTATATTATTATTTTTGGGACTTTAAAATTTTTACAGATTATTTGTGGCCCCAAAATGCACAAAAAACAATATGATGGTATTTTAGGAGAGCATATATAAATATATAAATAATTGCCAGGAAATTAAATTAAAAATAATTTTATTACTTTAATAGTCAGAGGCCAACATTAAAGATCAGTTCATACTAAAGAATAACATTTGCAAATTTATTAGTAATTATATGTTTACTATAATAAATTCTTAACTGGGTGCTACTGTGGAAATGAAAATCTGTCTTGTCTAGTAAGTTTGAAAATAATTTCACATTATCTGGTAGTACAGCAGAACAGTCTAGTAAGTTTTAAAATAATTTCACATTATCTGATAGTACAATACAGCAGAACTCTTTATAAGAGAGATGTTTATTTGCTGTTCAATATTTCAAACAAATTATTATTCTTATTTTTACTGGTATAAAACAATTATGTATTTGTATACTGTTATGTTGTCTTTTACCTGTTGGAAGATAACATGTAACTTTGGAGAAATAGTCTCCAACATTAGAGTATTCAAGATGTGACCACATTTTTCAAGAATGTTACAAACACCTGTATTTTTTTTTAATGTATATTATTCATTTTAAGAATTATTTTATGTGCTTGTAGAATTTGCATGTAGTAAACGTATCTTGACTTTTCTTAATCTAAAATTAACATTTTTTGCTGAAACAATTTTCTTTGTTAGGAACATCGAACTGGTCTGGCGATTACTTTATCAACACTGGTGGTGTTGGATTTATCGTTGAACAAAATGAAACGTCCAATAAGGAAAATATCCACCTGCAGCTGAAAGCTGTATTCAACCGAGACTGGTATTCTGAATATGCCACCTACATAAATTGCTCCTTCCATCGACAAAGGGAAGACTAGACAGAAATGTTCTCTTTCTCGTTCCTCAGTTTACTAGTTCTTCCATAATTCTACATTATTTTTAAGAAATTATTTTATTGCAATAAATTCTAATAAATTAATATTTAATTTGTATTTAATTACAAATAAATTCTAGTCAGGCATTAATATTTCATTATAATACATTATATACACTGCATTCATATTTCATTATAATAAATTCTTGTACAGCATTCATATTTCAATGTAATGCATTCCATAAAAACATTTGAATTTCATAATAATAAATTCTAGTAAAATATTCATATTTCATTATAATACATTCTAGTAAAACATATTTCATTATAATAAAATCTTGTAAAACTTTCATATTTCATTATAATACATTCTATTTCTAGTAAAACATTTGTATTTCATTATAATAAACTCATTTAAAATGTTTATATTTCATTATAATACATTCTAGCAAAATATTTGTATTTCATTATAATAAACTCATGTAAAATGTTCATATTTCATTATAGTACATCTAGTAAAACGTCAAATGTTTTGGTAGCTGGTAAGTGTAGTGGTTGGTTTTTGTGAAAATAAATTAATTCAAATTGCACAGTGATATATTGCCTTACTTTACTCATAAATGTCAATGCTGATCCCAGACTTAAAGTTTTATGTTGTTTTAGCAGAGTCAATTAGGATGCCAGTTGATCGATCTGCACCCTCAGCAGCTAATTTATATCCCCAGATGATTAACAGTGACAATAGACAGATATGTGATAAGAGAGTTTCATAATTTCTTTGTCTCATTCATGTTGCTAGTTTTAATCTTTTACTTATATCTGGCACATTCCTTCCTTTATTGTGTTTGTGTGGAGAGTCTGATAGGAAATACATGATTCTGCTGCCTGATGTGACTTCTCAAGAGGTCATTAATAGATTGATTTTTGACACTGGGTGTTGTGACCTGAGTTCTAGGACTTCAGTGGGAGGGAACTGTGATGTGACCCTTGGGTTAGCCAAGAACTCCCAGAGATTCTGTAGAAAAGAGGATAGTGAAGAAGTTAGTGAAAGGACACAGAATACTGTTGCTACAGTATAGTGAAAATGTGACCTGCTGGCAAGACCACTGAATCTAAAGTTAGATTCTAAAATTAGTATTTTTGTAGTTATTGACAGTTTTGAATTTGTTGACCATTTATTAGTAGAATCACAATTCTGGTCTTAAAATTAAAAGTCACAAAGATTTGAGCCATTTTGTGAAAATCATGTTCAAAGATTAGTTGCAAAAATTTTTGATAATCTGTCCAACTAAAAAAAAGTAGAAAAAGTCCATTTGTTAATATGACAGTTTTTCAGTTACATCAATTTTTACAAATTTAAAAAAAACAAACATACTTTGCTGTCATACATACATGTATTAATTTTGCCTTAAAATATTTAAGACAGTACTTTGTAAAGTACTTCACTTCTTATTGTAAATAATTTGTTTGCAATTTGATAACTCCACTGAGGCAAAGAGCACTAAATGTCATATTCATGTTTATGAAATGGTAACATATGTTTTTATTTCTAATCAGTACTTCGTAATGTCCCCATATCATTTGATGTATGTTTCATATGTAATCCAAAAAGAATGCTTACACCTATTGGAGGAATTTGAAACAATTCAAACATTAATATTTAGAAATGTGTATGAGTGTAAATTTATTTGTGTGTAGCAAGTGGAGTTGTGCATATGTTATGTATGTTCTGTGCTTGTCAGTATATTTTATTTGTGAGTAGTCTGTGCATATATGTGTGTTTATTTTGTCTGGTGGATTGAAGGTTAGAAAAGTATTTTTAGTATTTAAAAAAATATAATAATCTCTTTCTCTCTGAATAATCTTAAACAACTTTTCAATAGTAAACTTAAATACTTTACATATTTTATTGGTTTAAAATGAATGGCCTTACAGTTTTGTGTACTGTATTTCAGGATGATGTTTGTGTGTGCATATTTTCTCTAAAGGAATATGTAATTTATCAGTTACTTAACAAATGTGGCATTGAACCATTAAATACATTAATATTGTGATTTAATATTCATGTTAATACTAGAGATTAGTTTAATTCGTTTATTAAAACTGTTTTATTGCTTTATAAATATATTTTTTTAATTAAATTTATTGTTGAAATAAAAAATTAAAAATGTGTTGAGTTTACTGTGAAAGTTGTTATATTTGTCATTAAAATTAATTCTCAAAACAAACCTATTCAGTATGTAGTTGCATAAATAATCAGGTTCACTGGAACACCTACATGCTTGCAAACTCTTCAAAAATAATACTTTGAAATAATATGACTACCATAGTAATTTTCACAACAGATTTATTTACTATTGTGAATTATGCTTTTTCTTAAATGGACAATAATCTTACTAGTTATTCTTTCTCTGAATGTCTCCCAAAACTTTAATTTGTTAGAAAATTAAATGTACCTTTTAAGTGTGGATAAATGCAGCAGTGAACAGTAACGTTGGCTGTATATCTAACAGACTGTTTACGTACCGGCTCTTATTTAATGACCCTGTCTCAATACCAGGTTTTAAAGTTATTAATTTTAATGTTCACCCCTATACTGACAACAGACCAGTTTATTTCACCCTTCAGTCTTTATGATTCGATCACGAGTTCTGGCATCCAATCTAATGACAGATAAATTTGTGTGCATTCATGGGTGGAAATAGTTATCTTAATCTGATTGATTACAATACAGAAGATCATTCATATCATTTTTGGCTCTGCCCCCCCCCCCCCCAATCCTTGGTCACACTTATAATCAAGTCAATTCATCGTTAAGATAACAAGAATAACATTTAATAGTTTACAATAAAATAGAATAAGCAATCTGATACAACTTCGTATATGTTGGTCTTCCCGAGACCGCCTATTTTGCCTGTGATATATTGCTCAATCAAATCGAAAGCCACTGGTTTAGAGTCAATTGGCAGAGTTTATTCCATAATGAATGAATACACTCGGCGAAGTCACACATGATCAGTCCATTTGCTTCAGGACGAGTCTTGGAAATCGTCTCGCAGTGTCTCCAGGAATAACAGACCTCAAAGGGAGGGAGGAAAGCCTGCTGGAATAGAGTATGGTTTTATCAGCAAGATTTTTACATAATACCCATCACGTCCTTTTGTGGCGGACAGGGGACCATTACAATACAATCCTGATCATTTTAATTTACAAATTAACAAGATTTACAAATGGGATAAAATGTCCCAGTCCACACTCATGCGGGTTACAATAATTTATAAATGGTTTGACATTAAGATAGACTAAATGAGCATCTCACTACATCCAATGTATATATTACAATGAATTGAAATAACCGCGGTAAATGCACAAAATGTGTTTAAGTTTAACATTGCATATTTTCTATCGCCACTGAACATTTCTGAAAGGAATGGGCATTAGTTTGCATGCAAAAATCAATGGAAGAATACAAGCATTCTTAATATACATAATATAGTTTATGAGAATTCGATATGCTTACCTCTCTGTTGTAACTGCAGGCTAAGGTTGTTTCATTCACTCAATTGTCCACCCTTGGGTATGGGCACTGTGTATGTGAACTTTTTAGTGCGCTTTCAGTCCTACTTAAGGACACCTATGTACGCCCATGATTCTAAGTTTTAGCCTACGTAATTGACAAGAAAACATATGGGTATTGAGCATCTTCAGCAAACTACCTTCCTATTTCCCTGTTCACTCACCCGTACTTGGCAGTTGAGTGACCTATATCCCTCATGTGTAACAAAAGGGTGGCTATTGCATCATCGTTTGCAAGACTGGTTTTACAGTATGGTACTTGTTATAGAAAAATGTAATTAATAAGAATCATTAATTAAATCAGTGCATAATTTGCCAAGACCTCTCTGACACAGACAATAAACAATGTTACATGCTGCTAGTCACTCATTCATGTCTGAATAGATTTCAAAAAGCCAATAGAACAAGTCTGATGAACTTTCCTGACATTTCACTGACTATGAAGAAGGTCACATACAGCATCAGCAATTATTACAGAAGATGTAATGTAAGTCTGTATAATTTGCAAGTCTCAGTATGAAATTATATAAGGTCTCTGTGATGACCTTTATGCTTTAGTACTTGAAATGGTAATGAACCATGTCACATAGTAGATCAGCTTTCACTTTGTGAGGTTTATAGTAGTAAAGCTGCTGTTGCTTTCACTTTGTAGAGTTACAGGAGGCAGCTGTTGCTTTCACTTTGTAAAGTTACAGGAGGCTTCTGTTCCTTCCACTTAGTGGTACTGAGTCTGCAGTTGCTTTCACTTTGTGAAGTTTATAGCACTGGGACTGCAGTTCATTTGTAACTTTTGAGGGTGAAATGATGTGTTTCTTTGATTCATAGTCCTGCTGTAGAGCGTATAATCAAGATTCTCATTGCTTCCCAGCTCATGACAAGGTAAAAACTTAAAAAACATTAATTCACATCAGACGCAAGTTAAATCAATACATAATTAAACAGCATTCTCCAGCTTTACACACACAATCAGATCCATTGGCAAGATTCTGGGCAAACACCTGCAATGTTTCCAAGGGTAGTGGAAGAATTTAGGGGAAAATCTTATGTGCTGTTATCTTATCGAGTTATAATCTGTCTGGTTAGGCATTTTGTATATTTGCGGTGGTTTGTAGATAACCTATTTAAAAAAATCTTTTAGGCGGACACCTCCCGACTCGTGTCACAGATGGTGTCGTTTGTACTAACAATATCGCACATTTATAATTTTGTTCTTGAACCATCAGCTAACAGGAAGACGGCATAGCTATCCACAAGTACTGTCATTTGCAAAAGTAAGTGTATGTGAAGCATAATAGTTTTTTCTTGAATCGTATTCAGTCAAAAGTCTTGCCAGACGCAAGCCATAATACATTTTTAATCAACCAATACTTTGCCCGAGACAAATTATCGCGGATTTGCCAGATACTTTAGCTCAGGTAGACGCTAGTCCTCAAAATTAAGCCCTTATTACTAGGGGAGATCACCCTTCTTTCTCATTTTACTTGAGTTTTAATAAGAGTGACGATAGAAGTATTTACACAGAGTAATCTTTTAATGATAAGGTTAAAAATACCCACCTTGTTGGCATATTGGTTGGTTGCATTAACAAAGCAATTTACTGTATATTGCACTTTATATATATATATTGATACTTTTTTGTCCTCAAGATCTGTATACTAAATATATTTTTGTGTGTAATTTTATTATTAACAGTACTGAACGGATTTAATTTTCCCTTTTGTATTTTGGCATGATATCGTCTATGATTTTGGCATGATTTCATTTGTTCAATTATTTAGCATGATTTTCTCTATTAACTGTCATGGTTTTATTTGTTCAATTATTTAGCATGATTTTTTCTATTAACTGGCATGGTTTTATTTGTTCAATTATTTAGCATGATTTTTTCTATTAACTGGCATGGTTTTATTTGTTCAATTATTTAGCATGATTTTTTCTAGTAACTGGCATGGTTTTATTTGTTCAATTATTTAGCATGATTTTTTCTAGTAACTGGCATGGTTTTATTTGTTCAATTATTTAGCATGATTTTTTCTAGTAACTGGCATGGTTTTATTTGTTCAATTATTTAGCATGATTTTTTCTAGTAACTGGCATGGTTTTATTTGTTCAATTATTTAGCATGATTTTTTCTAGTAACTGGCATGGTTTTATTTGTTCAATTATTTAGCATGATTTTTTCTAGTAACTGGCATGGTTTTATTTGTTCAATTATTTAGCATGATTTTTTCTAGTAACTGGCATGGTTTTATTTGTTCAATTATTTAGCATGATTTTTTCTAGTAACTGGCATGGTTTTATTTGTTCAATTATTTAGCATGATTTTTTCTAGTAACTGGCATGGTTTTATTTGTTCAATTATTTAGCATGATTTTTTCTAGTAACTGGCATGGTTTTATTTGTTCAATTATTTAGCATGATTTTTTCTAGTAACTGGCATGGTTTCCTCTGATCTAGATGCAATCGCTTCTACGACCTAAGCATAATGTTTTCTACTTCACGCTACTCTGTTTTATTATAGCTACTTAATGTCATTTCCTAAGACGGCTGATTTCGCGACAAGGAGATTTCAACATACAGACTTTTGCCAGGATCGGTTACCAAGGCGGTTTAAAATAATCAGCAGGAATGTCGTGTGCATATTACGTCAACAGGCAAGAAGCGGCTCAGCTGTTCTCGAGTAATTAAACTGGAGCCGCTCACACACACCCTCCCCACACACATTTAACGAGTCCCTCTAAATACAGTAAGATCGATCTTAAACTGACGACATTAATAAATAAATATAACATCGATCACGATGAAATGATGTCGACTCGCTATTGATGTGGCTGTCGGCGCGTTTCATAGATGGTGGCTATCGGCGCGATTCATGGATGCTTTAATTGTTTTGACTTCGTGCGTAGCGACAATTAACCTGCACGCAGGAGAAGCGGCTCAAAATTAATTGAGGATTTCGCGCAGTTCGGCCTGGCTTTAATATTTAAAGTTGCTCGTCAACTCGCCCCTTGAGAGGCGGAAACTCGTGGCAGTGGTATGTACTGAATTTTCTGAATTCACTGAAATAGTTATTAGTCAAAATTAGTCCGTGAAATTCCGCTTTTCGGACGGACAGGAAACATTCAAAACACGAAGGCAAGACCTATCCGCTGAAAGAATGATTCGCTGCAACTAAAATCAGATTCTTATTTACGGATAAACGGGTTGAAACTAAATCTAAACTAGAGTACGTAGATTCGGTGGTCCGACATACTTGACCTTTATTAGTGGAGACAAAACACGTGACCAACTTTTAAATGACGCCGCGTTGTTTAGCCAACTCGCTGATACGCGTACACAAAACACTCAAAAACAATAGATAACTGTCAGACACTGTGATTTAACAGATTATGCTACAGCTACACAACCCCTAATCTACTTAATCCCGCCCGTACAGGTCTTCGTCATTTGCAGACAGAGAAGCACGGTCAAGCTTCAGAGATGATAAGTTCATTTATTTTTATCTTTGTCTCAGAGTTACTGGTTCTCAATTCTTATCCCAACTCGAAAGCTCGAACGCCTCTTGATCCTATAGAAATTCTGGTCCACACTCTCAGCTCAAGTGGATACTTCCCAAATATGCTATTGTCTCCCATCCCCTAAGCATGCATATTTTCTTCTTTTTCTAAATATAGAAACTGAAGTGTAATTAACAAATAACAAAATGTATTCAACACAATGAAAGTCAAATACAGAAATTGAAGTGTAATTAACAAATAACAAAATGTATTCAACAGAATGAAAGTCAAATACAGAAATTGAAGTGTAATTAACAAATAACAAAATGTATTCAACAGAATGAAAGTCAAATACAGAAATTGAAGTGTAATTAACAAATAACAAAATGTATTCAACAGAATGAAAGTCAAATACAGAAATTGAAGTGTAATTAACAAATAACAAAATGTATTCAACACAATGAAAGTCAAATACAGAAATTGAAGTGTAATTAACAAATAACAAAATGTATTCAACACAATGAAAGTCAAATACAGAAATTGAAGTGTAATTAACAAATAACAAAATGTATTCAACAGAATGAAAGTCAAATAAGAAACAATTGGTACATAATAAGTGCCACAAAGGCAGGATAATTAAAAAGTAGTATTCACTTAATCTAAGTTAATGATTAAATCAAAAGAATCTGTTACTGATATCTGGTACAAAATAGACTTGTTATTATGTGATGGTTCATAGTCTCCTAAAATGCTTATGACCATGTATAATTCATTATGCAGACTCCATCATCTCTGTTTCTTGAGGAGTGCAAACATTACATGAATATTTAATCTAACCCCTTATAAAATTCTGATGGTTGCAGATAATAAGAGTAAGAAATGGAAAGTTTACTTCACAGAGATATTTTTAAGAGGTATAGATTAAGAAGCCAGTCACCTGATATAATGTTTATTTGCTAAGACAGAGTTGCCTCACTTTGCGCATTCAGTGTATACCAGTGGTTTCCAGCATTGGAATTCGTGCAGAACCCTTGATGCTTACCGGGTTGATAACTGGAATCCAATCAAAAATTAATATTTCTCTTAGTGTAACATTGATATTTTTGTTGCAATACCAATGAATAGTTTGGCCAATAACATTTTCGTTATAAAACTGTCACTATATAAATATTACTAATATTTAATGGGACAGTTGATACTTAAAATCATTACTTAGTTCTGCAAAATCAGGTTTGATGTCAGACAACTGCAAATATATATCATGTTTTGCCAGGAGACAGCTTTGATACTTTGTTTTAGTTGCAGTGTACACTGAAAATGCAGTCTTGCAGAGATATGTGCTCATAAATGGTGCACTGTATAAGCACTGGTCAGAGATTCAATGATCAGCATGCATGCAAATGAACTCACGGCAGCATCGGTGCAAGAAGCTGGGGGGAGAAGACTGCCATCACGGATAACTCATAACAGTGGCAGCAAAATAGGTACAAGAAAATCATCATTTCTAACATTGAGTTTACAAGTAATTCTGTGCTATACAATGTAATTTCTATGAAATTCGTGAGTTGTCAGGGTTCCAGAATTATTTGGAGGTTCCACAGCTTTTGAAGTTGAGGAACCCCCCCAAAAAAGCTCTCAAGGAACTCTAAGGTTCCACAGAGCACAGGTTAAAAACCTCTGATGTATACCATATGTTGGCAAACTGTCGGCCACTGTGCTGTAGTTGTCTTTGACATATGCCTATGTGGCACTGATGAATGACAGCTGGATGGTAGTGCTATGTCATGAGCTGTAATGTTGCACAACTGGTGGCCTAACAATGAAGACTTAATAGAAGTCTTTAATGAAGGGTGTGATGAACTGAAGACTTAATAGAAGTCTGATGAAGGGTGTGATGAACTGAAGACTTAATAGAAGTCTTTAATGAAAGATGTGATGAAGTGAAGACAGGGAGAATGCAGAATGTAGAATGCAGACTGGAAAAATGAAGGCTTTGAAGTACTGTGGGGGAGAAACAGGTGTCAGCCGTTGTGCATATGAAATAACTAGGCCTCCCATCCCCTCTTTCTCCCTCAGACACATTCATGAACACATCGTAATTGTGAACCAATACATTGTTCAGCCATAGAAAAATAAGCAGAAATAAAATTGATGGATTTCTCTAAGAAAAGAAAAAGTACAATTAGAATCTTCCACATGAAGCTGAAAGAAATAAGTTTAAGTATGATAAGTACACAATTTCATCTAGCGAAGTTTCTCTTTCCAAATTTACAGTTTGGAGGATTTCCTGAAAATGGAGAATACAATTATACAACCTTAACTTAAACAATTTTACTGACAACAATTTAAATAGGATTCTTAGAGCATCACAGTTCAACTCTATAATAAAAAGGCAAAATTTGACTAAGAATTTCAGAGTAAGAAGAATTTTAGTTGTGTAATTTTCTAAGTGCACAAAGTTTAGTTACAAGATATTAACTATTTGCCAAAACATACCCAAATGCGCTGTTTACCAACTCAAGCCTCAATAATTGGGACTGATGTGTGTTTAGATAGTGTTTGTTCTCCAATTTGGGCTAGCTTATATATGTGTTCACATCTTTACTTTTCAATGTTATAACTGGGATAAAAGATCATTTTGCTTGACTGGCCTGGGTAAAGGCCTCCAGAATCATGTTCCTATTATTTTCATTTCTCAAGTGGGGAACACCTGACCTTTAAAGAGACGTGATCAGATTGACAGTCCATGGAATTGTTGCAGACAATGCTGGTCAACTCAGAGCCAGTATTTTTATGTTTTAATTAATTAGGAAGAGCGACTTGGGTAGTGATGGTCGAGAGAAATCGCTGCAGGCAATTGGGATCTACTCATGCATGACTGAGGACCTTAGAATGTACATCTGGTAGCTCCACTATATAGTGCTGATTACATAATTGCATAGACATCACAAGAATGGACTGTCTAGCTCTTAATTAGCACTTTAACAGTATTTTGTATCCTAGCTTAACAATGGTCCAGAATGAAATCTAAAAAAAAATTAGAGCGACAGACAAATTCAGAGATTAAATAATTAATAAAAAATATAATAAATTATTATTTTTGTGTGTGTGTTACACACACATATCCTCATACATACCATGATTTATTTATAAATATATTCTAATCTACACATGCATACAGATATACACACTCATATACACCACGTATACACTTTTCAAACATCTGCACCATAGCTAGTGTAAAAGTCATGTCAATGGACACGTGATCTAGGTCCTCATGTGTACGGGCGAAGCCATCAATAAACACACATTTTCATTTACTCAAATGTCACCACAAGCAAAATAATCCTTTGTTTATTCTTTTTAATAGGTAGACAATTGTTTGGGTTTTTTTTTGATTGGTTAGTTAGCTGCAAGATAAAATACTACAGATCAAAATACAAATTAAAAAGTTTTTAATTTTACAGAAGTACTGCATTATTATTATTGTTAAATAAAAGTTTAAAAATTTATATTGACCGAAATTAGAAAGCTTTTAAAGTTTACAGACACATTTTATTATTATTATTATTGTTGTTGTTAAATACAATAAAATATTTATTAAATGTAATCTGTTATTACAATGAAGCAAAGATGACTAAAGGATGATTAATCCAACTTAGTAACTAAAGAAAATTCAATCCAATAATTAGAATAGTTATAAGTAAACAATATTAATTTCAATCTATGGAAACTAAAAATAACTAAATGTGAGAGTATATTCTGACTAAAACATTCATTACAAATGTGCTTGCAGAATTTACAAAATACAGTATGGCAAAAATCACCGGAAATGAAGCATTTTGGAAAAAATCACCAGAAATTACGCATTTTGGCAAAAAAATTGCCAGAAGTGATCATAAAGAAAATCACGTGCGCACTGACAGCGTAATCAGTGTACCAGGAATAATATTGGCCTCCTCCTTATTCCCACAGGTCAAGAGCACAGTGATATGACCAAAGTTGGAGTTGCCTTGTTTGGAGTTGGTCGCATTGGTCAGATCCATTTGCCCAGCCTTGTGGCCAACCCTGACGTCAACATCCGATGGCTGGTCGACGTGGCGGAAGTTCGGGTCAAGGCCGATGAACTGTGCAAGAAGTATGGCATCCATGATGCCCGCTTCGCTCTGGCAGACCAGTGCCAGGAAGTCTTTGATGATCCAAAGTAAGTCGCCAAAACAGTGACCATGGACCATCAGTTAAGAACAACTGCACTAACAGAACCCAGAAAATACACTCGAAACCTCTCTTTCTCTCCCCACTGCTCTTTACTTTTCCCCATTCTCAAACATGTCTCATTAGAAAGGGTTATTTAACATTAGCACACTACACTATACGTGAAAGTTAAGATAAGACTGGCGGCTTAATGACAGCTATAATGAAAGTTAAGATTGACGGTTTAGTTAAAGTTAAGATTGACGGTTTAATGAAAGTTAAGATAAGATTGACGGTTTAATGAATGCTATGGTGAAAGTTAAGAAAAGATTGACTGTTTAATGGAAGTTAAGATAATAAGACTGACGGTTCAATGAAAGCTAAGAATGATGGTTTAATGAAAGTTAAGATAAGAATGACGCTAAATGGAAGTTAAGATTGACGGTTTAATGAAAGCTATGAAGTTAAGAAAAGATTGACGGTATAATGAAAATTAAGATAAGACTGACGGTTTAGTGGAAATTAAGATTGACGGTTTAGTGAAAGTTAAGATAAGATTGACGGTTTAGTGAAAGTTAAGATAAGATTGACGGTTTAGTGAAAGTTAAGATAAGATTGACGGTTTAGTGAAAGCTAGACAAGGCTGAAACCTTATTTTCTTGCAGTACTCAAGCTGTAGTGATTGGAACCCCTGCACGGACCCATGAAGACCTCATTAAGAAAGCCGTGAAATCAGGTTTGTTAATATCTGTCAGTACTTTCAATAACGGGGCCCACGCACAGCATACCTGTGTCATTGTAACAATGAAAAGAAAACCGCAACTAATTGAATTCTTCTCGACATTCACTTCCGGTAAGCAAGCAACTGTTCACAGAGTACCGAGAAGAGAGCAGCAGCAAGAAACACTTCCCAGTTAATGAAAAGTGTTGCTTACATGTGTGTCACATTAGGCTATGTTCTTAATTCTGATCTTTGGAAATTCGGCAAGAAGCAAGCAGTGAACATTGTTCTAGACAAAACAATTTCAATGACTCACACATATCCACACTCATGTTCTTGCTGTCATCGTGCCCGGTATATTACGTAACCATCTTTCTTCCTTAGAAGGTCGTGCCCGGTATATTACGTAACCATCTTTCTTTCTTAGAAGGTCGTGACCGGAAGTTCAAAGATATACTCATCGCGGAACTGGTAGTTTGCAGTGACTGAAGGGTAGTTTAATGTAAAAAAAATTTGTCAGATAGAGTTTAAAATAGGACAGAATTTGTCAGATAAATACAGTTTAACATAGGACAGAATTTGTCAGATAGATAAACAGGGAGGAATTTGTCAGATAAATATAGTTTAACATAGGACAGAGTTTGTCAGATAGATATAGTATAATATAAGGCAGAATTTGTCAGATGCACGTCGCTTAACGCGAAGCAATAATATGAGAGAGAGAGAGAGAGAGAGAGAGAGAGAGAGAGAGACGGACAGTGTGATTGATATAATTTGACAGAGAGACGGACAATGAGACTGATAATTTGACAGAATGTGGAAGGTGTGACTAATAATTTGACAGAGAGAGACGGACAATGTGTCTGATAATTTGACAGATATATGGACAGTATGACTAGTAATTTGACAGAGATGGACAATGAGACTGATAGTTTAACATAAGGGTCTGATGATTTGACAGATATATGGACAGTATGACTAGTAATTTGACAGAGATGGACAATGAGACTGATAGTTTAACATAAGGGTCTGATAATTTGACATAAGGGTCTGATGATTTGACATCTAGAGAATGATAATGTGATATAAAGTGACATTTTGACAGTGAAACTTAAATCTTGATAAGAGATTTAAAGTATGTCTCAGTCTGAAGGCGGGAAAGTTTTACAATAGTATTACAATAAAACTGATAATAACATTAAAATGGTAGTTTAATAATATCATCGCAAGTATGACGTTAAGACTTAAAAAAATATTTTCAATTCCAACTGATACCCAATACCTTTTTCTAACCTTGGGATTATCAAACTGCGTTGTAACTGTCAAGTAACTTAGGACTGTAATGTTAAGATTATGCGATGTTGTTTTCGGTAGCATTGCTTATTTTTTTTTTTTGTCGACTACCATTATTATAATTGTTTGTAAATCTCAGTATCGTTATATTCTTAGAAAAAAATACATAAGAAAATAAAGCTTATTACGTTCACTGTCTTCTCTTCCATCCATCCATAGGCAAGGATGTGTTCTGTGAGAAGCCAATTGCCTTGGCCCCGGAAGTAGTAAAGTCGTGCTATGAGGAAGCTAAAAATTATGGCCGTGTCCTCTTCTGTGGTTTTAACAAGTAAGAAAGGTTTTTATCATTGCTTTTATGCCTTTTATGAAAGTGTTATAAAAACTTATAAATATTAATATTTGCTATAATGAACTGAAACAACACAGTGTGGACTTTTGATAGTCATTCTTACACATTGTGTTAGTGTCACAAAGTTGTTTCCCTCTTTTTTTTTAAATAAAGCCCCCCCCCCCCCCATGCATTCATGATTTTATCATATTAATACTCAATTTAACAATATCATGGTTTAATGATATATAACAAATTCACTTAATGATAACACACAATAGCCATTCTGACTGATTGGTTCAATGATATATTACAAATATATAAAAGATAAGCCCCCATCCATCCATTTTATTCTCCAACATAAGATTATCAATATGTGTAAGAAGGTCAATACATTTAACAATAAACTTATTAAATGAACAATCAAATATACATATGACAATTACAATGAAATAGATTACTTGACATCAATATTCCTCGAACTCGCATTCAGATAATAGTCAGTATGAATCGCAGTTTAGTCCCTTTTAAAAAAGAAACAATAGATCTAAACGTTAATAGCACAGCAGTGGTTTAGCGATGGATTGTGCAGGTTATGCAATGCACAATGGCCCTTGAGGTCAAGGGGGCCCCTAGTAGAGGGGTCTCCATCGCAGATTGTAAAGTTATGTAATTATGTCCACTCTACTGATGTCTGGTGACAAGATTTGTTAACTGCCTAGCGATTTCTAGTGTAGAGAAATTGTGGGATATCAATACATTTATTGTTGTTTGAAAAAGATGACATGGCAAGAAGTGCCCAGGCCAACTCCAAGCAGCGGAACAGTGTTTTCCACAAGTGAGTGATACATGTGGAGCAGACGACATTTGAACTGACCTATAAATTGTGACATTTTGGCAAAGTGCATGAAGACTGTTAAGACCGTGCTGAATCAGGTTATGTAAACTATTATTGTTCATCTCTGATAACTCCATTTCTATTCTCTGATGTGGTATTTAGAAACACTGAGCCCCACTCCCCCGAAATCTCCGCAATAATCTATATGTTCAGAATTACAGTGAATATATTATTTCTATCTTGGCAGTGGTTTACAATGTGTAGAAATTTCAAGTTTAAAAATGAAGTTGTTTTGTTTTGTTTTTTTAAACGTAGACGATTTGACCTTGACCACATTAAAATTCGGGAGAGACTCCAATCTGGCGAACTTGGATCTCCCCGGATTCTTCACTACATAGCACGTGATCCTGTGCAGCCAATGGCTTATCTTCAGTCTTCAGGTATCGTTTACAGTCTGACTCAGAGCAATGCAAATTTATATAAACATGAAGAATACAACGTTTAAAACACTTAAGATCTACTAATCTTTTCAAGATAAGCTTTCTGTGTGCAATTACTCTTCGATAGATCTGATAATGTGATTGTTCAGTTTTGAAAAAATAAATAAAGTATGCCTTGATGCCATCATTTACTTGTTAGACGAAGGGCCTTAGCTTAAATCTGAAATTAATATCTGACCCCGAACTACAGGCGGTATCTACTGCGACTCGACTATCCACCAACTCGATTACATCCCCTGGCTCCTGGGTGAGAAGCCGTGCTCCATGGTTGTGACTGGCAGCTGTACGTCGGACACGCCTGGTGACTTTAAAGCCGTTGATGACGTGGACACCACAGTGACTAATCTGCAGTTTCCTAGTGGTGTGACCGTCATCCTCGAGAACACCAGGAACTTGCCCACTGACTTTTGTTATCAACGTATTGAGGTAAATCGGTCACACGTTTTGAAGAATTCATTCACAGACTTGTTATTGAGGTAAATCACTCACACGTTTTGAAGAATTCATTCACTGACTTGTTATTGTAATTGAGGTAAATCGGTCACACTTTTTGAAGAATTCAGTCAGTTTTATTGAGGTAAATCGGTCACACTTTTTGAAGAATTCAGTCAGTTTTATTGAGGTAAATCGGTCACACTCTTTGAAGAAGACATTTACTTGGAAAGAAATTATTTCTTCACAAAGAAATACTCAAATGCAGACTCACTGGAAAGCGATTCTTTCATTTTAGAAGCAGTTAGAAGAATGAATTAATCTTTGAGTTCGTAAACACTCACCAACTAAAAATCCGGCGTGTATTGAAGAGTTATTCTTCAAGTTTGAAAACATCAAATTGAATCTTTACCATTAATTTGAAGAATCATTCTTTAAATTTAGAAACATCCATTTGAAATAGATACCTTAATTTGAAGAATTATTTAGTTTGAAAGACCCATTAAAAATAATACCCTTATTTGGAGAATTATCCTTCAAGTTTTGGAAACAGTAAATTGAAACAGAATCTGTACTCCATGAAGAACATTTTTTTTTAGTTAATAACTAAAACGTAAAGTTGACATAAAGCCCATTGATAAATAGATACAGTCTCTTGGAATTCACTACTGAAGGACCTATGTTGAATATAAACAGGGTGAAACAGAACCCAATTTATAAATCTAGAAGAAAAAAATCAGTAATAAATTGCAGAACTTTATGTTAAAGAAACAGAGGGTCAAAAAAGACCATAGACATAATGAATAACTGTTTTTGTAAAATTTGGAAATAATTACTTGAAACAGACTAAAAATTTCTTTGCATTTTTTGTTGAAGGATTATTATTTTTCTGGAAATATTTTCTTAAAAGTTGTTTTCTTCCTAACAGTTTCTGATGAAAGGTTAGATGAAAATTTCCATTCTAATGTAATGGCTGATTGTGATATTAACTCCCAATACCAATTTCTTTGTCATTGATTAAGATACCTGTCCTTCGAAATGTTGACTGTCACAGATTGTTGGTACAAAGGGGACATATTTGGTGCATAAGCTGAGCGAAGATACATTCGCTACAGTGGCCGTGGATGGTAGCAAAAAGGAGGAGAGAAGCGAACCTACCTTCTGGTCAAGTTACAAACGAGAGATAGATTGCTTTGTCAGAGTTGTACAAGGTCAGTTGAAATAAAAATTCTTTGACTTAGATACGGCTAATTATTGACCAATCAGAGCTTTAGTTACATTCGGTTGTAGAACAATCTATACTCGAGATACAGTAATTATTGACCAGTCACTGGTTTAGATAAGTTATGGATCAGTCAGTGGTTATGACACAAAATAAGTTACTGACAGTCATTGCATAGATACAATCAATTATTGACTAATCATTGATTTAGATGCAGTTAATTATTGACCAATCAGTGCTTTAGACACGATAAGTTACTGCCAGTCAGTAGTTTAGGTGCATTTAATTATTGACCAGTCAGAGGTATAGAATCAATCAATTACTGACCACAAGGTCTCTGATCAGGACTGTAATAAATGTGTTTTTCAGGGAAAGAAGAGTGTCCACTGTCAGCATCAGAAATTATACAAGCCAGTATTTTAGCAGACTTGTGTCTTACTTCTCGAAAGGAAAACAGAATTGTGACAGTGTGAAAGGAAAGAAAAACTGAGATAGCATCATATACTGTAGAACACAATACATATATTGTATGATTTTACTTGGCAACATACCTATACACATAATTATAATAATGGCAAAATACATGGATTTATATTTAGTGCAAATGATTTAAGAAGGAGTCATAAGTATCAATAAACTGTTTTGTATTTTACTCTGGTGAAAGTTGGTAACACTGTTGACCAGGTTTAACAGGTAAAATGACATTAATTATTTTAATTTGGTGTTGGCTACTGATTGGTATGTGACGTGAATTATTTTAATTTGGTGTTGGCTGCTGATTGGTATGTGACATGAATTATTTAAAATCAGTATTAACTGTTGGACTGATGACCTTGGACAACAAGATAATGCATGTCGCTTGACCTGATGATCCTGGACATTATAATAAGAGTCACTTGCTGATCCTGGGCAACATGATAATGTAAGTCACTTGATCTGCTGATAATGGGCAACCAGATAAGTCACTTGAACTGGTCCTGAGCTACATAATTTAAGTCACTTGACATGCGGATCCTGGGCAACGAGATAATGTAAGTAGTTTGAACTGCTCCTGGACAACATAATGTAAGTCACTTGACTTGTTGATCCTGGGCAGCATCATAAGTCACTTGATCTGCTGATCCTGGGCAATAGTGTTATTTTGCAGTGTTTCAAATGAAAATGCAAAATGTTTGACTTACTCTCATAAACATACATTTATAATTCAGGGCAATACACATATATATCGGGTATAGTGCACAATACATTCACTACACAGGAAAAAACAACAGATTTCTTGAAGATCAAGAAATTAAACACCAATAATTTGAATTTCACAGAACAGATTTCAGCTGCAGCATTTGGTCAACATAATCCTCATTAAGAAAGATTTTTAAAAATCTGGTGGTAAACTATTTATATTAAATTGTTATTCCAGGATCATTCACTAAATTAAATCAAGTAAAGAAAAAATAGCAACTTGTTTTAATTTTCATGAAGTGTTCATTTTTGCTTTTGGAAGAATATATGTACAAGTGTTTATATATTTGTTTTAATACCGAACAAAGCAATTCAAAGTGTCTTTTGTTCCAAGAAATCATGGGAAGTCACGCATACACCAAATATGTGGTTACATTTTGTTGGCTAGCATTAACATACTCCACAGTTCTTAATTATACAGAGCATTTATGTGCAATCACAGCATACATGCATGCCTACCTACCTATCTCTTAAGGAACCTTAACATTAAAAAAAAATAAATGTGGAAGCAATCAAGAGTACAAGTGTTCTTACATAATTTAATCAATTATGAGGATGTGATAACTGTAACAATGAAGCACTGTTAAAGATGACATCTTTTTTGTTTACTTGATGAATGTCATACTAGATCAGGGGTTGGCAAAGTCCGGCCTATAGGCCAGATATGGCTAGCTAGTATTCCAGTCCGGCCTAATGCATTCCTCCTAATATGCTTGATATCACATGTGAAATTCAGGACGATTATCTATGGCAGGGGTTGGCAAAGTCCAGCCCTAGTTAGTATTCCAATCTAGCCTAAACGTGCCCCCCCCCCCCCAGTTATTTATTATTGGATATGGCCTAATTGAATTGTCGCTATTTTGTTCCCATCATTACTGCTGGTTGCAGCTCAAGCCATGGCCCATGTTTATTTTTAGAACTGATGTCAGGTGCTTGTATAAAACAGAGGTGCCTGACCAGGGATGGATGATAAATATTGTCTTGTAAACAAGTTCACTCTCTGGTCTCAATTTCATTCAACTTTCACCATGGTCAAGGCGTGTATTGTGTGCAGGTGTGATATGACATGCAAAGCAATTATATTTCATGATCATATTACTGACATTGAGTTCCCTGCACAAGTTTTGTGTGGTTTCTTCCTGTACATATTTTTAAAATGAGTTTTAAAGCAAACTTCAGCAAGAAATCTAAAATTTTTGTTGTTAAAAAATGGTCAAAAGTACACTATTACTAGGCTTGAATGAAATGTCTTTCCATACCCTTTCGACTGAGGTATGGGGTTAATCTGTTAATGTATTCATGACCTGAATGAGAACTTGCATTTGCCAAGATGGATGCAAAAGAAAAGAGATACACAGAATATAACCTAAACCAGTTTAAAAAGAGCAATGTGACTAAGGTTCAGGAAGCGAGTGTAAAATTGTTCTTTCAACAAAAAAGAGGAATACATCAAAGATTATGTGTTAATCTTTGAGCAGTGCACTGTGAGATTAGGCCTATCAGAAAAACTATGGCTTAATTACTTAGTAGTAGGAAAGAAAGGGCAGAGGAAGCTACAACATATGAGACATATAAGACTGAACTCTTAGAGTGACAAGTGAGACATAGAGATGTAGGTTTCACCAGTTTAGAAGAGCAGACTGATACATTTTTACAGACAGCTAGTAAGCTAGAGCACATCTTGACCAGATGGATAGAACTAGATGAGGTAGAGATTAGCAATGGTTAAGATGTTAGGGATCACTTTTTTATTTACAAGTTAGAGTCATCATGTCTTCCAGCACTTTTAGCTTAAGGGACCAAAGAGTTTGACAGTTTGGTTAAAAGCAAGGTATGAGATATATGAGAAATGTGCAGATCTGACAGCTACAGAATGATAGGTCTGACCACAAATTAAGTACGG
This sequence comes from Sinotaia quadrata, assembly GCA_028829895.1. NCBI lineage: Eukaryota > Metazoa > Mollusca > Gastropoda > Architaenioglossa > Viviparidae > Sinotaia > Sinotaia quadrata. The sequence goes on from CM054177.1 coordinate 83,890,887, forward strand.
GACCCCTTCACTGCCTCCTTCATTTAAAAAGACAAAAGATAGAGTACCCACACATCACCCCAATGGTTTGTCTTTAAAGTTGTGTAAGAGAGAAAATGTTTACAGTACCCTCATATCTGCCATGTGAGAAAGATGAGTGGTGTCTTCTAGAGAATTATTAATAACAAATTAAGATTCTCATAACTTTTTTAATTAGTTAGGGATGATTAATTAATAATAATAATCATTACCAATAACTAGTGTGGCACAGGCATCACACAATGTTTTACTTATTTATGCATATCCATTCGTGCTTATACACACATTTACCATGAATGTGCAGCCCAAACATATATCTTTTGTTATTAAAATTTTATTGATAACAAATAACTGATAAACAACAAATATTATACAAGGCAATTTTCTAATATTTAAAACAGTAACATAATTTTATTATTATTAGCACTTGTAATTTTAAATTTGAACAAAAAATTTTATAATAAATGTTAATAATATTCTTTGTATCTCAGCTAAGGCAGCAAATTCCAGGAAGACTTATGCTGATAAGGGAATGAATGTTGACTGTGTGACTTGTATTTTGAATTCAGGATGTTGAAAATGTGTGTCTGAAAATGAGCTTAAGTTCCTAGCAGGAGTGTGATCATATGGGATGAAAAAAGGATGCAATAGAAAGTGAAGCTTAACAAGGACAAGAGGCTTGCACTGTATTTGGATATGAACAGATAACCAGTGAAGACTGGGAGGAGTGGAGTGATATGATTGGCTAAACTCTGAGAATAATTCCAACCAAAGTTTTAAACCATTTAAAATTCTTTTAATTGACACTGGTAGACCATAGAAGAGAGTTGAAATACCGTATATACTCAAATCAAGAAATTTGTTCACCTTTTGAAACCATAAATACTGAGCAATAATTCTTGAATAGAAATCAAGTCGCAAAATCTGTCGACAATAATTTTGGATAAAATCATAAAATGTAACATATAATCATTACCGGTAGGTTACCACTCTTTGATCAAATTACTGATAAAGAATGGAACAATTTGTTGTCTTTTGTGTCATCCCATTTGTCTGGCCCTTAGACTTTACTTGGATGCTGATTTTGGGACTAGGATTCAACCCTTAATTTTAGGTTTCAACTTATACTTGACTCGACCAATATTCAAGTACACGTATATACGGTAATTAAACTGAGAGAACCAGTGAAGAAAGAAGCTTAGAGGTTACCAGTGAACATATGATAGAGTACCAATGAACACACAAGGATTTCTATAGCACCAACAGAGAGAAGCTTTTGCATAATGCTGAATGGTCTTAACTCCAGGTATAAACAATATGCTGTTAACTCCTGAAATGCTGCTCTACAGGTATTAACCATATGCTGTTAACTGCTGATATGCTGCTCTACAGGTATTAACCATATGCTGTTAACTCCAGATATGCTGCTCTAATAGGTACTGACAATATGCTGTTGTAGGAAAAAAGTCATAAAGACGTATTTCTAAGCAACTGTCTAAATTTAATGGAGGTTCACTTCACTCAGTGTTTGACAGATGTAAGACTTTAGAAATCCTTTCAGGAGCAACACACATAATTGTATCCCTGAAATTTGTAACTTATTGTTCATCATCCATTAGAAACACATTTCTCTACACTTTAGACAGTGGAATATATTTTATTGGGGCAACTTTATTTGTACAGTTTATTTAATCAGCATACTGATTACAAATAACTATAAAATATGCTGATTAATGCTGGTAAAGCACATAGAGAAATCTTGAACAACTTTGTAGAAAGCAGTCAGACTTGTGGATATAAGTTTTAATATTACTGCCACCCCTCTTCAGTTTTTTAAAAAATATATGAAGATGATATAACAGATGTTAAGTGATGTACACTCCTAACTTTCCAAAAACAAGTCATCCAGTTAAGAAATCACTGTGTTCCTACAAAATTTTTGTAATTTTGTGGCTGGCTGCCTATCTTTTTTTTGTTGTTGACATTTGGGTGAAGGTGGGCGATTTTTGCCTATTCAGTTGTAACTTTACTTTTACTTCAGAGACCAGAATAAAAGCAAGGCTAGCAGAAAATATAGTTTTGTTTAAATTGAAAACATTTCTGACTGCCATCTACTGTGATGAAGCAATAATTCTTGAATAGAAAACACAATTTTCCTGCATAATACTCGTACTGACAGGGTATAATAGATAATCTTTCTGCCCAATGGTATGAAGAAAAAAGATAACAGAAAACATCCGCAGCAGTGCTGTCCACAGAGAAGTCACTATAGTAATTGGGAAACAGTCTGAATCATTGGAATTTATTGAATGCTGCTTTCAGCCAAACAGTCACTCCTACAGCCCCAGGGTCAGGATGCTGCAGCAGGGAGGGACTGACATAACTGGATCTTCCTGCTCGTGCTTTATAGTGTATCGTCTTTTCAGCCCCCTCTTCAGCCGCCTAAATGAACATGGATGTTATCATAATTAATGTCTTTGACAAAGGTTTCTTAACTAGTCTTACCATTCAAAACTCGTTATTGACCAATCCTTAATTTTTTACTGACTGATGGTTAATTCCTGACAAGTCTATCAGCACAATAACTAATTATTGACTAGTCAGGTTAATTCCTGACCAGTCTATCAGCATGATAAGTAATTTTTGCCTAGTATAGATTAATTCCTGACCAGTCTATCAGCATAAAAACCAATTCTTGATTAGCCATAGGTTAATTTCTGACTGGACTAGTAGCATAAAAACTAACTCTTGACTTGCCATTGGATGATTCCTGACCATTATTAGCCTGATAACTAATTCTTGACTTGTCACAAGTTAATTCCTGGTCAGTCTAGTACTATAATTAATTCTTGACTAGTCATATAGATTAATTCCTGACCAGTTTAGTATCAAAGCTTTATGTAGTTCTGGACAAAGGCATATGACTGATTTTAATAATGTTTCTTATTGTTCTTCACTTTTTCAAGTAGTACTTAATATTTTTGTGGCTGGGGTTAATTCCTGATCACTCCTGTAGCTAGTAATAACTAATTCTTGACTAGTCACAGGGTTGATTATTAATTTTTACCTAGTATTAAAGTTGATGACAATCCATTTTAACTGGTTTCAATACTTTTTTAGTTGCCAAGACTAACTCTTGACCTGTCTTAAGTGTGATATCTAATTCCTGACTAGCCTCAGTTAACAATACAGATTATACAGTCAACAGCACTCACTATACAGGTTTTATACTCAATAATGCTCACTAAATATAGATTATATACTCAATGATGCTCACTATATAGATTTGTAATCAATGTTCACTGTACAGATTATACACTCAATAGTGCTCACTTACAGATTATATACTCGATAGTGTTCACTCTACAGAATTATATACTCGACAGTGCTCACTGTACAGATTAATTATATACTTGCTAGTGCTCACTGCACAGATTATATACTCGATAGAGCTCACTGCACATATATATACACTCGATAATGCTCACTGTACAGATTATATGCTTGATAGTGCTCACTGTACAGATTATAGGCTATTTGAAAAATATGATAGGATATTTGAAAAATCCTGTGATAATGATAAGCAGTCATACCAAAACAGCCTTCATAAAGCGTTGCTTTGGTGGATCCTTTTCACAACTTGATAGGGCTTCTAATGCAGGACACAGAGCATCCAGCTAGAGTGAAAACAGATAGAAATAGGATTGCATGTGTTTGCACTAGCTAGTCATTAATACAGTGTTACAGAAATACACATCATATACATCTGTACTTGCTAGTCACTAATAGTGTGATAGAAATAACACAGTGCACACATTTATACCAGCAAGTCACTAATAGTGTGATAGAAATAACACAGTGCACACATTTATACCAGCAAGTCACTAATAGTGTGATAGAAATAACACAGTGCACACATATATACTAGCAAGTCACTAATAGTGTGATAGAAATAACACAGTGCACACATATATACTAGCAAGTCACTAATAGTGTGATAGAAATAACACAGTGCACACATTTATACCAGCAAGTCACTAATACCCTGACTTTTTAGTGCCAGACACAAGGTATCCAATTTGAGTAAAGACACATAAATACACATCAAATGCATTGGTACTGGTGAGTCACTAATATATCATGATTCTCTAATGTTGGTTACTATTTATCCATCTATAACCAAAAACTGACAAATACACTCCTTGGTTTAGCCCTAACATGGCTTGAAATTTACATACCAACATCTTTGAAAAAACACAGCTTGAAATTACATACCAAAGTCTTTTAAAAAAAACAAAGGCTTGAAATTTACTTACCAGTTTTTAATAAAGTGTGGCTTGAAATTTATATACCAAAGTTTTTTGACAAAACATGGCTTGAAAGTTACATACCAAAAGTCTCTAATGAAATATGGCTTGAAATTTACATACCAATATCTTTGACAAAACATGCCTTGAGATTTAAATACCAAAGTTTTTGACAAAACACAGCTTGAAATTTACATACTATGGTCTTTGACAAAATATAGCTGACTTGAAATTTACATACCATGGTTCTGTCTCCAACTTCAGCACCACCGTATCTGGAGAGAAAATCCAAAACCATTGTTAAATTCTTCACTCGAGAAAAAGATGTACTAAAAGCTCAAGCCATATACTTATACATAGTGTGGCAGGATATATTTACCTGTCACTACTTCTAACTTAATTATTATACAGTTTGTTAAATGTCAACATGACATGACCTTCAGGTATGGCACATGATGATATTTTTGTAAGTACCAGAGTTAAAATAACAACTCGTAAAGAATATGCTAGAACTTGCTGATGCAATCCAAACCATTTCCAAGTGGATGAGTAGTTTTATGACTAATAGTCTCATACTTGCAGACAACAATTCAATCCAATGGGGATAGACCAAAACTTACTTTGTTGAAGAAAGTCTATATTCTAATCTCTTTGATTTTTGATGTAACTCAAGTCCAGTCATAAAGGTGATCGTTAGCTTATGGTAAGTTAACTGACTGATAAAGAAAGAATGGACTTAGAAATATTTCGTACATGTTTGCTAATGATCTATGATTTGAATTGGAGAATGCGTTATGTAACTAAACCATTATTTCAATGTTCATTAATTTGATTATGTTTTACATTATGCTTGTGAATATTGATTGAGGCTATATTTCTTATGCTGTGTATCAGGCTAATGAATATTGTTGTTGCAGGATATATAAGTTGAGAATGTGTGTAAGAGAGAAAGGAGTTTAGATGAAATATGCCTGAAACTTAGAACTGCCCTTAATTTGACTTTTGCAGAAAGGAGCACGATTTTTGATGCAGTTGATGTGTGAACTTGTATCCACTTCAGAATGCAGTGACTACTGTAATCTACTGGATCATGTTGGTGTGTGTATCCAGTGTTGTTGGTGAACTTCTGAGTAAATGTGTTGCTGTAAGTTGATTCCTGTGAATTCCGTTTCGAGAGCCAATAGGACAGAAATTGAGGTTTGAGTTTGATCTCGAGAATTCTTGAAGATTTTTAAACATTCCTCATGATGTGCTTGTGTAGTGCACATGAAGTTCTGGAACACTCCTCCTATAATTATCTCTCTAAAACTCCACTCTCAGTTCTATGATGAAACTATATCTAGGAACTTGATTTTATATAATGTTAATTTGACTGCTGATGTTTATGCTAAGATAATCTGAATAAATGTCTAACGTTTAATCAAACGTTGTGAATTGATGTAAATGTCAATGTTCTTTTGATTATATTCATATGTTGTATATTTGATTGTTGATTTAATAAATTTATTAATCTTGCACATATATTTAAACCTTATGTTGGAGTAATAGCAGGTGGATGGGGGTGGTATTGTTAAATATAAATAAAATATGGATTTTTATTACTCTTTAATAAGGAGTTTCCACTTGCAGAAGTATTGTGTGACAGTAAAACGTCTGTCTTATTACCCTATGATCTGCCATGTGAGAGACGAGTGGTGTCCCTTAGGAGAATTATTAATAAACACAAATTAAGATTTCTCCATCACTTGTAATTAGTTATGGATGATTAATAATCAAAACCAGTAACAAAGGGGTGCCTGTCACACATAGGAATAATATAAAGGAAGTTTTATTTATTTTTACTCTGGTACAAATCTTTAACACATATTTATTAAAACCTGTCCTTGTCTTTTATTTATTTTACTCCAGTACAAATCTTTAACACATATTTATTAAAAACCTATCCTTATCTTTTGGCACATATTCAGTGCTCATTAATTATTAACCTTTGACCATGTTCTTAAAATGCTCATTAATTATTAACCTCTGACCATGTTCTTAATATGGTTTTTAATGAATCACCTTTGACCATGTTCTTAATACACTCATTATTGAGGCATCTTGGGCCCTATTCTAGTCTTGACACAGGGTATTTACACAGTAACTTATCCAGGGTAAACAGGTAGCAAAGTTAACTAACAAAAAAAAAATTCCAACTTTTAATTTTTTTTTCAGAGCCTATGACAATCTGGTCAGACAACAGAAGCAACCAAGTTTTGATACCTATGACTGATGTATTTGGGTCTGTTAGTCTTTTCAGGATACAACTTAGTTCTCTCAATGGTTTTGACTAGTACCCATGATGACACGGCTAGCATGCTTAATAAGTCTTAAAATCACACTAATAGAAAAAAATTAACTTCTACAACCTTTTCATCAGTTTTATTCCATTTCTTAGTGCATTTGTCCAAATGTCTTCAGCATGGTCTTGAAAACTGGTGGCAACACCAGTGAAGAACAGACCATACAGCTAAAACACAAGAATTTGAAAAATATATTTTAAGAAAACAATAATTTATATTTCAGATAACATTATATGAAAAAATAGACAAAATAAATACAAATTCAATAATGTTCAATATTACTTCTTAATATTGCCAGATTTTGTTTCCATCATTAATATGTACCTATGTCAATAATAAAGAGTTATTGGAACTTGGGAGAAAATAACATTCATTATCTTCTAATGTAGTTTAAATTTAAGTCAATAGCAAAGCAATTTCTGACATGAAAACAACTGTTTCGATTTAAAGCTTAAACTCAAAGTCAGCAAGACATACAATTCTGAAAAGTAGAAATGTAAACAATATAAGTCATACCCCACCCGAAGCACCACCCATTGTTGATTCTGCAATCACAGCCAATTGGCGGGCCAGCAGAACAGGTGAGTGCTTAAGCAGCTCTTGCTTGTCGGACTGCAGTTCTCTCAGCACAGCTGAAACATAAAATCATTTTGGAATGGCTGTTCTTTGGTGCTTAATGAACAATTAGTTTCAGCTATTCAAGTTAAATGCTTATGCCTAAGTCCACCAGTAAACAAGAAGAAAAAATCAGCCTGTTAGAAACATATATCACACAAAACTAATTTTTCTTTTAGAATACTTTCTTCTACATTTTAACTTTTAATATCCATGAGATCACAGGGAGCTATTAGACAATACAGATTTATGACACAGATGGGTGGAGAGTTCAGTGGCTGAGAGATCTAAACAGTGGGCTCTCATTCAGGAATGGAAGTCATTGTTTAAGATTTGTCCTAGTGAGTGAGGTTTCTCCATTAAATTCACCCTTGTCCTAACTAGATATTGTTAAGCTAGTGCTGTTAGTTTTGTTTAGCACCTTTAAAAAAAGTATATGAAGAACTAATAAATGTCCACTTGACTATTTTTATTAAATGCAATCCATAATCCACTTGACCATTTTTTATTAAATGTAATCCACAATTTACTTGATTATTTTTATTCAATGCAATCCATAATCCACATTACTAGTTTTATTCAATGCAATCCACAATCCATTTTAATGCTTTTATTCAATGCAATCTACAATCTACTTCACTATTATTATTAAGAGCAATCCACTTTATAAATTAAAAAACATGCAATCCATAATCACTTCAATGTTATTATTAAATGCAATCCACATTCTATTATTATTATTAAATACCACAACAGTTCTCCCCTACAGCTCAAGATAAGTTTAAAGCACCTCATCACATGCATGTATTTGTTACTATGGGTGAAAGATGTGATGAGATTCACCAAATACTTTGTAATCAAACATACATTTGATCCAATCTCACTTGAAATGATTGAAATGATAACAATGCCAGCATTAGGTAATTTTAGACAGAATTATTGTCAGAATTCTTTAAACAGTTGTGACCATGATAAGCTTCGAGAACTGAGTGAATCTTTTTCAATCATTGTATTCCTGACATTTTTACAAATGACTGCAGTCTCATTACTGCCTCTAGTGCTCATCACAAAACATCATCACAATGTTTATAAAATTCAGTTGAAAAGAAATGCAACGAGTAAAATACTGACGTAAGCTCTATGTGGTTGAAATTGTATTCTTTGGCAGTAAGGGAGATGACCCACACTAAACATGGTGCACATCGATATGCACAAGGACTGAAACATAATAATAACAGTAAGAATAAGTGCATTATTGCTATGTTTCTTTCTCCTTTAACTTAGAGATAATCATCTATCCTGAGATCTGCAATCAACCCAGCACCTTAACTTAGATCTCACATTCTTGGTCTACTAATTTGCCTCATGTTCATGCTTGGCTCACTTCCCCAATGGCTAACAAACTAGTTCTCTAACTCAGGCTCATGACTGACTCCATTCCCTACTGATTAACAAACTAGTTCACATCACACTCAGGATCGATTCCATTCCCTATTGACTAACAAACTAGTTCTTTACCTCACAATCATGATCAACTCATTTCCCCCAATGGCTAAAAAAACTAGTTCTCTATCTCATGCTCATGATCTATTCACCTCTTGAACCTCTGGCCAATGTTGACCCACAATCTCCATCTCCGGCTTCTGCATCTAAGTTGTTGAGCTTAAACTCTGCTGAGATTAATTCTTCACAGGCTGCAATGACCATGTCATAAAGGCATCTAGCAGTTCCTGCAAACACCCAGACACACTGATTATTATATCCACAAATAAATTATCTAGAGATGATGCACAAGATATATATTTACTGTTATACTAAAAAATAAATAATCTCCTGCAGATATCCAGTGTACAAAGTGACCGTTATACCCACAAATAAATAATTTCCTGCAGACCACAGGATATATATATATTTACCGTTAAAGCCATAAAGAAATAGCTAATAATCTGCAGCCATGGATAGAGTTATAGCAATAAAGTTTTAATACATTTTCTTCAATGCTTGTCACAAAACTTTCAAAACATAAAGATATATATTACTTATTATTTTTTTATAATTAATAACAGAATGTGTCAAACATGATTTTATATCTATGAATTATGCATACAGAATACCAAGGAAACAGTTTTAAAGATTTTTTAAATATGAAAGTTTCTATTGTAAAAATTCTAATGCAGATAAAAAGTTATAGATAACTTTTCTTTAGATAAATGGATAACTTCCTGCTGATCATTTTAATAGGTGAACCATAACTGTGTTATGTATAGTTTCCGAGATATGACCATTTATCTGTTTTAATTTTCTTTGTAAGTAAAAATTGTACACTAAAGTGAAAAATGTAACTGAAAGTATCTTTAATATATATAGATAGAGTATAGTTTGCTGATCATTTTGATATGTGAACCAACTCTGAAAGATGTATAGTTTCAGAGATATGACAGTTTGCCTGTTTATATTGTCTGAGTTAAACTTTGTTAGTGCTTTTTTGGGTTAAAATTTGCTGAAATGGTCATTTTCAGCCTCCAATAATTTCTACATTTTCTTTGCAATTCCTTTGGGAAAAAATAGGCATTAACTGAATGGTAAATGATTTAATAATATGCATTTTGGATGTACTTCGTTCATCAGTTGCATATGTTATGATGCCACAAATCTTCCTTTTTGTTGCATTTTGCGAGCAATTTTATGAAACAAAAGCCCATTTTCTTTTGCAATTTATAATAAACTGAAAAGTAAATTTTGCATTATATCTGGGTTTTCTTGTTGTATATGACTATGTTTATTTGAATTCTTGGACTGTTTCTCAGTGTGGTTTAAATTTTACTTGTAATGAACTTGGAAAATCACACGTTCATTCTAAATAAATTGACCATAATAACGACACTAAATTAATACTTCAAAAAGTATTACAGCTATCATCACAATTTTTTATACACAAACTTATTTCATCAGAACACATATATTTTGAGCATAAAAGTTTTGTACAATATGAATTGGGAAAAATGAGTGGGACTACCTATTATTTACCTTTTAGTTTGATACACCAACAAACAGAGCAGTATCATATTAAGATTATTTTACAGGGTAACATTATTTATTTATTATTACTTTTTTAGTTTGATATGCCAACACACAAACAGAGCAGTATCATATTAATAATATTTTACAGAGCACCATTATTTACTTATTATTAATCTTAGTTTGAATACCAACAAACAATCAGAGCAGTATTATATTAAGATTATTTTACAGGGCAGCATTATTAATTTATTATTAATCTTTAGTCTGAGCACCAACACATAAACAGAGCAGTATTATATTAAGATTATTTTACAGGGCTGCATTCTGTTGAGTTTAAGAGAGAGGCAAAGAGACATTTCTACCTGGTTCAAAGGTAACTTCTTGGTCAGCAGTGCTAGCTACTTCCGCATAATCCCAAACTAGAGGGGAAGGACATGACCTTTCCATCATTCCTTGTGTAAGATGTGGGGCCAAGCTGGGCCAAGCTGGTGATTGTGTGGGTGCATCTGTAGAAATAATGCTGATAATTAAATTGCAAGTCATTTAAAACATTAATAACATTGGGAACAACAAATCAGTGTATACTGTGATAATGAACAAAGAAAAGTGCCAATGAAGAAATGGAAAACTGACACTTTAACATGGTGTTCATTGTAAAAAAAACTTAAAGTGCAATAGCTGTCAAGTTCATTCAACAGATCACTTGTCACTGGTGTCTACACAAAAATGAAATAGATCTGAACTCTCCACAAATAGACACTCATGCTCTTGCAGCAGACTAGGGCAGCATGACCTGCAGTTGGTAACAAAATTGTATAGTTTTTTAACCGTTGGCAAAGTTATATCAATAAACTCTCAGTCTGATTAATTATTGTTCCTCTTTAAAAAAACAAACAAATGAAATATAAGTAAAACAGTTGTATTTATCTCAAATCGGTTTTCCAAATAATATTTGCCACTCTGTTGCAGACATCTGACCTAAACCTAAACAAGCATCATCAGTCACTCAGCTATTCTTATAGTAATTATTACAATATTTTGTTGTGATGTCAAGAAATCAAACTATTCTTATAGTAATTATTACAATATTTTGTTGTGATGTAAAGAAAGTTGAAGGCAAACTATTCTTGATATAGTAATTATTACCATAATTTGTTGTGATGTAAAGAAAGTTGAAGGCAAACTATTCTTGATATAGTAATTATTACCATAATTTGTTGTGATGTAAAGAAAGTCGAAGGCAAACTATTCTTGATATAGTAATTATTACAATATTTTGTTGTGATGTAAAGAAAGTTGAAGGCAAACTATTCTTGATATAGTAATTATTACCATAATTTGTTGTGATGTAAAGAAAGTTGAAGGCAAACTATTCTTGATATAGTAATTATTACCATAATTTGTTGTGATGTACAGAAATCAAACTATTCTTCTTATAGTACTTGTAAGGACAGTCAAAACAGCCACCATCATAACCAATTTTGTACAGTTGGGTCTTGGGTTTGAATGAGTTGTGTTCTTCAGGACATTCATAATCTGTCTGTTTTCGCATGCAATTTGGAATTTGTATGTAAATGATCTGCATGTTGGCCCAATGTTCTTGAATAGTGAAATTGCAATGAATTAAAAAGGGGCTTGATTCCAGTGTGTCTGCAGTTCATCTACACTGAAACTAGTTCACCCCTGTTCATAAGAAATTAATGTCACTAAATAAGTCAGAATTTTAAAAGAAAAGTGCCTCATGGGTTCTTTTGTATCAGTAGATTGCTGTAAATCAAGACTGCCATAACCAAAGACCCAAGTGTATTGCAAATTCATCTGCAGTCAAATGAAAAACACTAGAAAAAATGGCTACAGATGCTTGTGCTTTTGTAAACTAGTGCAAATTCATCTGCAGTTGAATGAAAAAAGTTAGAAAAAATGGCTACAGATGCTTCTAACTTACGGGGCATGATTATTCCCAGTTATTTTATATGCACAATTATGTATGTATATTTAAATAAAGAATTTAAAATGCATTTTGCATTTAAACCACCATTTTGTACAGAACTCACTTTGGTTTGCAACCAAATGCTGAATGTACTGCTGATAGATAATGGTATTAAATCAGATTTTCTTATGAATATATCTTATGAAAATTTTGATGACAACTTAGTCTTAAGAGATGTATTAGAGTTTGCTGTAATTATGATTAGATGATAAATATATTAAATAAAAGCAAAAAGTGTTCAATGAGGCTCAATCTAAAAAAAAATATCTAGTGTGGAGTAAAGTCACTGAAAAGTAATAATCTTATGTCAGACTGACTGTTTGGTGCAGAATGAGGTTACTTAAAAGTAACAATTATGTAATATAATGCTTCTAAAAATCACTTTATCTAAAAGTAATGATATGTCATAGAATGAAATCAATTATATAATTTCTTTTAGGTAAATTATCAAAATAAAGGAGATAAAAATAATATAAATATTGTCATTAAATTATAATACTGAGTAGAATGAAGTAAACTTTCTAATAATATTATTTCAAGACCTTTCACTGCTCTAGAAAGGAAATTAGCTAAGTAATAGTTGTATGCCATATGAAACTTTTACTGCACTACAAAGGAAATTAACTAAGTAATAGTTGTATGCCATATGAAACTTTTACTGCACTACAAAGGAAATTAGCTATGTAATAGTGTATGCCGTAGACTTACACACACAGAATTAAACGGAGGTCAATAAAATAATACTGACACAAGCATCATCAAGCCAAATTCTTATTAAATTTGCTATTACCATTTTAAAAATGATTAAAATTGTTCATCCCTGACAGTAGTTAAAATTGTTTCAAGTCTCTTACACATGGTGAATGCCTTAATTATTTTGCAGATAATGTAAAAAGATAGTGGCACACACACTTACAATCACTTACTTGGAATAAAAACAAAATTACCATTAAAATAATTAAGTGTAGAATAAATTACTTTTTAAAGTATTTTTGAAATTTTCCTTTGTTTTACAATGGCCTGCCATCTTTCCAAACATTGAGTTGACACACATCGTTTTTTTTTTTAACATTGCCTGTAAATATGTTGCATATGATTTTTTTTGCAACATAAATACAACATAATACAACAGAGTCTGAAAATACAACATAATCTGAGAATTCAACACAATCTGAAATCACAACACAATCTGAGAATACAGCACAATCTGAGAATACAACACAATGTGAGAAAACAACACAATGTGAGAATACAACACAATGTGAGAATACAATACAATATAGCCAAGAAAACGCTTCTAAAAGGTTCCAACACTGTCACTAGTCACTGAAAGGAAACAGTAACTACACTTGAAAGGTTCCAACACTGCTACTAGTCACTGAAGGGAAAAAGGAACTAGACTTGAAAAAATCTAACATTGTCATGAGTCGCTGAAATAAAAGACTGATTAGACTTGAAAGGTGCCAACATTTTCACTAGTCACTAGACTATGAAAGTATGTTATCTTTTGTCTAGCTGGGTTTTTTGGTCTGGACTATAAATGCTTGGTATGGGGAGTACAGTCCGTTGATGACATAGCCTGTAAACCAAGGGAGATAATCCAGGACTGCCACTGCATCAAATGAATGCTGAGATTTTAAAATCAACTTGGATACAATGCCAAGTATTATATTATCACCAGTCTACCACTGCCTTTGATTTTAGCTGAGGGACTGTTATTAGAATTGATAATGAATTTCTAAATAATCTTAATAATTAATAATATAACAGGATCATATATAAACCCCACACATAATAGACTTACCAATGCAGCGTAGAATAGTGTCATTAAGAAGCAGTATTGTAATGTGAACACCAGCCATTTCCAAAGAAGTTATAAATGGCGAACAGTATGCACGTATAACATGAACTTCTAGTGATTCTGAATAAAATAACACAATCTTTAGTTCATTAAAGACAAAGTGCACATATATATATATATATGTTTTTTTTTCTTCAAAGGTCTCATAAAAATATATATATAACAATACATAATAACAAAATAATAAACTTTACAAATTAATAAATCTATTTCAGCACTTCTCAAACCTTTGCTAAAACTGCAACATCAACAATTTGATTTAAAAGAATTTCAAATAAATGAACAAATATTATGCGTCTTTCAATAAATTGTGTTTAAAATGTGTACCTTTATAATTATGGAACTGAAGCATAAGAAACAGGATTTTTCTTTTAAATTAAAAAGGTTTTCCTGAAAACTTACCACATGTACACACAGTATAAGCATTGGTACTGTCAAAGACATAAAAGTCAAGGCCAAACAAATCAGGATAGTTTCCAGAAAAGATAAAGGATAAAAGTATTTGCTGAGTATTTGTATAAGTACTTGCCAGACTATTTTTCCTTACTACTTGAGTGAGGTATGGTTGGAAAAATTAGTAGGAGAGACTGGGCAGGCCTAAGCATATATACATCTCATAAGTTTTCAGGAAAAACATTTTGTACTTAGTTAAATTTCCCTTTCCACCTTATGACCAGCTGTGCATATGGTAGAAGAAACATGAATAGGTGGTAGGAATTTCTCTCATGTATATTAAATTATTCTTTTCAGTATGCATATGTGTGAAGCACATATATACAAAATAGCAAGGAAATGAAAAATAATCATATCTTTCATATCTTTCAGGGCTGATTTTACAGAAGGCTGAAATGGTTTCAATAGCTCTAACAGGTAAGACAAAAGCATTGTTTGTGTTTATATTTCTTCTGCTCAAGTCAAGATGATAATGTCTGACTAAATATCCCTCACATTCAAGGATAGGGGTAAAAACATCTAGTCTTATTCAACAAAAAAAAGGGCAAATTTTTACAGCCCGAACTGAATCTTCTTCAACAGAGGTATGATATGTCCTTGACTGATTAAGGGGAGAGGAAACGAAGTAATTAGCCTTGTTAGGCAATAGCCAAGATAAACAGGTCGATATAACTTAAAAATGACTTGAATTATACACTAATTACAAGTTATATTTGATGACTGTCCAGACAAAGCAGGAAGATCACTCTCTCATATACCTAATTCAAGACAGCTTTCAGCCATAGGAAGATCGCTCTCTCATATACCTAATTCAGGACAGCTTTCAAACAGGATGTTTGTTCTCTTATATACCTAATCAGGACATGAAGGTGTATGACGAAGTTTGCCTGGGTCCAATGTATCAGCTTGATGTTTGCTTTCATTTAATTTGCTTTGTTAATTGTTTGAAGCCACAGTGTAGCTAAGTTCTACTTGCTAGTCATTCCTTAACATAAAAGAACACAGTTTTTACTCTAACTGCCTGATCAAGTGCATATAATTATGAAGCTGGAGTCAACATAGGAATGGTACAGTCACGCACAGGACAGATTGGACATGTTATCAAGGCCATACAAGGAAGCAATGAGCTAAAGTGCCAACTAATCAAAGTATGCTAAAAGTATATGCATGACTGACTCTTGAGACAGACAATAGAATGACGGACTGACAAGAACACTATCACACCATGAAACAACTGCCACCCTAAAAAAAAAAAATGGCAAATTTCAAGGTCCTGGTTTACAATGTCCTCATAGTAATAATGAAGTAAAAAATGTTTGGGGGAGATTGCTCTAGCTAAGTACTTTCATTATAAAAATTAATATCTCCCCTGGGGATCAATGTGATTCCCCCCCACCCCTGGCCTTGTTAGCATGTCTGTAATAGTACTGAAAATTCATAACAAAAATATTAAATAGCACAGAACAAGTTTATCAACAAAGAAAGAAAATGTTTTGATACCTAGATAGTTAATGCTTTCTTTGCTGACAATATTCAGCTCCATATGACTGATGCCACCAAGGTCATTGATAAACAACGCCACACGATCACCTGATAATCATTTGTTATTCATGTGAAGATGTTGAATATCTTAGTGAAACAAATTATATATGCACATATATGAACACATCTACAAACATGCACACATCCAAAGTATTAATAAAAACAATTCCAGAATTAAAATGAGAAATCTAAAATTCCTCATGGCACTTTAAAAAACCCAACAAACTATGAACTTATACCATATATACTCGTGTATAAGTAAAGAAATTTTAGTTGTAAAATTCACTTTAAAAAGCAGAGTCATCTTATCCATGTGTCAGTGCTAGCTTCGATAGAATTTAATACATTGAATGTGGGGCAATGTCGAGTTACACACTACTGTAATAACACAAATTTCAACTGGAAGACTTCATTCAAATCTTCAGCAACAGCAAGAATGTTGCACAATTCTGCTACAAACATTTAGCAATATTTTTTGGCACACATAACAAATAATAAAAAAATAATTGAATACAATACCATAAATTTACTAACCGTTTTTTAGCGTTAGGTGATTTTCATTTGATGGATTTGTTAAATGATCTAGCATTATTTTTACTGCTTCTTTAGCAGGAGTTATCTGCACAATAATAACAATCACCAGTAAGAGTTATTTGCATAATAATTAAAAATCACTAGTATCACTAGTATGAGATATCTGTAGTACATTGAACATCAAACTTTTATGACAATGAAAATAACTGTAAAGAGTCCTATGTTGAGCTGAAATATGGAAACTCTGATACCACCACCACCACTATTAATATCAGCACCACAACCACTATCATTAAAACCATCACCACAACCATTTCTGCCATCACTATTAATACCTCCATCACAACCTCTACAACTATTGCTAATAACACCAGCAACACTACCATTATCACTTCTATCATTAATAACATCACCACAATCTTCATCATCATATTCATCTGTATCTTTTTCCTATAATGACCTTGCCTGTTATGTGGATGTTAGTATCATGAATATAGATCCATGAAGGAAAATTAGAACCCCAGTTGTTACTGGATTCAATCCACAATTTCTTGACAGAGATGTTGGTGTTTTGTTGCTCAACCTCCTTATTTGTATGTAAATGTTGATGTCAACCACAGTCATTAAGCTTACTATTACATTTAATAATTTAAGCTTATATACTTTACTGTTCAATTATTTTTACATATACTGTCATAATTATTTTATAATTTAGGCTTACATATTTTTATGTTCAATTATTTTATGTATCCTGTGTCACATATATTTTATTTTATTTAGGCTTATACACTTTTATGTTCAATGACTTTTATGTATCCTGTACTATTTAAAGTTCATTGCTTTTTCATTATTATCTCCAGACTGAGGTTAAATTTGAAATGAATATTTTTTTAGGTTATAGGTTACACATCACTCTTGTATTTAATAATATTAATAATAATAACATTTTTCAAATCTATTTCAGGAACAGTGACTAGTTTGTGACCTAGAAATTTAATAATAAAAAAGTGAGGGAGGAATTTAATAATGAAAAACTGAGGAAGATTTTGATAATGAAAACTGAAGAGAAAATATCTTTACTCACTTTCAATCGTTTCACACCTGCTTCACCATGAATTCCTGAAACATTACAAAGTTCCAGTGAAATTCTGATAGAGAGAAAAAATTTCAATGAAATCTGGTATATTACAGAAAAATGATTTCTGTTATTTCAAAACATGCAGATCAAGTTGCATGCACAGTATGACTTCTCAAATTGTTTTCTTTGCTAACAGGAACTCTTAATATTATATGTATAGAATACACAATATTAGTTTTATTTATTTGTATTATTAAACTGTAACCATCATCAAAATAAAAATTGACCAGAACAAACACAAACAAAGTTTTTAAAAAACACCAGTGATTGCAATAAAATATCTAGTAAATGAATTTATTTACAAAGGCTGGTCAAATTCATGTAATGACTGTATGTGGAGAATGTTTGTGATAAAGGACAATATATGTGAAAGAATAAGTGCAGCTTGCTGTAACTAAACTAAAAGTAAAAAACACTCCTGCATTCACACATACATAAACACATCAGGAAAAGTAATTGAAATTAACAATAACAATGCATTTATTCATATATGCCAACACTAACAAGATTCCCAAATATAGGCTAGCTAATTCTCTCATTTTAGGCACAGCAGAGGGAACCTGAAAAAGAAATTCTTAGTGTCACCGAAAAATGATGACTGAGTATTAAGAAATACTCTCTTTATAAACTTGCCGCAAAGTTTCTTGAAAATCTTGTGATATTATATCCATTAAAGACCAGGCTACATTGTTCAGTGGGGCAGGGCTCATACACTGGCTAATGAATCACCATTATATAAAGTGGCCCAGGAGGTAAAATACATTACAAATGTCACCAACTAACTGCTAACTACACCACTGTTCAAAACCATCACTCACTAAGAAAATAATACTATGGTCAACGTTATAAATAATAATATTACTTAATACTGCATTCTAAATTAAAGAAAAATCTGTCAGTTTTAAAAATAAATCAAACTAAAATCAATCTGCAGACAGAGACAAAAGAGACAGATGGATGACACCTGATGTTATTCAAGGCATGCTGAAATATATATATATATATCTATATAAGTAGATTTAGAAACATTGCGGATTCTATGTACATGTTATCTCTGGATAATTTGTTGCAAGAATGAAATACTTTCAGTGGAGCTATATCACACATATATCACACAAATTCAAGTATATTTGCTCAGCAGAGACAAAAATTAAAAAATTAAAATGAAAATGATTTCACATGCCATTCCACAGTAAGTATGTACCCCAAAGCAAATGTGAAATGGAAGATGGGAATCTGCTGTTCATTCAGTCTCATTTTCAGTTGACAGTACAATCATCTCGCTACGCTGAATGAGATTCTAGAAGTGTCAAGAGTAATTCTGACTTTACGTGATTTTCATCTGACACGTTTACTTTCAATGTAAGCCCTGTACAAGATGCGACCCCAATTAGCATCAAAATTGCTTATTAAAGCAAGAAAAACTATTTAAATATTAATGCTGCAACAATAAACACAAATATCTATTTCCTCACCCAGTCCCAACTCCATCTCATCATCCTCCAGGTGAAAAGTTGGACCTGAGCCAGGCACGATACATGGACTAAGGGCTAGGCCAATTGTACCTGTAAAATTGAAGAAGACACACTATATTTGATAGATTCAGATAAATTGCACCCAATATTGTATATGACAGCTCAAAGACACAAAGAGTAATGAGAAATTATATCTGATATTTAAGACAGTTTTTAGATCTAGGTAAAGTTTTAGGAGAGAATTTATAATTAGAATGTAAACTACCATCAAATGCAGGACTACACTAGGATAAGGACTCCACTAAGCTAAAGACAAAACTAATGACTAGAGGACTATACCAAGTCTAATCCATTAAGACTAAGACAACATCAAGGACTATATCAAGAAATACATCAAGGATTATGTCAAGAAATACATCAAGGACTATGCCAAGAAATACATCAAGGACTGTGTCAAGAAATACATCAAGGACTATGTCAAGAAATACATCAAGGACTGTGTCAAGAAATACATCAAGGACTATGTCAAGAAATACATCAAGGACTGTGTCAAGAAATATATCAAAGACTATGCCAAGAAATACATCAAGGACTATGTCAAGAAATACATCAAGGACTGTGTCAAGAAATACATCAATGACTATGTCTATAGTGTTTCTCTTTATTTTAATATTCTTAGTAATTAATGATGGAAGAGCTGCAGGAAACAAATAACAACTTTATTAACAGAAAAATACATAATGAATGAATATGATTTACAACCAGGGTGTTTCTGTTCCACATTATTTATGTTTATGGTTCATTCTTCTGGGGAAGTGTACCATGAAGGGTGGGTCTATTTGAAATGTGTTTTCTTAAAAATAAAGCATTGAAATATCATGTTTATATTCTATATATTCAGAATTAATGTGCAAAATACATTGCATGAATATGTGTTTATTAATAATTAATGATGATTATTTTATTCTTTTAGTGTATTAAATGTTATTGAGTTATTCTTATGCATATTGCATGGTAATGTAGCATCTGGTGTTATAGTGTACTGTCTTTAAATGTCATGGTAATGTAACATCTGGTGTTATAGTGTACTGTCTTTAAATGTCATGGTAATGTAACATCTGGTGTTATAGTGTACTGTCTTTAAATGTCATGGTAATGTAACATCTGGTATTATAGTGTACTGTCTTTAAATGTCATGATTTAATTATGGTATGGGAACAACAAGCCAAGATTTTAATACTAATATCCAGATTGTTGCCATGCATGATCATATCCATATCCATTGTTGATATTTGCAACATCTTCATTAAAATAATTAATTATATGATTACAAGATGCCTCAAATTCGCTAATGATTACATCTGAGATTACACTGCAGAGCAAGTTAATGATTATAGCAAATAAAAAGTAAAAAGATTGTAATTTCTGTTGACTGTGTGTGTGTGTGTGTGTGTGTGTGAGTGAGAGAGAGAAAGAGAGCGAGATAGAAAAGTAAGTCTTAGGGGAGTTCAAATTAAGCACAATTACCCATGTTGCTGAGGGTTTCATCAAGAATTTTCACAATTTCTTCAAGTTTATAGCCTTTCTCTGCCAAATCTCCTGCAATCTGAAAAAGGAAAAATAGGAATAGGAAAAGTTTGGAAATTAATGAAAAGGTATATAATGATTGTTCCACCTGCAAAGAAAGGCCAGTTTATTAACATCAAAATAATGAGTGAAACTACTGTGAAAAAAAAAAGCCAGTTTATTAACATCAAAATAATGAGTGATACTACTGTGAAAAAAAAAAGCCAGTTTATTAACATCAAAATAATGAATGATACTACTGTGAAAAAAAAAGTCAGTTTATTAACATCAAAATAAAATGACAAAAATATTTCAGCCTGAGCTAAAACTTAGGCAAAGTTCCTGATTTAAAACAATAAAACAGTGGATATATGTGTGATGTGTGCTGGAGCTGGCCTGAGTACATATATATGTGTTTTTGTGTGTGTGTGTGTGTGTGTGTGTGTGTGTGTGTGTGTGTGTGTGTGTGAGTGAGTGAGTGTACGAGTGTCAGCATCCGATGACTGACAATCAGAACTTTAAATTCCAGCCAATCAAACTCCATGAATCAGCCAATAAACAAGCCACTCCACAAAAGCAAAAAATCTTTCACACGATTAAACAAGTGAAATTTAAAAACGTTACAAACAAAAGGCAAAGAACACAGGGTATGTTTCTTTTTTATAAGCCGCGAATACGTTTAATTAAGATTTCCAGAATCACTTTGCTCAGGCGAAGTGATCGTGGTATATTGCTTTGACCCAGCCATAAAATTGTTCCTCACATATCACCTACGTGATTGGTTGAACAGTTTTTCATTTATCTCATAGAAATAGTAATGGAAAGAAAAATAACATGATATTCTCATTCTCAGAAGATAAATACATTACAATACTACCCTCTGTCAAAATCGAACAAGAAAGCAACCTCTGTACAGAAATAAAAAATGATAAAAATAAGAAATAAATAATCGTAACACGTAATAATGATAAATGTGAAAGCGCGTGATTTGATAAATCTCCTTTTAAATTTTTTGTATACAAGTCTATTGAAGCTTAAAACAATTTCCTAATTAATTTCATTTCCACATTTAATATTAAAAAAATAAAATAAAAAATTGTTAAATTAGTTTTAAATTTGGGGCAGTTATTTTTTATTGTTATTTTAATAATAATAGTATCAGACTAAGCTGTTAAATTTATTTCTGAATGAACTAACAAGATTAATACATTAATATAAAGAACTAAAAATAAAATATTTTTTTTATTATTTTCTAAAAATTTTCAACTCTTATGCAAATTACATATTACTAGAGAGAATCTGTTTTTAAAAAGATATTCTAATTAGCACTAACTCTGTTGCTAAAGTTTATGTTTCAACAAACAATTATAGTACATTATTTTAAATTAGTACAGAGCAAGATATTTAAACTGTAGTATTTGGAAAAAGTTTAGCATAAAATATCAAATACAGAAACTTACTTCAATTTTTTCCCTATGCATACTAAACATGAAGTCTTGCTTTGAATATGCATGCATATAATATAGGGGCAGTTGCTTTTCACTGACATCCTTTTCTCAATCACCACATTTTCTTTTTTTCTCTGTTGCAAATGAAAGTTGCTCATTTGAAACTAAAATAGATCCTCTTACTCAGTTTTACAATTGGTGTACACTATAGTATTCAAGCACAGGAAAAAATTAATGAACTATATTAATCCCATATACTCAGTTCATTTTTATTGTCTGCCTTAACTAATCCCACATAATCAGAGTCCATGTGTTATTGTCTGCCTTAACTAATCCCACATGACAGTTCAGTCCATTTTTATTGTCTGCCTTAACTAATCCCATATACAGTTCAGTCCTTGTGTTACTGTCTGCCTTAACTAATCCCACATACTCACAGTTCAGTCCAAGTGACATTGTCTGCCTTAACTAATCCTACATTCTCACAGTTCAGTCAATTTTTCATTATCTGCCTTAACTAATCCCACATAAACACAGTTCAGTCAATGTGACACTGTCTACCTTAACTAATCCCATTCTCACTGTTCAGTCAATTTTTCATTACCTGTCTTAACTAATCCCACATACTCACAGTTCAGTCCACATGACATTATCTGCCTTAACTAATCCCACATAGTGACAGTTCAGTCCATGTGTTACTGTCTGCCTTAACTAATCGCACATACTCAGTTCAGTCCACGTAACATTGCCTTAACTAATCCCACATTCTCCCTGTTCAGTCAATTTTTCATCTGCCTTAACTAATCCCACATACTCACAGTTCAGTCCACGTGACATTTGTCTGCCTTAACTAATCCCACATTCTCACTGTTCAGTTCATGTTATTGTCTGCCTTAACTAATTGCACATACTGACATTTCACATTTTCAGTCATTTTTTATTATCTGCCTTAAGTATTAAACTAATCCCATATAGAGTTCGGTCCATTTTTTATTATCTGCCTTAACTAATCCCAAATACAGTACAGTCCATTTTTATTTACACATTTTATAGAGAGCAAAAAACCACCAGCACAGCTTTAGAAATCTTAAAACACTAATTTTACCTAGGTTACCAATCAAACATGCAATGTTTTAATTGAGTGCCTTTCAATGTCAGCTACAAAATCGAAAGAGTCCAGTCTTGGGCTACAATGGTCCCAACTTAATCTGCCAATATGCTGTTTTTTTTTTTTTTAATATAACAAATTTCGACTAACTTTGCAACAGTTGTTACTTAAACCAAGGTGAACTAAAATGTGGATGGATTGCAGGATTCCAGTGCCATTTTAATTCATTATATACTCTCCTTCACTGTTCAAGATTACTGGTTCAACATACAGATCATTTATGTACAAATTCTGAATTATATACAAAATTGAGTTTTGAATATCCTTAAGAAAAGAATTCACTTGTAACCCAAGACCTGACTGTATATAAATCAGTTGATTCTTAACCATATAACATGGAATAAGACAAGAAAAAGAATTTGTCTAAAAAAGAATGTCTTTATAAATACTTAAAATAATTTCCAATATAGGATTACAATCAGATCCTGGATTACTTTTTTTTTGCTTCTATTCTTAAGGGCATTTATAACCTGATTTTGAATGGAAATTGGAATGTGTGTGTACATGTTTCATTAGTGAAACATAAAAAGAATGTCATATTACTAAAAAACCTCAAACTCACTAATAATGACAATGCACTAAAATACAGAAAACAGTAAAACACACAATTCCAACTGTTTAGTGAACAAGAAAAGGTGTTAATGACACACGTCCCTATGCTTTAACATCACTTAATTCTAAACTAGTTTGCCTCATTCATAAGTAGTAACAAAATGATATTAATACAATTTCATGCATGTGTAATTAAAATGTTATTTGGAAATCGAAATTAATGTGTTTTATGGGCTCATTTGTATTGGTGGATTGTTGCAAGTAAAAACAACCATAATTCGGGATCCAACTGAATATTCTTATAACTTGTTACTCAGTGATATATTCCTTTAAAGGTATTTACAGTTTACCTCTTTTGGTGAACTCTTACACAAAAATATCAGTATTACAAAAGGAGTTTTAAAATGCAAATAAGATTCTGAAATCCTCCACTCCCCTCAAAAAACATCAGAACAATCCTCTAAGCAAACCTTAAAACTAAAACCATCTTAACATACGGAACAAATCTGCTTGAAAAACAACATTGTTATATTTTAACTCTTACAGCCACACAATATTTTGTGGACACAAGATGGTGGTAAATCTCATGTCAACAAATATGCTGCCTACCACTGCCCAGAACTGAGGTGATGTACATTTCACAACAAAAGACCTTCACCTTGATAGCTATTATGATTCCCGTCAGTCCACGTCGTCCAGCACTTTTATCACTTGTTGTCAATGCTGTGTCTTCACCAATTATTCGTGTGGTTATTTGGATTCCCTCATTTTGTGCTCTTTCTGCAGCCAATCCAAAGTTCAGGCGATCTCCTGTGTAGTTTGGAATCAAGAGGAGACAACCAGCTTTTTGCAAAAGAAACACAAATAAAGGTTTTCAGTGTGTACAAGTTTATATATTTTGTTAATATTGCTAATGTCTACTATGCCTTTGTGTGCAGTGTGTACTTTTATTAGATTCATAAGTGTGTAAAACTATGAAAATGAAATATGGGGTGTTAAGTTTTTATAATCACTAATTTGTTCAGGTCTGATTTATTTATATTAGGATCCCACAGTGACTGTTAACAATGTTATGTGTGATCACCTCAGTGTACATTAGGATTACCAAACCGAGTGTGTAAATTAGAATTATCACGCTGACTGCTCTGTGTATGTTAAGATTACCACAGTGTCTATTTTAGTGTGTATGTTAAGATTACCACAGTGTTCTATTTAGCTTTAGTGTGTATATTAAGATCACTCTGGTGACTACTGTGTGTGCTTTAAGATCATCACAGTGATTGTTGTGTGTACATTAGAATCACCCATGGTAGGATGCCTTACCAGAATTATTTTTACCCACAGCGCGAAGTGCTACAAGCACTTCAGAAGAAGGTGGTGATGCAAAGACAGAACCCATTACAGCTGCTGTAAGCATCCCTTCACCAACATAACCTGCACATACACTCAATAAAATGAGCAAGTATTTATATCCCTTGAATTTAAATGAATAGTGTGATGCTAACGTCACCTAGATATTAAGATAATTATTATTAATTAATCATCCATAACTAATTACAAGTGATGAGAATCTTAATTTATGCTATTAATAATTCTCCAGAAGACACCACTCATCTCTCTCTCTCACTTGGCAGATATGCGAGCACTGTAATCTCCCACAACATTAAAGACAAACAGATACCATCACACAATATTTCCATAAAGTTATTGTAGCAGATTAAATTTGCCTATCCCTATTTCTAGACTTAATTGTTATATAAATTGTTAAATTGTCAAAGTGACCCAGCCTTGGGCACTCCTTATGATGGCATTTTTGTTAGTGTCATAGTTGGAGTAAACAACTTGAATTGAGAATATGCTAGAAAACTGCTGATGTAATCCAAACCAGTTCCAACTGGATGAGGTGGGATGATGGACCAGAAGTTTCTTTATGAAGAATTATTTTGAATTTGAACTTGAGTCTGGTCATAAAGGCAATCGTTAGCTTATGAGCAGAGCAAACAATTTTTGGTTGTCACTTCATGCTACGGTAACTACTGTACTCTACTTGAATATATTAGTGTGTGCATCTGGCATTGTTGTCAACTTATCAGTAAAACGTGTTGATATAAGTTGATTCCTGTGAATTTCTGTTTAAGTTTCAATATAGTGGTAATTGTGGCTTGAGTTTGGTTTTGAGAATCCACAAAGATTATTTGAATGTTCCTCATGGTATGTTGAGTAAATGCACACAGAAATTTAAGAATATTCCTTGTGCTTGATAGTGCTTGTGAAATTCAGGATGATTCTCTGCAGTGATCTTGGAAAACACATTGAAGATTCTGGAACATGCTTCTAGGAGGGATATGTGGGATCTTGCCTAGATATGAAAGGGAGTTACTTGTTGCAAACCATGTGATTGTGAAATATGCTGGCTTTACAGCCACCATCTTTGAACAGGTTATGTGTATTGACTTAATTATTTCTCTGAAACTCTACTCTAATTTCCATGATTATATCCATGAATGTCATTATATATTTATGTTATTGACTGCCTATATCTATATCTAGGATAAAATGAATGATTGTCTAGCATTCATTTAACATTGTTGTGAGGTAAATGTCAACGCTCTTTGATCATATTCATATGTTATATATTTGATTGTTGATTTAATAAATTTATTGTTAAATTAATTGACCTTCTTACACATATTGATAACTATATGTTGGAAAGACAGTGGGTGGATGGGGCTCGCTAATTATGCTAAATAGATTAATGATGGATTTGAAAAGCATGTTTGACCACAAGTAAGCATTGGTACCCTCAAATTCCATCAGCAGAAGTAATAAGTTAATAAGCCATTATCATTCCCATAATGGTATATGGATGCATCAATAATAAGGTCAATAAAACATAATTAGGTTGATAAACATGATTATGTTAGTTAAATATCATCAGGTTGAGTAAACTGAATAGACATAATTAAAACCAGTATTTTGACAATGACTGATGCAAACAAACATCCATTGTTCAGGTTTGGTACTGCCCTACCTATTAAAACATCCCCCTGCAGTTGTATTGTTAATGCTAGGAAACAATTGTTGTCATCTGAACAAGACACTATATATCAGTATGATATGTGTATGAATATGTGTACATTTCATGAGACTGATTACAATCATTAACCAACTGTTCATTAATTGTAAAACCAAAAGAAGAAACATAGAGACCTTAAGCAAGAAAACAAACAAGACTAAAATTTAAAACTGAATTCATATTATCTTGGCATCACCTCATTTAAATAATAATTTGTTTTAGTTTAACTATATGGTGGTAACACTACCACAGCTCAAGAGTGTATTATTTCTGTTAGATGCAAAGTGGCAGGTAGGCAATGAAGTTATAGTAAACCAACTTGAAGAAGAAATTTTGATACCTGCAAATGCAGGTTCATGACCTGATCCTCCCCCACACACGACTGCCACCTTGTCCTTCTTCTCCAGAACCTGGAAGTCTGCCCGGATCACTATCCTGTGATCTTTTAGCAGCCTCACCCCAGGGTTTAAGGCCACATAACCTTCTAAGTTGTCATCCACACATCTATACACGCTGTTGATAAGTTTCTTTCCTTTGGCTGTGGCCATGTTTGGTACCAGTTGATTCTGGATGTAAATAAACTGACCCCGAAAAACATCAACTGCAGACTGGTGTCTTAGAATAGTGAATTAATTGAGAGGGTGATCTGTTAATTTTCCTGAAACAAGTTGGATTAACCATGAGAGAGCTGCTGATTTAACTCTGAGTTAATTTGCTGAGTTAATATTTATAATAAGGTAGATGCGGTCTTAAAAGAAGGTACTAAAAATGGATGCTGATCTGCAAACAGTTGTGACCTGAGAGATGTAAATATTAATTCCAGTTGTGTATCATGATCTTGACAACAACAAACGTGTATCTTGGTGGAAACTTAGTTGATATAAATAAACTTTTGCAATAAATTGCTGTATAAACGCAAATAGGACATATATAAAGAATGCCTGATTAATGGCTTGCTAGCTGTAGTACAGTAATCTCTGACAATCAAATTTATATTGCAAATGTTACCTACTGTACATCATTGAAGCCAAGAAATATGGGATCACAAATACCAGACATAAATCGCCGCGCATGCGAAACCGTGACGTTTACTAAACACTGGTCCGCCTTTTGAGAGCACTTTCAGCAGACGCCAATTTCGCTTTCAGTTGCTGATAAGCGACCTACTTAAAAACAAGGTAAAAACAAACACAACAAATACGACATGTAGTCAGTAATTGGGGATGTAACCTAAAACTGAATTTTATCAGTCTTCAGCAGTCTAGAATAATTCAGGCTCTATTTGTAAACTGAGTTGAGGTGAGATTAGATTTGTACTGTTAGTGCAGATAAAAGCACTAAGGTCTAACCCATTTGTTTGATATATCAGTTAAAATTATTGGTCTGAACTGAAACTGTGCTTTATAATACAAAAGAAAAAAAAATTTCCTGTTTCTTTCAGAATTCTTGTCCTCGAAGAAGTACTTTAGTCTCCATTCTATGAATTAAAGGGATGTAACTCTTATTTATAGTTATACATACTACGGCAAAGTTTTAATGTTCGTGTTCCAAGTTTGGACCGTGGAAATGACTAAAATCTCTTTTGCGCAAAGCCCGGGATCTTTAAAAATGTATAGGGCGGACCGTAATTCCCTACCCGTCCATATGTTATTATGGTATATTAAGTTATGCATTCATTATAATTTTTTCTTCTTCTGGCGACCCACTTTTGTGAATGTTGAAGGTTATGTCTCAGAACGTGGCGTCGCATATTGAGGGTCAGCACACAGATACATTGGATATATAAGATATACGGATAGGATGGGCTTACGGGCCACCCTGAAGAGCCGATTATATTAAGCATAAACTTGAAAGAAATAGTCCCAGTCCCCAACAGGAAATTGCATCTGCAGAAGACAAAGCAGACACTTTTCAATTATTTCATTATTGTAATTTCAGATGTGCCCCTACCACTGTGCAAAGAATTCTTTCCTGGATGTAGATGCTAAAAGGACAGTGTAAACACAGGTGATTGGGTGTAAAACACGCTTGAGTGTGTGCACGGCTCAGGCTTGCATCCAGGAAAATCTAAATTAGGAATATGGGCATGATAATTACTATTAGGTTGTATATATATATTGTGTGAAGATTAAAAAAAACTTATTCGATTTAAGCCGCTAAGAGAAATGTATAGATCAGTTTACCACAACCTTTTTACCCTGGAGGAATTTTCAGGTCTCAGGAACCCCTCCTAAAAATCATTATATCTACAGCTCACGGTTCACTAACGTGATCAGTAAGTTGTAGATATAATAATCCAATAGAATTGTCAGTGCTCTTTTGAGTAGAGAACGACATTTTTCTGTGAATGTTTATTTTTGCCAACTCATTAGTACTCTTTTTGTTTGGTTCCCCGCCCTCCCCCCCCCCCCAAAAAAAAAAAAGAAAATACATCTCAACTACAATGCAAGTCAGTATTGTAGGAGGAGGAAACTTCAGTTTTTCTAAAAAATTCTACTTGATTTTTTATTTTTATTTTACCCAAGAAGATCAAAAAGTGTTATCAAAAATTTCTATATGGTGCCAATGAGGCATGGGATGTGGTGTACGACGTGCAAAAACTTTTGCCCCCCCCCCATTTAAAACTAAAAATTATTTCTTTACCAACCTTTCTTGAAATTTTTATCTTTCTTTCTCTTTCAGAAATTGTAAAAATTCATAAGAAGTTTCTTTTCAATAACTGGCTTTAAGTTAAAATGGGTTTATTTTTCTAAATGTAGGCTCCGTGATTTAATTTAAATAAAGGTTGTAAATTAATCTTAATTAATGCTATTTACAATATGAAAATTTATTGACAATATTGAACAGTGAAGATTATAAAAGTATAAGCCAAAGCAATGTGAATAAAAAATACAGCCTAAGACAGGTTGGTGTTGATTTTTTTATAAGGCTTGAAAAATATTTTCTTGCGGAGTGACATGATTAGGTTCTCATACAGGCCTTGCTTTTTTTATTATTTCCCTGGAGTCCTCGACAACAGTTTTCCAGCGCACTCGATTCTGGGCAGCTTTTTTTCAGTTCACCCCACGACAGGTTGCAGCTCCTCACAGGATCATCCAAGTGGTCTAGGGGCGACCGATCCATCTCTTTTCCTGGCGGTTCTACTGCAAAGCTTGCCGGGTGATCTCCTGTGGGGGGGTTCCGCAGGTTGTGTCCTATCCATTGCCATTTCTGCCTGGCATCTGCGGGTCGATGGGATCTTGGTTTGTCCACAGCCACAAATCAGTGTTCTTTATTTTGTCTGTCCACCTGATCTTCAGTATGTTGCGAAGGCAGCCATTGACGAATACTTTGAGTTTGTTGGTTAGGGTGTTGGTGACTCTCCAGGTCTCTGAGCCATAGAGGAGGACAGACGACGTTGCTGTTGAAAATTCTTAGTTTGTTGCGGATAGACAGAGGTGTTGACCTCCAGACTGGTCTCAGGGTAATAAAAATGTATCTAGCTTTCCCGATTCTGGCTTTGATGTCCTCGTTGGAACCACCGGTTGCTGATATAATGCTGCCCAGATAAGTGAAAGATGTGACTTCTTTCAGTTCGCTGTCTCCTATAGTGATTGGTTTCTTCTGCTGTTTTTTTTTTTAACAGGGTCATGGTTTCAGTCTTCTCCAGGTTGATCTGCAGTCCAGTCTTGGATGCTTCTTGGACCGGGCTGTCAGTTTTCCGTTGCATATGTTGGCATTTCTGGGACATAAGGCACAAGTCGCCCGCAAAGTCCAAGTCTTTAAGGAAATGAGTCAGGGACCACTGGATTCCGGTTTTTCTTGTTTTAGTTGCCTGAAGCATCAACACATTGACCACTAACAGGAAAATCATTGGGGAGAGCATGTATCCTTGTCGGACTCCTGTTCTCACCTCAAAGTCCTCTGTCAGACGCAGTGGAAGAAAAACTTAGACCAGAACAAGCCGGCTTCAGGAAAGACAAGTCGTGTATAGATCAGATAGTAACACTCTGAATCATCATTGAACAATCCTTGGAGTGGCAGGCAATGCTATACCTCAACTTCATCGACTTTCGCCAAGTGTTCGAAAGTGTAGACAGAGAAACCATCTGGCAGCTCCTGCATTACTATGGAATCCCTCAAAGTTTTATCACCCTGATCCAGCAACTTTCATACAGGCCTAGCAGTTACAAAATTATTATACACGTTTGGTAGTTTGGAAGGGAGAGGCTGAAATCATCAACCTACCATCCTCCCCTCTGTACAATACAGCACTTATCAATTATTGACAGCCTCCTCTATCTTGCAAGAAAAAATGAGAATGGTCTCAACCAAAGGAAAGACTAAAAGTATTTCCAATAAGGCTGCTCAGTCACTGATCACCATTACAAGTGCTAGGATCACGTGGCGCATAAAGTAAACCCCCCCCCCCTTCAATTATGATCTCTTGTAAAAATCTGAGCGACCTCTCATTAGGGTTCCATGGAACCTGGTTGAGAAGCCTTGGTATAGTGATGCATATATTTGCCAGCACATCTCTGTTTATTTTTGCAATACATGGTTACTCATTTCTCTTATATCTGTATTTGTATAATGATGATTGTACTGGTTAGTACACGCACCCCTCAAAGTCCTACTTCAAGCCAAAGCTATTTTCTGTGCCAAACCTGTTAGATGTATAGCAATATCATTAGAGACAAAAAACTGACCATATCTTGACATATTTTTGTACTATAAACTATAGTTTTTGACATCAAGTTAGTCATGATGTATTTTATATAGGCTAAGAATAAATAATGAGAGAAGAATATATTTTCTTACATTTTATTCAGGCATGAGGATAACATTACAGTGCAGCATCTTGTATTCTTCTGTGATTAATTGAAGGGATGGAAATGGCAATAGGTCACAACATTTGTTTGTAAAATTAAGAATCAAAGTTTGTATTGCAGACCCATACACATAGGCACAGAGTAAAACACAAAGGACAGCTCTGAGAACATCATATGATTTACTTGTCTGTACAGTATAACGTAGCCCTTTATATGCACGGGTTGCAGAGTTCAGTCCTGATAATAGTAAAAGTAAAGTTACTTTTAAATATGTTGTAATGGTCATGTCCACCTGATGGATTTGTTGCAATGCTTCTGTAAGTCTGTAGTAAACATTTGGTAGGATCTACTGAACCTAGAAAGCCCCAAAGATAGTCACTTGACAATTTAACTTATGTACAGTGTAAGTGATAGATTCAGTTGAAAATAAACTCATATATAAGTTAGGTATATTTATATAGACACTGTCTCTGTTAGTTTTCTTTTGAGCAACTATTCCTCTCTACATAAATTAGAA
Source organism: Sinotaia quadrata (assembly GCA_028829895.1). Taxonomy (NCBI): domain Eukaryota; kingdom Metazoa; phylum Mollusca; class Gastropoda; order Architaenioglossa; family Viviparidae; genus Sinotaia; species Sinotaia quadrata. The sequence goes on from CM054177.1 coordinate 83,923,321, forward strand.
AGGTTGGTCATGTGACTGTGATTTAGTTGAAAACACATTCCAGTATACAGCAGATTATGTAGAAACTTAAAGGGTTTGTTCTTTTCTGTTTGATTTAATTAAGGTAGATTGGATATATCTAGAAAGATAAAAATTTGTGTCATTATTAAACTAATTAACATCAGACTACTCACTAGTGGTATATTAGTAGTTTGTTAATTGTAGGTAGTAAAGATAATTCTTGTGCACGAAGCTTTAGTAAGCTGCTATTAGTAAATAATCCCTTGTTGCATCTTTAAATCAAACTTTAAAATCAAAGACGACTTGTGTGTGTGTTTTGTTATAGTAACCGATTGGAAAAGATAACTGTCCTGTATCTAGTGTGCTGCATGGAGTTGGGAGCACTCTTTGGGAAAATCTTAGTTGACTGCTCAGATTCGTGGCTGTTAGATCTTCATAGCCGCTAGAGCTGTGCAAATACCAGACTTGCACGGTGATCTCTGGCTGTACCCGAAGGTGATTTCCCTGAAGCGAGTGATGGGGGAAATCAACCAGTATGTTGGTGGCCAGAAACCTCTGTCAGGCACCATCAGAGATGTCAGGCTTGGGAAGTTCATGACAAGCACACTGAACTGTGTAACAATCTGTGACCAGTCATTTGAACTCATGAATCACTAGAGAACTCCCCTGTCCTCTGACATGCAAACTTTAATCCCCAAACCCAGTTAAAATACATAGATACCCCAAATTTAGGTGGGAAATTGATCAGTCTCACAACATTTGGTTTCACGTTTTGTAATGATTCTATAAGAGTCCCCCTATAAGATAGTTGCGACATTATCTGTGAATATTTGCATTCAGACTCTGATCTTGATCTGGAATTATGAAATAGATTTATTTATGTTTTGAACTTTTCTTTGGATTGACACATGACAGTTATTTTTCTATGCACATTATCTTACCATTTTACCCATTATAAGTATTATAATTATTATATAGTAGAATTTGTAGTGTTTATCGTTCATTTTTTTTGTGCCTTGTAACTGTGAATTTACGTTTCATTTATATTTACAAGCTGCGTTCATTTGTTCTAATGAAATATTTTATCATTTAACCTGCAATTTGTTTCTTGTTGAATATTCATTAAAAGGTGATGGGGCCAGGGATAATCGAAATAATTAGACTTAGGAAGGTAATTTACCCCCATCCCCCTTCCACACATACAAATAAGAGGCTAGTCTGTAAACAGGGATTAAGAATAATATTAATGACATTTTATAACTGATTTACTTCCATAATCTTTATATATTGGGATGTTGTGCAATGTTAGTGTCACTATTCAGCTTCAGACTTGACACTCACTTATCTTGCTTTGTATTTGCAGTTAGCATTTCTGAAACAATACCTGATAGACCCTGTACCTAACTACTATGTGAAATGTTTACACTAAAATATATTTCAATATATTTGAAATTATAACTAAGCAGAATTTATATTTTAAACTATAAACTAGAGATCCAATCTGTTAAATTATTTTATAGATTTTATTATTTTTTAATATATATTTTTCTCTTGGTAAACAAATAACAAGAATAGCAGTCATGGAAATTACACACTAATTTAGGCTTGTTGACATGTATGTATAAAAAGGGCATCATGAATCATAATATTATATGCTTGTGTGGGTAATAAGAGAGGGTAAGGGGGAAAGTCAATGGAAAAAGGTCATAGGAAAAGTAACAAAAAATAAAGGGGGAGCGGGGGGGGGGGGGAGAATTGATTTACAATATTTATATGTTCAAAAGTCATATATAATCAGGTTTGTGTGTGTATATATATATATAAGTATACCATAAATACCTATACAAACACATGTTCATGGTTACTTTTTACATAATTCTAAAATTTATTTAACATTTTTAATACTTTGTTTAACTAAGAAGCATCAGGATAGGTCAGTATGATTGCATGTCTGTATACATGCATATTATACTGAGTTAACCAAAAATGAAGTAATTAGTAGTGCAGAGATTAGCCTCTCACATAAGAGGATTGTGGATCAATTCTTTTTATAGCTGTAAGTTCCATTGCCATACGAACACTTCTTTGTTCTCATTTCCTCATACTCATTAGTGAATTTAAATTTGAAGGATTTACATTAACTGTCATGTTACTGGTATGGTAAAACAGGTAAGCACATTTATATATGTATTAAAGGTTTATATTGAAGGCTTTTAACTTATGATTTCATTGATGACTTTCCTCTGATATTTAGTTTTGTATCAGGTCAGTGCTCTTGAATATTTATATTTAACTGAAATTGATTCTATATGCAGTCAGGTCTTGGCTATAAAGAAGTTCCTTCCTGATATTAGTAACCCAATATTGTATGTAAGTTGGAATTTGTACATAAATGGTCTGTATGTTGGCCCATTAGTCTTAAACAGTGAAAGAGAATGACATGATGAATTAAAATGGTACTTAATGTCTGCACCTTAGTGATTCCATGCTGTTTACATATGTGGTCCATCAACTTTGAAAATAGTTCACCTCAGTTCAGGAACACGCATCACTAAACAAGTCAGAATTTATTAAAAAAATAAAATGTGCATCATGGGCTTGTTCATATTGGCAGATTGCTTTAAGTCCAGACTGCTGTAACCTGAGACCCGACTCTACATAAGTTTGTTGATAATAGAGATTAATCTCTTACTCGTGGGATTCATGGCTTGATTCTATTCTCTCGTATATACACTTGCACATATGTACACATTAAACACACACATATGATTTTTGTATCTTTTCTGTTTCTTTCTTCTGTACTTTTATCGGTAGCAAACTTTATGACTTTTTCTGCAAATTTATTCACATTTTTCATACAATGAATGGAATGTAATATAGGTCTATGTACATGTATTTATAGGATTATGCAGACACAGCTCTAATAAATAAAATGTGAAAACTTTTCAGACCATCAAGTAGGATTAAACAGTGTGAATTACAAACATTACACACCAACAAACAGTTATAATTTGAGACATTTTCCTGTTGTTTTTTCTTCTGTTACTTTTTTCTCCAACTTTCAATCCTAGATAAACCTTTGACTGTTTTAAGCCATTTTATCCCCCCAAAATGAGGTCAAAACACCCACTTATTAATGTAATACATAATCAGAAAAGAAACCGCCTATACTGACATCCATGCAGATGTAGTTCATCAGTATCAAATATCATTCGGCCATTATAAATTTAGAGGGCATTCTTCAACGAAGCTGTCTGTAGAGTGTTAAAGTGGGTGATGGTTGCTAAATGGTAGTCTGCAGCACAGGAGGTTGAAATACTGTTTTTGGCACATTTTTTGTTCTTGTCAGTTTAGTTTAGCTTGTTTGGCTATTTTAATATATTGTTAAAGAGGTGTCACACTTATCTTGTTAAGCACTGCATCTTTAAATCAACACTGAATTGGACCATATCAGCTGAAAATCAATATGTTACCATTTTAAAACATCTTTTTACTGAAGTTAGCACATATATATCTTAAATAATTCAAATTTATTTGGCTAACATTAACAAAACAATAAAATGAAACAATAAAAACTCATATTTGCTTAAGTAGTTTTATTTTATTTAACAAACCATATAATATTTGTTATGAATAAACATTTCTAATGACTAAGGGGAAAGAAACAATTGTGCAGAAATATTTATAACTTTTTTTTTAAAACATGCACTTTGGTATGTGTTGGCTTGTTGGTTGACCTATTTGTAAGAACTTATTACATTATCTTGATAGGCTCATTCCTAGCAAGTTACTTGAATATGTGTGAAATTATTACATGAACTTAGGTTAATTTTAAACAAGTTATATTAATATTTCTTTGCCAATTTGACGTGTTGTGTGTGTTAGAATTGTTTGCATCAACTTGACTGTTCCATTCTTAACATGTTAATATTTCTTTGCTGATTAAATAAACTGTTTGTGCTTGGATTGTTTTAATCATTTTGATTGGTCTATTCATAACAAGTTGCTTTAATACTTCTTGACTGGTCCAATATTTTAATATTCCTTTGCCAGTTATATGAGCTGTCAGTGTTGTTTGAATTGTTTGCATCAAGTTGACTGATCCCTTCCTAACAAGTAGTTTAATATACCTGGTTGGATGAACTGTTTGTGTTTTGTATCAACCAGAGTGATCTATTCCTAACAAGTTACTTAACACTGCTGGCAGAATAAGCTGTTTACATTGTTTGCATCAAGGTGACGGGTTCCTCCCTAGTAAGTTAATATTCCTTTTAATATTCCTTTGCTGGTCGTGTGAGCTGTCTGCGTTTGAAATTTTGCATTATGTTGACAGGTCCCTTCCTAACAAATACTTTAATGTTTCTTTGCTGGCAGGATGAATTTGTTTGTGTCTGGACTGCTGGCATGGTAGGTGAGTGTTTCATCAGCTCGTTATGTGAGCTTGGACAGGATTGCTTTCATCCAAGTTGTTACTATGAATGCTCCAGGGTCGGGCTTGGCCAAGAGGTTAGGAGCTGTGCCTTCCTTAGCCTTCATTGATGCGTCTATAGCAGATTCTGCAGCCTTCCAGAAGATAAAAGTATTGTTTTAATTAACTTTCATATAAATATTTGATAATACACTGTAATTAGCTTATAATGCATTCACGTAAAAATTTAATTAAAATTTGTATATTACTGAGTACATTAAAAAATTAAATTAAATGAATAGGATTCAACTACCTAATTAGTAAATATACAGTAGATTTATATTTAAAGGCTGCAGGAAATCTTTCATATTTTTAAGTCATGACAAAGAGTGGTTCATTCATTAAGTGTGAAAAATGTTACAAGAAATGATAATATATCAGTTACAATACATTTTGAAAAAATATTGCATAAATCAATAACAATTCAGTTTATATAAATTTTGAAAACTATTTATATAAATTTTGAAAACTATGTACCTTTACAGCCATGGTGAATGCTTCAACTGGTGAGGTATTGGATATCTGAGCATTTAGCACAGAGAAAGCAGAGTGCAGGGGATCAACCTGTAACAAGCAATACAATTCAAAATACTTAATCTGTGCATGATAAAACAGACTAATTTTGTAGGACATTAGCACTGACTAGAGTTAGTATCATAGCACTAATCTTTGTAGGACATTAGCTTTGATATATGCAAGACATACACTGATCTATGCAGAACACTAACACTTATTTATGTAAGACTGAGGTCTCTAGCACTGATCTATGTAGGATATCAGCATTGATTTATACTGGAAATAAGCACTGATATATTCAGGACATTAGCACTCATTTTTATGTAAGACATTAGCACTGATCTATACAGAACATTAGTAATGATCTATTCAGGACATTAGTACTTATTTAAGTAAGTCATCAGCCATGATTTATAGAACATTAGCACTGATCTATTCAGGACACTAGTATTTATTATGTAAGTCATCAGCCATGATTTATATAGAACATTAGCACTGATCTATTCAGGACACTATTATTTATTATGTAAGTCATCAGCCATGATTTATATAGAACATTAGCACTGATTTAGGTAGCATATCAGCACTGATCTATAGAGGATATTAGCACTGATCTATGCAGGACATTAGCAATTATTTATGTAGGACAACACTGATCTATAGAGGATATCAGCACTGATCTATAGAGGATATTAGCACTGATCTATACAGAACATTAGTTTCAACTTGCATGGGTCTGATTTTCCAAACCCTAGAAATTTAAGGCTTGCATTTCATGAATTTAATGTTATGAAAATGACCATGAGCTTTATTTTGCAGTTTTAAATAATTTATTTATAACTCTCTCAAGGTTCCTTTTATGAACAACTGGAGAAAAAGTTTTTAAAGATGTCAAACACTTATCTTGACTTACCATAGTTCTTTCACCTGGAATTGCTTTACTAGATCTGTAAAAAAAGAAGTGGTCAAATTATGAACAGACTAAATGACTCCATTATAAATATTAATTTCTGTTATGATTTATACATGCAGAGAGTCTGTTGCCTGCAAGGTCAAGATGCTAGCACTGCAAGAAATGAATCTATTGGCTGAAAGGTCAAGATGCTAAGACTGCATGCAGAGAGTGTGTTGGCTGCAGGGTCAAAGTGCTAAGACTGCATGCAGAGAGTGTTAGTTGCAAGGTTAAGGTACTAAAACTGCATGCAGAGAGTGTGTTGGCTGTAAGGTCAAGGTGCTAAGACTGCATGCAGAGTTTGTTGGCTGCAGGGTCATGTTGCTAGCACTGTATGCAGGGAGTCTGTTGGCTGCAAGGTCAAGGTGCTAGTACTGCATACAGAAGTTCTTGGGTTGAGACCTTGCCTTGATCATTGTGATATTTTTAATAATGCTCACCCACTCCCTATATCAGGAATGCTGAGCCAACAGCCATGACTGTAAGTGTTTAGAGCTATTTCTAGAATTAGCAGTTAAGTAGGCATTACTATTATTATTATTATTATGAGCAGATAAAAATATAATGACATGCATCATCAAAACTAATGAACTGTAATTGTGTAAGCTGACCTATGCTGCTTGTGAGTTTAAATGATTTGTATAAGATGCCAAACCATATGCATTTGATTATGATTTCTATAAAAGATTACTGGCAAAAACAAATTTTTCAAGGGGTATAATTGTCAAAGACTATTTTCTTTAAATGATTTTACTTTATAGTCTACAAAGGATATATAAGAAAATTCCAGGAATTTTCCACTGTATATATACTTTTGAAAGTCATAAAACTTGAACTGTAGGTAATAGTCTCATTGATACAGCAAAAAGTGTTTAACATGATAAAATATGTCATGAAAGTTTTAATGATATTTCTTATATTTCATATAATTCGAATTGTATCCAGATTGTTTCTCTTGTGTTCTACTAAAAGAAAAATATAAGTTATTCACTCAACAGCAAGGGTCAGAGCCCAGTATATGGAATGTATTACCTTATAAGCAGATATAAAAAGGACATATTCTAGGGGATTATCCCCAGACACCCTATTTAGCTGCACGAACAGCACTTTCTCTTATATATGGTCAATAAATTTATTTAGCAGCAAGAACAGTACTTTCTCTTATATATATATATATATATATATAGTCAACAAATGTATTTTTGTCAGTTTGTCCATTGGACAAATGGAAGAGAGATGTATGTGTCTAATGAGGTTTTGACTGGCTGGTTAGATAGCTGGTCCATGCTGGAGATCCAGTGTTCTCCATAATGGAAAATATACAAAATAAAAACATCTTTAATCATAATTTCTTTTGACCCCCCCCCAAAAAAAAAAAAAAAATCCCTTCCTTCACTGGAACAAATAAAATGAATAATATATATTGATTTATTCAACAACGTATATTGATTTATTCAATGGATCAAATGCCAGTGATGTTATAAATATATAATGCAATTTCAGTGTTTTAAAATTTATACTACTGTCACAAACTACAGCTTGAATATTTATTTATATCTGTTCCATTAGATAGATTAGTCTCATTTTCTGCCTGTATTTGATAGTTATATTTGTCACATCCTCATAATATATATATATATATAGTCTCTACATTCTACATATACAGTACACACATGCATGCATTAACCCCCACTTCTCTCTCTCACACACACACAGGGGTTATCAAAGTCTGATTGTTGTGGCACCTAAAATGTAATTTTGATTTTTCAGCAAAAATGAGTATACTATGTACACATATATTTACTCTGTGCACGCGCGTGTATGTGTGTGTGTGTGTGTGTGTGTGTGTGTGTAATAGATAGATAGATATAAGAATAAGTCAATAATTATTCACAATGTATTTATAAAACTTATCACAAGTGAGACCTTACAAGGCCATCATTTTTCCAAGTCTCCTTGCTTTTCAATACTTGATTCAGGGTTGCATGCCTCACTAAACTGCTTCCTTCACTTCTTGGTCCTTGGATGACCTCTAAAAGTTTTGGGAATCATTATGCAGGCACTTGACAAAAGTTACATCTGTTACAGATAACTTCATAAGCAGAAGCATGACTAATATGTATATGATTTCCTACTTCATCAATAATTATTCACTGTTTGCCAGAACCATTTCAAAATCTCATCAGTAGTGGAAGTGGATGGGTATCTCACTCCTTCAGGCATTATGCTTGTTTGAATTCAACAGTCCTTTTACAGACATTCCAATGTGGCAAGACACTGATCCCAAACTGTGCTGAAAGTCTTTGAAGAATTTCACCCTCCCTGGTACACTTCAGCCCATAAAGAAATGAATCACTGTTTGCTGCTCAATTTTGGTGTCAAGTAGAACAGCTTTATTGAGGGATATCAGCAACATAAGAACTGACTGATCAAGGTCAAATCCCCATCTCAGTGATGACAGAAACACCACCACTATACATGCACCACAGCCAACCCAAAAATGAAATCAGAACTACAATGAGATAAATGCTGACTCATCCTCGTATTATGTTTGTCCGTCCATCTGTCCATCCATCCATCTATTCATGGTTCCTAACCTCTTGAAGTGGTGTTGAGATTTTCAAAAATTTGTGAACGTGTGTGTGTGTGTGTGTGTGTGTGTGTGTGTGTGTGTGTGTGTGTGTGTGTGTGTGTATGCATTCATACATGTATGTACTAGTGCTATAACACTATTCATACCTCATAACTGCCATTAATCCAGCTTCAAGTGCAAGACACCAGTCTTTTGCCTCAACTCCTTTTTGCAGAGGGATTGCTGCTTGCAGGAAGAATAGACTGTAGAGCTGTAATATAATATGCATGTGTAATGTAACACCAAGAGTTGTCATTTGTATATTGTAAACCAGTGGTTCACTTGCCTCACATTTGTGATATAAAGCTGGAAAAATAATGGGAAGTTTGGGAGGGACTACGTTTATATACATGAAAAACCTATTTAAGTTTGAAAAATCCCAAACATTTTCCATCATAAAATCAATTGTACAACAGGAGAATTGCAAACAGATGGGAATATTGTATTTGGGAATAAAACAGTTATATTTTGCACAAAGCAAAACAATGAAAATGTTAGAGAAAAACAAAGAACATTTTAATACGAAAACACAAAGAAAATGTTAGTAAGAGAAAAACAAAGAACATTTTTATGAAAACAACAAAGAGAATGTTAGAAAGAGAAAAATATAGAAGTCTTTCCCACAAATCACTCCTGATATCTCAGAGACATTTCTATAAACTGCTAAACTGAATGAAATGGTTCTCTTATGGGCTCTTTCACAGACTAGATGAGTGCAGCCAGCAAATTCACAGGCATCCTGAATAATTTAAGCTAGATGACATTGTCATTATGAGGATCTGGGTACTATAGACAATACCCCTAAAAGTATCTTCAGCCAGCAAAAACTTAAAAAAAGCATTATTTCCCTCTTCTGTGGCCAAATAAGCAAATACAACAAAAAAATTACAACTTTGCAAGGCAGACTGCCTTTGCTATAAATAGGTCTGACTGAGTCAGATATAATTTATTCCTTGATCTGTCTGGTGGAGTAAATTTGCCTATCCCTATTTTTAACTTTAAACTGTTATATAAATTGATAAATTGTCAAAGTAACCCGACCTTGGGCACTCCTTATGATGATATTTTTGTAAGTATCTGAGTTGAAGTAAACACACGAGAATAGGCTTGCTGATGTAATGCAAACTAATTCCAACTGAGTGAGTAGTTTTTATTATCCAATGGGTTATGATTTACAAGAATGAGACCAGCCAATGAGCTATGAAAAAGTTTACCAGCTGTAAAAAATTCTATTCTTTGATCACTTGAATTTGAAGTGGCAAAGAAGTCCGGTCTTGAAAGGTGGCTGTTAGTTTGATGGTGAGTTGACTGACTGATTGAGAGAGAATGGACTTAGAAATATTTCATGCATTTTTGCTACTGATATACTTGTGTTTTATGTAAGATGTATTGTGTGAGTAGACTAATATTTCTACAAATGTTTGAACTAAGATGCTCAAGTGTAGTATGCTAACATTTGCCATTGTTTTGATATGCAGTATTTATTATGCTGTGTGCATGTATCGGGCTAATAAATACTATTGCAGGAAATTGTAAGTTGAGACTTGAATGTAAGAAAGAATGGAGTTATAAAGCAATAGGCTAGAAATTAAGTGTTACTCCCTGATTGATTTTTTCAGGGTGGAGCAGCCTTACTTTTCGTATATGATTTGAACTTCCTGGTTTACTGTTTGTAAATCGCTACAACTGACTATGGTAAAGGTGGCTGGTGGATCTGTAAGTATAAGAATACACTGCACTCCATTGATGTATATTGGTAAGATATGCTGACTACATGAGCAATTCTTAGTGTAGAGAAATGTGATGCATGCTGTTAAAATATGCTGGCTACATGGAGAACTTTCTGGTATAAGGAAGTTAATGGAAATTGATACAATTGTTGTTCCTCTTGACAGAGCTATACTGCGAATGAATGCCAGGTTGGCTCGAGAGAATAGCAGTGAATCAGTCTTACAAACGTGTGAGTGAAACACATGGAACTGACAAGTCAGACAATAAACTTGTGTCTGTTACAAAAGTGCATGAAAGACTTTTGAGACAGTGCCTAAAATCAGGTTATGTAGAAACTATTATCATTTATCTCTAATAACTCCATTTCTTTTCTCTGTGATTTGTACTGCCATATTGAATTGTATTTTTCTGGATAAAGACTGTGTAGTGGGAAAATTATTCGATCGTAGTTGATGTCAAGTAATCTATTTCATTGTATTTGTCATATGTATATTTGATTGTTGATTTAATAAATTTATTGTTAAATTTATTGAACTTCTTATACATATTGATAACCATGTTGGAGAATGAAGTGGGTGGATGGGGGCATGCTAAATATAGATTAAAGTTGGATTTGTCTTCTCCTTTAGTAAGAAATTTTCCATCTATGTAAAAATTGTGTGACAGTAAATGTTGTCCTAATGTTGTGGAAGAGAAAACGTTTACAGTGCCTGTATATCTGCCAAGTGAGAAAGATGAGCAGTGTCTGCTGGAGAATTATTAATAACATAAATTAAGATTCTCATCACTTGTAATTAGTTATGAATGGTTAATTAATTAATAATAATCATAATCATTAACGAAGTGGCATTGGCATCACAATCTGAACCTATTTGGCTGTTTGTGGAATGTATAGCTTTGATCACACATGAAATAAAATCATATTCTATTATTTATAATATAAATCTTTATAATGTATTGCATCCTTAAAACCATCTTTGGCACCCCAACAGCTGGCAAGAGGTGAATAATTGCTTCCAAAGCCATCCCCTCCAAATATATTGCCACTTGAGAATGATATAATGTCTGGCTACAAAGGAAAGATGGGTAATAAAGAGTCTAGAAATAGGGTCTGGATTCCTGTAGGTAAACTGTACGGGCTGAAACTGGGTCTTGCAAGCTGAAAATACACTTTGTTTTTAATATTCAGTCAAGAACAATTGAAAAAGATTTGTAAGAGTTAAGAGGTGACTCCTGGGTGATCTTAAAGAGTTTTTACTTTTTAAACAATTTTTTTAACAATTCATTTGTGGTTTTTTTCTGCATTTGTACATCTTTATTACTGGAAGGCTAGGATTCTATTATTATTGTTTTGAAGTCTTTAAACATAAACTTACTTAGCTTGGATCTTTTAGACTTTTTGTAGTCTATAAGGTAAAACAGTGACATCAGCCTAGCTTTAGTTTATATTTTGATCTTTTAAAAGTTTTATAGATTTAACAGTTTTATCCTTTAACTATTTTGTGCATTTACTTGTTTGTGTACTTTAGTGCATGTGAAAAGACCAGGATTCTTTCAAGGCCTTTAAAGCCTGTTAGGCTTGGATTTTAACATTTGCTCCAAACAATGTGAATAAAGGTGACGTCTGGCTTGACTGCATCCTTGTTTTCATCAGTTACATCTTGGTGCTCAAGACTCTAATCCTTGTCATTATAAGATCTGTTTTTTAACTCTTACATATAGAATTTATTCTACACTCTTTATTCTGCTGTCTAAAGTTCGATTTTCACATCGATTGGTATGAAATATGCTGACAAATTGCCTCAAACTCGACATACCAGATTCAGAACTCACTTTTCTAGACATATTTTTACAGCATATTTGCTAATCAATACTAAAGTGTATTGTAGTAAATTAATACTCATTAACCTGCAAGGAGGTCAGGATTGGGGACAGCTATAAGACTCATCTCTTTTGCGTGAAACTGAACCTAACTGTAAAAATACTAATCACTTGGCTGATATTAAAGGAAATAAATTTATAATGATTATGATTTTTCATAAAAGATTGTGAAGGTGGTGGTATTTTGTTCTTAAAAAAAAAAAATTAGTTAAAGAACAAATTTACTCTACACACAATCTTTTGCAAAATCAATTTTAAAGAAAGAAAGAAGTTCCTTGGTGTTAGGTCATCAGCATATGACATCAACATAAATAAGTCAATATGAAACTAGTTGCTTGAAATCACTTTGAATAAAAAAAAGCTAATTTTTGTTTTTCTGGTTGTTTCATCTTATCTGGTATCAACTGGAAACAAGAAACAGCTGTTGGGACAACTATTTTTTGAAGTTGTTTCAAACCCTATGAAGGGATTGTCCACAACAGACTTATTTCTTAGAAACAACCTCAATATGACCTGCAGAAATATTATTTTTTCTCAATTTAGGTGATCAAAATTGCATATTCATGGACTGCAAAGTGAAACCACTCACAGGAATAAAATTCTATTAAAGGAAACATGTCTGGACAAACCTAAATTGGATACTTATATCTTTGTTTCTTTAAAATAAAATATTCTGCAAATGACATCAAAACCTTGCATTGAACAAAATCAAACAACAATCATACAAGATAATGTATTCAGTAAAGTGGCATCCTGTTAAAAGAGTAAAGGTTAGATAACTCCAAAATGAAAGACTTCAAAGGAAGAATAAATAGTTGAAGAAAAGTAAAAGCTGTAATTCAAAAAGAGTTAAAGATAGGTTTGGTAAACTTTAAAAATCCTCCTGGAGAGAATTTAGGACAGATCATCATCATTTTATAAATAATATTGTTACAATACCTATGATAATGATAAGAGACTTTAATCTTATATTCAAAGTGAAAAACAATAATGGAGTAGTGACTTTAAAAATCAAAGATGACTTTTTATACCAAGATCCTAGCAAACAGGCCACTATACTCAATAAAACCTATTTTGGTCTTTATTCTCAGACCATAATAGCACTTACGCTGGTAAACTCAGCTGATTATAAAACTTCTGATATGCTAAATATTACCATTACTGTTAAAGAAGTGGAGAGATTTCTATCTAATCTCAAAGAAAACAAAGCAACAGACCCTTAGCTAGCACCAGCTTGAATAGCTTCTTTTAAGGCAAAATAACACTTCAGATGATTGAAAGTGTACATGTATTTAAAAACATGTAGCCATAGTTTCTCAAAAGTGTATGAAAGATATAATTTTGGAAAGGAAAATATACATCAAGATTTAATAAAGTTTACAAGTATTAAAATTGAAAACATTCTTACTCACATAATGATAATAACAAAAGCATTTTCCCTTACCTCAAATAGGCAGAATAACAGGAATGCAAGTAGCTTGACTGAAAGAAGATCTAAATATAAAGAAAAACAAGATCTATATATAGAGAAGACCCTAGGTTCAGTTCTTTATGAGATAGGGAAAAAGAAGAAACTCAAATATTCTATGCAAAAAATAAAAAGCGACCAACCTAAGCACATACTTATAACAAAATTTGATCGACAGCTAGGCCGGACTTCAAGGACACATGCCCTGTACAATATTTCATTTGAATAAGGGTTGGCAACTTGCACTTTTCCAATCTGGAGGGAAAATGAGGGAAAGACAGTGTGACAATGAGTGACTTGAAAAACCTCTTGCTAATAAGTTGTATCTTCTTCTCTTTGACATTACTACCTTTAGAAAAAAGATTTTTCCACTTTGTGTTGGTTGTGTTGTCAAATATAGCCAAATTGCTACAGGGCAACTTTTCTTAACATGAGTAAAACATTTGTGAAACAGGATCTTTTACAACTTGTATACACCACACTTGTGGGGTTGTAAGAGTCAAACTATTCTTTAATATGGACACAAGAATAACAAATAAAGTCAAGGTCATTCATACATAAAAATAAACAGTAAGGAAAGATATGCCCCAAAATGTTATCATGGAGATAAATAAAAGATGACTGAAGGAATTAAATAGTATCATTAGCTTGAAAACCATCATGGAGAGTAGCTGACATCCTGATAAATACTGTAAAGTGAAAAATTATAGTCCTGTCATGTGCAACAATTAGAGTGATAAAAAATGTACTGAGGTCTTTGTCAAGGAGTGGATAACTCTGAATGAATTATCTTTGCATTCTAAAAGTCTGGTGAACACTTGCATGACAATGGGTATGTACAATTCCTATTAGCTGTATGATGGAAAATAAATCTACAATATATATATTATATAATATTTATAAATAATATTTTTAGTGTATATACTTGAGTAACTGATTGATAACTTGATTCCTATTGTTTGAAGAACAAAAATACTCCCAATTTACATTCGAGTTTTAAAAAAAATAATTAAACGTCCACAACACTCCCATCCCTAATGGTAGTAGCTCTCAAATATAAACTGCTGCTTCATAGTATCTGTTATAAAATGTTTATAGTTAAAAAAAAACACATAAGAAATATAATATGAAAAGTTCAACACATGGCTGTTAAATATGATATTTATTAAAATAAAAAAGATCTTTTTGATTGCTAGATATTGTGATAATTACAGATGCTGTACTCGTAACAAGAAATAGCCATTATGATTTTGGACTTTTTCATGCATTAAAATTCAGCTAAGTCATATGAACACATTTATTCATGGTGATTAAATTGTTAAATATGGTAGTTATTTAAATACAAACATCTTCTCCATAACAACTACAGAAGATACTGTGGTGGAGTAAATTTGCCTGTCCCTATTTTAAAATTTAATTGTTATAAAACTGTTAAAATTGTTGAAGTGACCTGACCTTGGGCACTCCTTATGATGGTATTTTTGGAAGTGTCTGAATTGGAGTAAACACTCGAGGATATGTTAGAAATTGCTGATGTAATGGTTAAGATTTATGAGAATGAGACCTGAGTCCAGCCTATGGAAATACTATATGATGGTAAAAGTTTTGTTGTGGATGTTGTGGAAGAGAGAAGATGTTTACAGCACCTGCATATCCGCCAAGTGAGACAGTTGTGTCTTCTAGAGAATTATTAATAACATAAATTAAGATTCTCATCACTTGTAATTATGGACGATTAATTAGTTAATAATCATAACCATTAACTAGGTGGCGTTGATGTCACAGATATGAACTAGAAAATACCCATCAAGTATTTGGGTTTCCTGTCATGTATGTAAATGTCACTTTCTTAAGTCATAAGATCTACAAATGCTCTGCTCATGGTGATTAAAAATTGTTAAATATGATCTTCTATGATCTTCAAAATAAATAAACATACTGGTTGAGTACCTTTAATTAAAATATAATAATGAAAAAAAGTATCACCATCATTGTATGACAAAGTTATTGATTTTGAAAAAAAGTGCAAAATAAATATTCTTAAGAAAAATAAAATGATAGCTAGCTACTCACTTCACCATATGTTCCTCCAATAACATTCTCTGCAATCTGAGAAAGGGAAAGGGCCAGCTCATAAGGACACTTTAGAGGAAGTTCCGAGTTTTCTGGGGTGCCAAGTTGTTCTAAGATCACTGCAATTAAGGAAAGATGCTTGCTTGAACTGTTAAGTACAAAATACATATGTTTTCTCTCTGCACTGCATTATGAAAAGATACAAATGTGTGACTGTGAAAGATTTAAGTGACACTTAAAAAAAAATGTGAGAGAGAAGATGACAGCCTAATAATTTTTACTGATATATAATATAAACACTTTCTGTAATAATTTTATCTTCAAAGCATTTGATCTAAATATATAGTAAACTCAAGGTGATGACACATAGCTCCTGTAGCTATGTAAAAGCTTGAAATAAGTTGTTTAATGGCTAAAAGAATCCTTGGTTTGAGCCAATAATGTGTGAACAAATTAAGTGCCTATTACAACCAGTTTTGGAAATAAAATTCACATCCAGGTCAGAAGTGGATTCTGTGCTTTCTGACAGCCATGAGGTGACATATCTGACAGTCACAACACATCCAGGTCAGAAGTGGATTCGGTGCTTTCTGATAACCATGAGGTAACATATCTGACAGTCACAACAGATGTATCAGACTGGTAAAATGAATCTATGGAATATGCTAACAGAAAATGAGTGCTCTAGTTGGTTATCAATCAGAACATGCAGCATCAATTATATGATCAATCAGACATCCTTGCCTTGGGCACTGATCAATTATCAAGTTCAATGCTTTGATTATTCAGACTTTTATTAAGGCTACAACCTTCTCAGTGTTTAATATGTTACTGGTAAACAGAACTGCAAAACTTCTCACATGAATGAAGGTTATCCTTCTGTGTCTGTCTCCCTAGGCATAGCCCATCAAGCTTGACCAGAAAGCTATTTCACACACCACAACAGTCATAAACCAAGTCACAATGCAGTTTCAAACTACATGTGAGGCACTTGAATTTTAAGAAATATCTAATATTTTGATTATAACCAAAAATTCCACAAGTCAATAAATACATCTCAAAATTGTATGTACTGTAACAGTTTTGAACAAATATTACAGCATAAAAGTGTTATTTGAGTTCACTTTCTTTGTTGTTTTTTGTTTATGTACTCTTCTCTTTCAGTTATTGAGATTTGTATTAGCAACCAAACCTCAAATATCACAATTTTCAAGGGTTTCCAAACATCCATTTGCATGCATATTCTGCTACATGAGTTTTGGAAACACCATTACAATTAAAAAAAAAAATGTATCCATACTAATGATATATAGATATGATTGGTCTTCGCATACTATATGTTAATGACATACTACATTGAAAACACACTGTGATGATTTCTGCAGACATTTTTGCTTATAAAAAGGAAAATATGATCTTAGCGGAAATTTAGAAAGTAATTTGTGAAGACATGAGTTTGTTGACTTTAAGCTGTAAAAGTTAAGGTGATGACAAATGTTTTGTAATGACTGGCTTTGTTAGATCTATTACTTATAAAAGAAAGAAAAGAAAAAGAATGATGGTAAGATCTTGCAGACAATTTATGATTGCTTACCTTTAACTCTAAACATTAATTTGATGACTGGAATTTGCAGACTTTTTTTAAAAAGAAAAGGAACAAGACAGCATCCATCTGCAGATATTTTGTTCACTCTACAAAACAAATGTTAATATATTCTTGCAGACCTTTTGCCATGACAAGGAATAGAGTCTGTGATTTCTTACCTTTCACTATCAAATAGCTCTGTTGGCAAGAGTTCTACCTTTTGCTATGAAAAAGAACAAATATAGTCTGTGATTTCTTACCTTTTGTCATCAAATAGCTGTGTTGGCAAGTGTTGTCATATCTTTTGCTATATAGTTACAGCATTAGTAAATCTAGATAATGAAAGTGATGCCCTGCTTTAGACTGTTTGTTAAAATAATGAATGCAATAACAAATGTTTACAGACCATTTGCTAAAACAATGTGTTTAATAGTACATGTTTACAGATCTTGTAAATAAATATTATGATGACACAGGTTTATATATATTCTGATATAAATAAATAATATGTCAACCAACACACATTTACAGATCCTAGCTATGAAAAAGAATGGGATCACATATTTGCAGACTTTTAGCTCCTTTGGCAATGGTAGTCCCAACGTCAACATCTGTGTGTGAGACTAGTGAGTTGAGATGCCCCTCAGCAGCCAAGAGGTCTTGCAATACGCATTGCAGAATACTGTACAAATGATTGGCTTCATCTGTGACAAAATAAAAAAATGAACTTTTTAATCAAATTGTAAAAATAATACTGATCGTGTGAATTTAAACTGTATAAATACTATAGACCATGTAGAGTTATCTTTTTACATGGTAAGAAAACATTAATCAAAGCATTTGCACTCAACTGTTGTACAAACTCTAGGAATACATTCACTAAGATATACATTTAACAGATGCAAGAACTCTATAGGTACATGTACACTATAGGTTTATTCACTGGGCTATGAACTCTTCGTGTACAAGAACTCTATAGGTACAAGTACCCTACAGATAAATTCTTAGAGAATGCACTTAACTCTTCCAATGTGAGATTTTATTGATTTTGATCTTCGTTACACACTGGGTTTATTTAGAACATATTTCTGCCTAAGTTCTGAAGTGTATTTATACTTGTTATATGCCATTTTAAAGTAAATTGAATGAGCCTTAAAAATACAAATACAGTTGTAAATGTATTGTTACATATTTGTACATTTTAATAAATTAAATATGGGGATTTATTTTTTAATATCATTTGGACAAAAATCCAGATTTTACATTCTGACAAAGAAGGATAAAAGAAGGTATGATGGATAATTGAAAAACAATTGCTATATTATTGAAATATAACAATATCTGCAAAAGAAAACCAAATATCAGGTAAATGTGACAGTAACTAATGAACTGACATGTCTTTAAGTACTACTACTAGTACCAGCAAATCCACAAGTTTAATTTTGTAGAAGTAAGATATTTCCACATTCAAATTCAAATTGTTAAAATATATAACAATAACTTAGCATATATTGAAATAGTTTATAAACTGATTTACAGATAAAAATTACAATTTAGATATAACTTTATTGTATGTATGCTATATTTTCAAATTTTTCAGTGAACAAATTAATTTCTAATCATGATGTACCATGCAAACTTAATAGGGTGATTATGTTTATGAAAAACAGAAAGAAAGTTTTTGTTTTACTGAAAGCATAAGAAAATGTCACAAGATGTACACCTAGCATTTATTTTTCTCTCAATTTGTATAGTTTAATATCATAATTACAATTTCAATGAACACAGTAAACTCAGTATCCATAGCATGTGAGAAATAAGTGGTGGTTTTGTAGCAACAAGTCAGTGTCATGCAAACCTATATATTCCAGCCCCCTAACTAAGTCTTCTGTAAAATCAATTTGCCCATATCTAGCTTTTTTTTCCAAGTTCTTTTATATCTAAATTTTTTCCCCTTCAATCTCAAATAAAATGGAAGCATTAACCCATGCAATATCTAAAAAAAAATGAAAAAAATAATGTGTTCCAGTACTTCATTTGTTTTTCTCAAAACATATTTATTTATTAACTTCTCAATAGTATGTATGTATATATATATATATGTGACATTCTCATTTACAAATTTTATTATGTGGGTCCTCAGTTCAGGAAGAAAAGGGGGTAGGGATGCCCCTGTCCTTCTCATTATCATTGTAACCATGACTCTAAAAAATATATATACTATAAAAATATAAACTACATGCTTCATAAATACACAAACTTCTAATACAAGTAAAGAGTATATTTTATTTTATTTCAGGTCTAATCCTTTAGATTTTATATTAGTAAATAGTTGTGTTTTAAAGCATCATCACAGTGGTTTTGTTATATACTTGATTTGTTATATAGCACTTAGGCATTTAGCTGTAATTGATATTCAAAAGCAAGTAAGGAAACACAGATGTTATTGATAGGAGTCTTTTACTCTGGATTTTCCCATCCGCCTTCATAGGCTGATAGCCACACTTTCAGAATATATATAGGCACTAAGACAAAGAGGGAGGATAATGGACAAACAGACAAGATGAGAGGATAGATGTGTAGGGAAAACCAGGACTCCTGGGCCAAGGGCCGACAGTTAGGGTGGGTGGTTTGGGTTAGATAGTGAAAAAACTCAGAATATAGTGAGGAGATAAAGGACAAGATATATGCAGAGTAGATGAAGAACTTTTATTTAACCAGCGGTTAGGGTAGGAGATGGTATCATTATTATTCTGGTGTCAATGAACACATTATAGCAGAAATGCATTTTATGTACTGTGTTGTGAACTTGGACATTTGCTGTTTGACTTGTACCATTTAATTGTTTGCTGCCCAGGTTCTGTCAGTTCAGAGATGGCATTTTATAAAATAAAACGATCACTATTACCAAGAATCTGTGTGTCTTGTTTTGTGAAATTGTATGAATGGCTTTGAGAGCAGGATACAAGAAGACAAACATCAGCAGCAACAGCACTGTCCTTAACATATATAAAATTAATTACAAATAAATGTGACATTATAAAAAGTAGCCATACTCACCTTCAGAAACAACTGGGGCATTTCCCCTTTGATGTGAACTATCGACACGACAGATGGCAGAAGTATTGTAATTTTTAGGGGGTGGAACATGAAATTCTTTGACATGAAAGCCACGGTAGTCAAATTTTCTAGGGGGTGGTACCGCATGGCCTTTGCTAAGATGAAACTCAGGAAGTTCTGGCTCAGGAAATGCTGGCTCCATCCAGGCTGGTGCAGTTGTTGGAAAGTCTACGAGCAAGAGCAAGTGAATGTTTGATTTGCAAAGAATGCTGATGGGACCATTCATATTTAAGCACACTGAAATAAGATTCACACACACAACAACTAAGAAGTGAAAGAATTATAAAAAATATATATAGTCATTGAGAAATACTAATTTAACAATATACCTTGTAAGAGTTTACCATAAATTTTCGATACTTAAGGAGGTACAAAAATCTTTTAAAGCCATGATAAGAAACAATAATAATTAAAAATATAAATGTTGACACTTTTTAAATAACAGTGGAAATTAAAACATTTGTTTTTGCATGACAATTGTGCAAGACTGCAATGGGGGTGTAGTGTGTGCCTCTTTTGTGTGTGTGTGTGTGTGTGTGTGTGTATGTGTGTGTGTGTGTGTGTGTACATTGTCCATATAAAATAGTTGCAGTTTTACAAGTGTTGTCATTAGGTTATTTTAAAATTTCATTTTTATATATACATAAATTAGTCAATTAAAATCAAATAAGCAGAAAATAATCTTTTCTTCAAAGAAATATGTGCATTTTTAATATCCTATAATTAAATACAAAATGGAAATGTCTCCTAAAACGAATCTATATGCAAAAGTTAGCATTGCAAAATGAATTTAAAAAAATACTAGTTTAGTATTTCTCAGTTAAAGAATGTAAAATTTATGAAAAAACTGGAAACGAACCAAGACAAGCCTTGAGGGCTTGATCAACAATTAGAAGTGTGATAGACACTCCTGCCATATTCAGACAGCTCATATAAGTGCCGACGAAAGCACGCTCCACTTTTATGTCATGTTCTTCTAAAGAGATCAAAATATGAGCAGGACATGAGATTTCAAGTTATAAATTAGTGCACACACTTACTTAAATTTTCATGTGTGGAATTAATATTTTGTGTGGAACTGTTTCATGATAAAGGGAACATTTAAAACATGTCTAAAGATAATAACAGTTAACACATGTCTAAAGATAATAAGAACAGTTAACATATCCAAGATAATATGATTGGTTAACACATATCTCCATATAATAAGACCACTTAATACATATCTCAAGATAATAAGACTATTTGAATACATATCTTAAGATAATATGACCACTTAATATGTATCTCTAAGTACACCTCAGAAAAAAATGAAAAAGCTAACCTGTTCTGAAAATGGAGATGGTTCATGACAATAAGATCAGGATAATGCATTAAACAGTTTGAGGGCTCATGATAATGAGATCAAGATATCAAGATAATACACAGGTCTCATGACAATGAGACTGGGACAATGAGATCAAATAACTACTCTGCAAACATGAGATGACTTATGATAGCTTTTATACATGATAATGATCCAAGTTAATACACTTCCAAGTAAGAACAAGGCAAATTAAACAATGATACTTTTATGTAATTTATTGGGGCAGTTATGAGTCTTTGCCATGACCATATCTGCAAAAGGCAGGTGGTTCGGACTTCTACCCTGAATATGGTTACTGATGCTTTTTTCAAATGATTCATTTCTTTAGCTTGGGTATAGCAAGTTGTTCCTAAGACTATAAAATACATAGAGATATTAACTTATAAGTAGTGTTCATAAAAAAAGTATTCACTATCACCATCATAAGTTAGGTATATGCATCAGTAAATGCAATTTACCAAGATACTTGTAAACATCATTTGCCACTATGTAAAGTTCCATCACTGTTAGTCCTCCAAGGTTATTAATCATGACTGCCACACCATCACCTGTGAAGAAAAAATAAAATATCAAACTAAAAAAAAAATTATTTATTTAAAAAGAAAAATCTATTAAAAGTGACATAATAATTTTCAAATCTTTACTTGTTGAAACATACACTTAACTGGTGTATAAATCAAGTTACAGTTGATTGCTTTGTTTATACCAGAAAAACATAATAATATCACCACATTGTAAACAATTAACAAGGAGACAGTTCCAGTCATGAAATAATAAAATAATAAATAAAACATAGAAGTCTCTGTAACTGGTGTCAGGGAAATAATTTCTATAAACATAAGAATGCTTCTCTCGAAAATACTGGTGTAAACGAGTTGCACAAGCCTGCTTCTCTATAAATTACTTGTTTAAGAGAGACACACTTTCCAAATGATCAATTTCTTTGTTTGAGGATAAATATTTATGAAAAACAGGTGCAACTATTTTCTTAACTTTAGGACATAATATGTAACAAGAAGATATTATGGCATGACTAAATACTTATACATGTATATGGCTAATTCTGTATCAAGTACCTGGCTTTATTTTCAGGCGGTTGTATGACTCGGGGTTTAGCATATGGCCCAATAATATCTCCACTGCCATCTTAGAGGTACACATCTGAATAGATAACATTGTGATTAGTGACTGCTTGAATGTTGCATGTACAAAGTAGTTAATATCAATGGATGCTGTTACAGGAACAAACATTATTTTATTGATTAGGTTTAAATATTACAATTAAAGCTAGTGTGGACCATATGTAATGAGCACACACTTATTTACTGATTAAGTCTAAATGTCATATGCACAAAAAGTGGCTCTGATTAGCCTTATAATATATATGTGCAAAAGAATTAACTTTTTAACCTCACTTACACAAAGTATTAATAACTCAGTAACCATGTTTACAGAAAGTGGATGTATGTGACTGAAAGATCGGGTTAAGATTTTCAGTAAGTGAAGGAGGGATTAATTAACATAAAATTCAACTCATTTCCTGTTTCTCTCCCTATAATTCACGTGCACACACACAAAGAGCCATATGCACACACACACACACACACACACACACACACACACACACACACACGCACAGATCTGGAGTGTGACAGATGTTATTGCTGCATGAGGAAAGTGCTGAGTCAGAACTGTATGATACCGTTGGCACAAAATACTGATAAAAGTATCACTTATGCAAAGTATTGGTAAGTGTAAACAATGCTTGTACAATTGGACATTTTTATTTTTGATTTAAAGTGCTTTTAATAGTGAATTCTGCTTGAAAACTATACCAATCAGTGAGAATGTTGCTTGGACTAACAAGGAGAAGTGTGGATCCTCTTGTACAAAGTTTATAAATGTGAATTCTGCTTGTGCACTGTGTTGCTAAGTTTATACAGAGTAATCATAAAAATAATTTATGCAATGCATAAGCTTTGATAAGTGATAATAATACTTATACAAAGCACTGAAAAAGAAAATTTTCTGAGAAAAAATAATTTTTCCTAAGTACCAGATGAGTATATAGGGAAAGAGTATCAATACTTGTCCAGCCATGGCTAAAGAAGCTATATTAAAATCTCCCCAGGGGAGATAAACAGAAAAATACATCAATAAATGCCCTTTGCTCATAGAGGCTGTCACTAGTTTAAGTATTACTAATACTGTTCACAATGAGACATACAAAGATGCACAATGACAAGAAACACACAAAAATTGAGTCTCATATAGTCTACTTTTTTAATAAGTACAGATTAAATGACATAAATCACTGATACAACAGAGTTTCACTGATACAAAAGAGAGAAATATACTGTAATAATGTAAAGAAACCAAACACACAAACAAACAAAACTTTAGGTAAAGAAAACATATATTTGTAAACAATAGCTGGGTGACTAATATGAACATGAATGAGGCAAAATAATATATATTCAAGCTTTATTAGTTATGATAAATGGCATTATTGTTAGGTTTATGTCTATTATTGTGATATTTTACAAATTTATTGTTTTGAATATGTGTATTTTTCTTAATATAATAATATTAATGATGCCCACAACATATATACTGACTTAGTACATACATTTACACAATCTTCACAGTACATCACTATATGGCACACATACCTTTATGCACAGGAAAAAGTCCTGCTGTATCTATCTCTAAATTTAAATTTTATAACAGTAGATTATGTTTAGCTTCACTACTGATTTTAGTTAATTTAATTTGTCTGCTGTCCAATAGACAGATGGCAAAACTTGTGCCATGCATTCTCTTTGTTTATGTTTATTAATGAATTTCTCAGTCTTGAATAAAAATAAAACAGAGCAAAACTATTTGATTGAGTGATAAATAAGCTTCCAGTTCTCAATTTACTTGAGAGTTGCCTTCTTGAAAATTACTGCCTAAATAAAATTGTGTAAATCAAACACAGATTGTCCATAAGAAAGATGGAGAGGGAGGGGAACAATATCAAAACTTTTTTTTACATGGGTTTTAATTTTCATTTATACCATATATATTTGTTATAAGATTAAAATCATTACATCACAGTAACACTACAATGAAAGAATACAGCTTAACTAACTACCGCAATCAACTTGAACACTTATATACGATAAAATACTCTCACTTGAACATAGTGACTGCATGAGAAATAACACATTCTAGAGTGGCTTAGTTGAACATTACTTCTTTCTGAAAAGGTAATTAGTAATGACCGAACGGTACTCAGTTCAAATTGTTTGTTATTAATGTGAATACGTTCATGGAGTAGATTTAAAAGTGTAGATAATGTGAATACGTTCATGGAGTAGATTTAAAAGTGTAGATAAAGTAACTACTTTATTTCAAAAATGCATAAATTAAAATCAGGTAAAACAAGAACTAGGTTTATCTATTACTGAATGCATGATACACAAGCTTACAATGACAAAAGAATTCTGTATCTAGTAGTGACTGCATGATAGACAAATTTAAAATGACAAGCTGTGTCTATATCTAGTAGTGACTGCATGATAGACAAATTTAAAGTGACAAGCTGTGTCTATATCTAGTAGTGACTGCATGATAGATAAGTTTACAATGACAAAACTTCTAATTCTAGTAGTGACTGCATGATAGACAAGTTTAAAGTGACAAGCTGTGTCTATATCTAGTAGTGACTGCATGATAGACAAGTTTAAAGTGACAACTGTGTCTATATCGAGTAGTGACTGCATGATAGACAAGTTTACAATGACAAAACTTCTAATTCTAGTAGTGACTGCATGATAGACACGTTTAAAGTGACAAACTGTTTGTATATCTAGTAGACATGATAGACAAGTTTTTAAACTTGTAAGCTATATCTATATAAAGTAGTGACTACATGATAGACATATTTAAAGTAACCAGATGTTTTTATATCTAGCAGTGAGTATATGATGGACAAGTTTAAAGTGACAAGCTGTGTCTATATCTAGTAGTGACTGCATGATAGACAAGTTTAAAGTGACAAGCTGTGTCTATATCTAGTAGTGACTGCATGATAGACAAGTTTAAAGTGACAAGCTGTGTCTATATCTAGTAGTGACTGCATGATAGACAAGTTTAAAGTGACAAGCTGTGTCTATATCTAGTAGTGACTGCATGATAGACAAGTTTAAAGTGACAAGCTGTGTCTATATCTAGTAGTGACTGCATGATAGACAAGTTTAAAGTGACAAGCTGTATGTATATCTGAATAACTAGCTTTGAGTAATAAACTGTTTCTATATCTTGTAGTGACTACGATAGTCAAACTTATAATGACAAGCTATTTTGTATCTAATAGTAACTACATGATAGGCAAGTTTTTAAAGTGACAAGCGGTTTCTGTATCTAGTAGTATTATATGATAGACAAGATTAAACTGACAAGCTGTTTCTATATCTAGTAGAAATTACATGATTGACAAGATTAAACTGACAAGCTGTTTCTATATCTAGTAGAAATTACATGATTGACAAGATTAAACTGATAAGCTGTTTCTATATCTAGTAGAAATTACATGATTGACAAGATTAAATTGACAAGCTGTTTCTATATCTAGTAGTGACTACATGATAGACAAGATTAAACTGACAAGCTGTTTCTATATCTAGTAGAGACTACATGATAGACTCACAGTAACAATCAGATTCTACATCTAGTAGTAGTCAAGATAGACAAATTTCTTCTGTATTTAGTAGTGAGTGCATGATAGATGAATGTAAACTGGGTGAGCAAAATAATAAAAGTTTGTAAAAAATTAAAAATACAAGCTGGGAAAACAAAACTTATAGTTTTTTAGTTAAGAAAGTAAATTTGTGCAACAGAAACAACAACAACAAAATAAAATAAAAGAGCAGCTAATGCACAGGGTTTAATACCCACCCCACTCCCAATATATATATATATATATATATATATATATATATATATATATATATATATATATATATCTTTCTCCCTTCTAAACAGTTGCACACTTATGAAATCACAGAAAAGTGATTTTTATTTCAGTTAAAATAAACAGTTAAAATGTCCTCTATTTTTTTCCATCTTACTGTGCTACACATAGATGCATCAGATGTTAATTACTTGAAACACAAAGTGATCTAGGAAACATAAACCACTTACTTTAATTCTCTTCACACCAGGTAATCCTGAGATCCCTACAGGATAATAAATAAATGTGTAATAAATCCATTTCCACTAATTTTCAATTTATCCAAATTATATGTATAAATATCCGTTTAGTCCCATTTCCAAATTAAGTATGTAACCCTTCTCTGCTCTACATCCAAATAGTAATGTCTCAGCCCTATGTCCTATCTGTACAAGCACTTTTCTTGCTCTGTATACAAAACAGTCATAATAATTTTGAATTATGACACCACTTAATCCCTAATTTTAAGTCAAGAAAAGAAAGCTATAAGCTGCTTGAAATTAGTTAACCATACTGTAACATACAATACAAAGTGAACAAGAAATGTATAGTAGCATACCACAATAAACACATAATACCTAAATAACATGTGAAACACAAAGTGCATATATTCCTAATGTAACATAGAATACACTTTAAGTAGACTAGATATGACAAAGAAAATTAAATAGAAAAGATTATGAAAGAAAAAAGACTGTAGATGAAAACAGATGTGTTGAAGGGCTTTTTGAAAAGTGTTATGGTGTGACTGCATCTGAATTGCTAAAGACTGTTTACAGGCTGACAGATCTTGTCATAAGAACATTGACCATATGTTTTGGCTTTGTCATGAATACACTAAGGATATATTATTGTCAGAAGAAAAGTGCAAATGTCAAGATGGAATGTAAACACATGTGAGGTTAGAAGCAAGGAGTATGGACTGTAGTCAATGATGAATAGTAGAATTAGGGAGGTCTTGCATTTGATCTCTGGTGAACTGGCAGCCAGTTTAGGGAGTGAACAAATGTGGCAGTATGTAGAGCTTTATTCTTTTAGACTGATTTCCACTTTTTCTAAAGTTTCTGCATCAGGCAGCAATTGAACTAACTATAGAAGAGGGCTGTGGCAATCACAAACATATGAGAGGGCTTAATTATCTCACTCTAAGTATTCTATCCTCCATGTATATATATATGATGTGCTGGTCACCTAGATTTCTCAAACAGCAAATGTTAATGGGAATACACTGGCTTGCTAAACTATTGTGGAAAAGGATCTAAGTGTAAAGATGATTATGTTGAGGGCGTCAGCCTTCTCTTCCTCTGGAGCTTATTTTATTTCATTCAGTCATGAAAAGCATATTTCTCAAGTAGTAAACCAGTATAAACTCCTTTCTTGCACTATATTCAAAACACCAGCACAACCCCCTTTCCTGCCTTAACACCAAACTATCTGTTAAATACCATTCTCTGTCCTACTCCAACTTACGGGTATTCCTCTCTCCCATTTGTTTTTCTGCTCCTTTTCCAAATTACCTTTATTACCCATCTCAATTTTATTTCCAGGCTTCATATACAAACTCCTTTCCTACCTAGGTCAAATTATTAGGAATGTCCACTTACGTCTTACTTATCCTAGGACCAATTTTCTGCAGAAACCTTTTTCTTCCTTAATATCTTGTACAGTCTCCTACTCTGCCCTTTGTTCACCCATTATTCAATAAATCCCTTCTTTATTCTGTTTAAAATGCCTGTACAAACTGCTGCCATAAATAAAAATAACCATTACTAGCAACTCACCTTGTCAGGTAAAATTTCCAAAGTGGCAGTCAATAACAATGATCTGATGGTGACTGTGTGTGAATAATAGCTAAGAGCTTTATCTCCCTTGATGATAAAACCTTTAAAACTGACCAATCGCCACTGAGTAGGAAGAACCAAGTTAGCTAGCATGTATATTCTCCAATACCACTGAGTAGGAAGAACCAAGTCAGCCAGCATGTATATTCTCCAATACCACTGAGTAGGAAGAACCACGTTAGCCAGCATGTATATTCTCCACTACCACTGAGTAGGAAGAACCAAGTCAGCCAGCATGTATATTCTCCAATACAGATTCTTTAGTAGTTGTGTCCAAAACAGCCTATGACAGTACAATATCCATTCACAGTGCATGTGAACATTCTTATGGACAAACTGGGTTATACTATCTCCCTTGAACACAAGATCAAAACCGACATTCAGTAACCCATGTGATTGAGAAGTGCCCACTGAAGTAAGAGGTTTTAAGTACACTGCAGATCAGGAGATATCTGAACCATCCAGTCCCACACTCTTTACACTTAGGATCTGCATGGATTATATTATTACCAAGTCTGAACAGAAACCAACACCAAACCTCAGAAAACTCTTCAGTCTTTTTAAATGTGACATAACCAAAAGCAAATTTCAGTTGCACCAGAAGCCTGGGCAAGGACAGCATTGCCAACCCTAAATGGGCTGTACCAGTTCAAGTTCCCTTCATTTGGACTGGCAAATCCCTCACCACCACCCCAGGTTTGCTTAGCTTTTGTGCAAACTGGAATCTCTGCTTGCCATGAATTTCTCTGATGATATCCAAGTTGTAATAAAGGGGAAAAGGAAATATTTGGCATCAGTAGATGGGCTGCTAATCACATTTTTGATGCATGGTTCTAATTGTCAAACGTTTACTGTCAGAGCTGATTATACTATCAAACCCACTTATCTCGACCTCAGTTAACCCACCAACCCTATTAAGTCGACGATTTTGAAGTGGAACCGCATTTCTTAGCATTTTCTCATGGGTTATATTGATTCTTTTATGTTGCAGAACCCTAATATCTTGAGCACAAAAGAGGGCCCAAATCGCCACTTAACATTGGTTATCTCGATCCCGTGACTAATCACCAGCTTTGGAAAATGTTAGTTATCGATACCAATTTGCCATCTTGCTATCGATAAATGGCCACGGCTTGTTAATAACTTGCAGCTTGAACTTAAGGGCACTGTTTCCCCCATTGGGCACGATCCTGCCAGGGGTTTACTAGGCACACTGATGCCCTTCAACTGGCTCACACCTCTTTTATGTCAATTAGTCCACTTCTGTAACTGCATGTATGACACTTTTCGGAATGAGCTTCGCCCCCCCCCCCCCCAACTTTGTGAGTGATCTTTGTGTTTGCAATGTTGGAGAATACATGTATAATGAAAGGTTTGTTTTGAGAATTGACAGTGGTTTCTATTGTATAAGGGTAAATCTCTGCTGTTAGTTGGTGCACATATGCCTTCTGTTGTTAGCAAAAATGTATGTACATTTTTATAGAATGCCGATTGCATCATCAAACAAATCATGGCAATGCTGTTGTGTAATAAAAATCACCAAAAACACACGAATAAACATTCTCATTTACTAAAGCACATAATGTACATAAAGAAAATTCAAGCACATGTTAAAACAATACATATATTGCCTCCATATTGGTTTTCGGTTATCTCAACGCTTTTTGGCAAACCCCTAGGCAGGCGACATAACCGGGTTCAACTGTACTACAATTGTATTCTTGGGCTACAGAGTAGACAAAGGGGAGACCAACCCAATCCGGAACTGTTTGCTGCCATGTTTGTAATGTCTATTCTCAGTACTAAAACAAGTTTGCATCATTTTAGGGCTAATGCAGTAATAGCAAAATAGTGAAAATTGATTGAATTTACAGATGAAAATATGCCAAACTGCATTCAATGTACAGATCAGTGGACCATAGCACTCAGTTAAGATCAAAGAAATAATGTCAAAAACATTCATCTTGAATCTATACATTTTTAGAAAGGCTTTGTTGTCTGCTTATGTGGAACATACAAGGGGTATTCTTTTTGAAGCTTCTTGAAAGCAAGATCCAGTACTCTACCACATAGGATTGCTCATCGACTGTGTGGACAATCAAGAAATTCAGTCCCTATTTGTTTGGGTGATCTATTATCCTGTAAAGTGATCAAAGCTCCTTAGCTTACCTAAGATAGAGCACCTATGACAATACCTATCTCTCTATCTGATTCTTTTTACTACATTGCTGAACACATACCAGGAAACACCTGTGCAGATGCACCATCTAGGAACCTGACTAATGTCTTGTGACTTTGCATGCTCCAGGGATAGGTTGTCAGTTCTGAGTTGTTGTTCATTTATAGTCATTTGTCCTATCTTTGATAAAAACAGAGGAGGATGACATGGAAAATGTTACATCTTCTCTTAGTTTGTCTTTGTATCCATCAGTGTTTTCAGCAGAACAAGGGCAAAGTTTTTTAAAAACTATGAAGTAAAGCTGTGGAGCTGCAGTGCTAGGTGTTTGACTACTGCAGTTCAGGTCCAGCAAGGGACTACACAGAAACTTCACTGACAACTACTGGGGCATTTACATCCCAGTCACCATTTACAGACAAAAGTGTTGCCAATAAGAGTCAGTATCTGCAAACAGTTGCCAGGCAGTTTGAGAGAGGAATTAGATTAGTTTGTAAAAAATAAATATATTTGTTTCTTTTACTCTCTGTCATTCTGCTGCTACTGTGTTGTGTTTTGTGTGTGAGTGTGTGTGAGTGCATGATTGTGTGCTTGTTTTTGTGTTTGTGTGTGTGTGTGTGTGTGTGTGTGTGTGTGTGTGTGTGTGTGTGTGTGTGTGTGATTGAGTGTGTGCATAACAGTGTTTTGTATTAGACATGGTAGGCTTGTTTAATCTCTGCATGCATCTCCTCACTCGTCAAACAAACACTCCCACTTGCAGACCATCAAATGTATATAACAAATTATCTACAACAAGAAGTTAGACACTTACCAACCCCAAATGCCATTTCATCATCATCAAGTGTAAAATTTGGTCCAGTTTCTGGTTCATTGCATGGAACCAAACACAACCCAATAGTTCCTGCAAGTTTACAACACGTTATGGTCACTGCTAGCATGACATTGCAAGTTTGACTGACTAGCAAATATTATCATCAAATGTTAGAAATGACAGACATGCAAGTTTGATTTACAAGCATATGGGTGATTTTCTAGAAAGGTGACCCATAAGTGTGACATGAGGGTAAAAAATTAAAGTTAAAATTATTAGTTTCTTTTTATACCAGCATAAGATCGACCTTTTGGATACACTTTACTGCAAGAATTGTTATATTTCATCACTTGGTATTCACATTTTAACAGGAAAAAAGTTTCTTACCTTGATAGGCACTGACAGTCTTTCAAGCAGGAATGTAACCAGTACTACTTCTGTTTGTTACGTTTCCAGTATTTATTTAAAGACCCTGCTTAGAATAATTAAAAGACTTTAAATATAATTAATTCTTCCTCTCATATTCTACGCAGACTGGTTGCTCAATTTATTATCTGACTAATTAAAAGTGCGTCTTGTAGTTCAGACGACAAATTTACAGACTAATAAACTGCGAACTTTTAGCTAGATTTGAAAACAGTTAAATCCCTCTAAATTAATATGCACTCGTCATCAATCTTTCCGCTCATCCGCCCCCATTCAAATCTAAGAATTAATCTAATTGGTCTATTGTGCATAGAAATCAACTACTAAGAGGTATTAACAAAGAAAATAAGATTTAATAAAGTTTAACAAATTAACAATAAATCGAATGCAACGCGAATAGTCTTCACTCTGTCTTTACGCGCCTATGCCTGATTTTTGTCAATCTAAATTGCCAGAAAAGTGTTCCTTTGAGATCTGTACACTTGATCTTGCACTTAGCTCTATTCTTGTCCTTGGTCTCAACACTCAGTCATGCCGGTTCGTTCCCTCAGTCCCCCTTTAACGACACACGTGGTGCATAAGGAATGATGTCCCTTTGTTAGTGGCTAGGAACTGGAATTTTAGCAGCATGGCCTTCAGAGTGGATCTCGACACGCTTATACCAATAAGCTAGTGCAGGTGAGGCATGGTGAAACATGAACCATGAGCCGACCTGTGGATGCAACGTGTTTGGATATAATTCTCAACCTAACAGGTCCTACTTAGGCATGGCTCAATTAAATGCGCTGAACAAAGAGTTTCGACTTCGCGTCGCTTACAATTAGATTTTAGAAAAATATAATCGTCTCACATGTGTTCCATTTAACAGTCATGACGTATGAAGCAATAAAATAGATACAACGTTAAATTAATGTTCATACAAGAGGTAATTCAAACCGACAGAGCGCTTCACAATTTACAATTAAAATTACACGCAATAATTGAATTACATGAAGAATTCATATCGAGCGCAGCATTCTGGCTCTTAGTGAATTAAAACAATATAAATTAAAGTACAGAAATGGAAAAATGGTTACAATAAATTTATATTCCGTAACATATAGGTTTTCAGCTATTTCTCTGAACCATGCTCAAGTGTATATGGAAATCATATAATACATAGCACAAATACATACTTAAACAATACATAGGCAAATACTATTAAATAAAATGATACCTTTGAGAGAAGTCGAAGGGTACCTTGATTCTCTATGGCGCCGGCTGCCTCTCACGACCCGAGTAAGCTGATGGAATTAGCTAAAATGTGCTCGAAGTGAGGGAGCGGAAGCGTGTGGGTACATATATAGAAAGGTATATTGCGTATCACGTGACTGTTCGCAAAGCATGTGGTTGGTTCGAGAACTGGACAATGGTCCTAAAGTTACATAACATCTTGACCTGTTCTAGAAGCACCTAGAAAAAGGAAGCTTTGAACAAAGGGCCAAGGGTTTCAAATATTCGAATTTGAAGTAAACAAGGCAAGTGGGTCACGAAGTCGGACAATTTTATCAGACTGTGACACCCCCTTGCTTTTGAGGCGTTTATCTTGCCAAAGATAAAATGCCTCCTACAAATTATGTATGATAAAATGTAGAAGTCCACAATGAAGAAAAATTTACACAAAAAAAATTTCGACATTCCTAGAAATAAAGTGTGCAACTATATTTCATATTTACAGGAAGGAATCCGTAGGGTTCAGTTAATTGATTAAACAACATTCTATCAGTACCGGCACTTGATGGCATCAAGCACGACTCATGTAATCTGCGCCAACATTCAAAGACCCTTTGATGTAATGAATATCTGCGTCATACTGCGTCAGAAACAAAGACCAACGCATTAAACGGCTGTTCGTAAATTGCGCCTGCCCGAGAAAGGCCAACGGCTGGTGGTCGCACTCAATGACAAAGGTTTTTCCGTACAAATAGTTTTCGAACTTTTTTATAGCCCAAACTATTGCAAGACATTCCTTTTCACTGGTGGAATATTTCTGTTCAGTAGTTGTGAGTTTACGGCTTGCATATGCAACTGGGTGTTTGGTGTCATTGTGTTCTTGTAATAACACTGCTCCTAATCCTGTGTTGCTAGCATCAGTCCTTAACAAGAATGGTTTTGTCAGATCTGGCAGTTTAACAACTAAATCTGAAGTCAGTCTAGATTTCAGTGTGTCAAAAGCGTTTTGGCATGCATCAGTCCACACTACTCTTGTAGGCATATTCTTACGTGTCAAGTCAGTCAGAGGACATGCAATGGCACTAAAATCTGGTACGAATTTTCTGTAGTAGTTAGCAAGACCAAGAAAACTTCTAACTTGTGTTTTTGTTAGCGGTTGTGAAGTGTCCTTAAGTTGTGCTATCTTAGCTTCACTTGGCGACATAGTTCCATGACTCAACTTGTGTCCCAAGAAGTCTAAGGAGAATTGTGCTATTTCACACTTCGTAGGGCGGGCAGTGAGGTTGGCTTGCTTTAATCTGGCTAGCACATCTCGTAAGAGTGTTAAGTGCTCCTCCCATGTCTGGGTGCCTAGAATTAAATCATCCATGAAGTTCTCAACTCCACGTCCGTACAGTGGTTCTAACAATGACCGCATCATTTTAGAAAAAATGCTTGGAGCGTTTGAAACTCCGAAAGGCATAACTTTCCATGTGTAGTTTCCTACTGGTGTAGTGAAAGCTAGTATGTGTCGATCAGTGTCCTTGACCTTGATTTGCCAAAAACCGCGTGACAAATCTATTTTGGTATAGTAATGAGCGTTAGCTAGCTTAGTGAAGATGAGATCCGGATCAGGAAGAGGTTCGGCACAAAACTCTGTCACTTGATTGAGTTTGCGGTAGTCTACGCAAAAACGGAACGAGTTATCACGTTTTTTAATCAACACGATGGGTGATCCGTAGGCACTGTCAGTCTTCTCTATGACCCCTAGATCTAACATAGTCTTAATCTCACGTCTAACGTCATCTATCTTAGCGTGTGGCAACGGATACGGCTTCAAACGTATCGGTTTGTTGTCAGTCAGCTTCAGTGAAAATTCTATTAAGTCTGTCAACCCTGGTTTGTCTGTCAGAGTAGATGAGAACTCATTAAGCAATTCATTCACTTCTTTTTTCTGTCTTTCTGTCAAGGCTTCATTTACCCTAACGTCTTTGACAGTTTCGTCCGTCTGTAGAGGACAGTTTGGTAAAGTACCAGTGACGCAATCAGTATCCCCCTCGTCTTCTGTAACTATCGTCGCTACGACAAAATCAGCTTGAGTGGTTTGATCCTCACGGCTTATGTACTTTTTGAGTAGGTTAACATGAAAGATTTTCTCTCTCTTTCCTGTCTGCACCTTATAGTTCAGTCCCCCTAGCTTGGCGGTAACTACAAAGGGCCCCTTCCATTTCATCTGAAGTTTGTTATGTGCTTCAGGAAGCAACAGTAACACTTTGTCATTAACTTCAAATTCTCTAGGTTTGGTGTGCTTATTGTAATATTCTGCCTGTCTAGACTGAGCTATCGTCAAGTTTTCCCGTGCTATCTTGCCTATAGTTTCAAGACGGTTTCTTAAGTCAGTGACGTATGTATAAGTTGTCTTAACTTCGTCATCTGTCTTTTCATCAGTCCAAAGTGCCTTCAAAATCATCATCGGTCCGCGTACAGTACGTCCGTAAAGTAGCTCAAATGGTGAAAACCCGGTGGAAGATTGTGGCACCTCCCTATATGCAAATAGTAGGGCAGGGATGTATCTGTCCCAGTCTTTCGGTTTATCTGTGGCGAGCTTTTTAAGTGCTGTTTTTAATGTCCCATTGTATTTTTCAATCAGACCATTTGCCTGGGGGTGGTATGGTGTGCAAGTAAGATGTTTGATGGAAAGTAAACGATTTACTTCCTTCATTACGTTGCCTATGAATTGACTCCCCTGATCCGTCAAAATTTCAGTAGGAATTCCAACACGACTCCAAAGACCGAAAAGGGCTTCGGCGACAGTTTCAGTATCAATATTTTTCAATGGTACTGCGTCGGCGAATCTTGTTGCGTAATCAATAGTGGTCAGCACGTATCGATTACCTCTCGTTGATGTGGGTATTATAGGCCCAATCAAATCCAATGCTACGCGCTTGTAGGGTTCACTGATCAGTTCAGGCTCTCCTAACGGTGCGGGTCTGATTGAATTTTTAGACTGTGTTCTCTGGCATGTGTCGCAACTTAACACGAATCTACGGATATCGGCAATGATGTCCGGCCAATAAAACTCACTTGTAATACGACTAGTTGTTTTTTGTACACCCATGTGTGCACCAAAAAGACTCTCATGACCTAATCGTAATACGTCATTTCGTTTGGTTTGTGGAACGACTAATTGTTTCCGAAATTCGTCTCCCACTTTCGAATAGCGGTACAATAAACCCTTTTTCAGAATAATGCACGCTTTCTTATTCGAATCGTCAGTGTTGACGTCACTAACAAGTACAGCTTGCTTGCGTAACTTGTATAGTGTTTCGTCCTCAGCTTGTAATATTTTAATCTCGCTAACTGTTGCTTTATCTACGGCTGGTGCGGCAGACATCGGTGCAGTCACAGATTTGTCTTTACTACTCGCTGCTCTGGTTACAGCGTTAACCAGTGGTGGTTCAGTTGAAGTTTGTTTTTTGCACGGCAAAACATACTTGCAACCAAGGATCACGTCATGCGGTGAGTTTTCCATAACTGCCGCTTTGACTGTTCCTTCTACAAAGTCTGAAACAATCGAGACTTCAGCTACTGGTAAAATGTCTTGTTCGCCGTTTGCAAAGGTGACAGAGATTGTCTCCCCTGTGTAGTCGGTACGGTTAACTAATGATGCATTTACAATAGCGTCTAGCTCACACCCTGTATCAAGCAAAGCGATTGTATCGTGACCGTTTGCCTGTACTGGTGTTCGATTCGACTTTTCTGTTTTAGGTGTATGACTTTCTACTGCGTAAACTTTAGCTGTTTTCTTTTCAGGACATGTTCGTGAAAAATGGCCACTATCACCACAAGTGTAACATGCAAGATTCTTTTTATCTTTCTGTTTGTCGGACTTGTTTTTAGTGTCGGGTTTAGATGTTTTATCATCACGCTCACTATGTGCCTTCCCGTCATTTTTCTTATCCTTTCGAGTCTGCGGTTCGTTCGGTCGAGACTTGTTGTTCGCGTGTGCATTCGAGAATTGAGAATGTGCGTCATCAAAGCGATCGGCGGCGTTGCCTATCTCCTCTAGCGTAGATTTTTCCCTTATTGCTAAGTGAATCAGTAGATCTGATTTGTATGACCCGAGAATATGGTCTTTTACCATTTCATCCCTAAGACCTGCGTACGTCTGTGGAGTTTCGGCTAGATCTATCCATCTTTGGAACAAGTCAGCTACGCGTCGTATGTACTGTGCGTGCGTCTCTGAACTGGCTTTAGTGGCCTGTTTAAACTTACGTCGGTATGTATCTGCTGTGAGTTTGTAACGTTTCAATAATGCGGCCTTGACTGTGTCGTAATTATCTGACTCAGAATCGCTAAGCTTATTGAACTCGTTTTTCGCACTGCCCTGCAATAACCCCGATAAATTTATCGCCCAATGTTCCGCTGGAATGTTTGTTGCTCTGGCTAACTTTTCAAACGTTTTTAAATACGCGTCTATTTGATCTTTGTTCTCATCAAATGGGACCATATTTATCTTTGGAATGATATTTTCAATTCTACTGTGATTATTTCCATCGCTAGAACGCGAATCACCACTGCTTCGGCGGTCACGGTTTGGATTGGTAACTTCTAGTTTCTTTACTTCCCATTCTAACCGTTTTATTTCCGCGTCTGCGGCGATGCGTTTGGCTTCTGTGTCCGCTGCGATACGTTTTGTTTCGATGTCGGCTAGTCTTTCAGCCTCTAATTTTTTTGCTTCGCGGGCAGCTAACCGTTCTTCCCTTTCTATCTCTTGTCTCTCTTTTTCCGCTTTTTCCGCTTTCTCTAGCTCAGTTTTAATGTAGCTAGTCAGTTCGTCACCCTGGTATCCTATCATGATACCGGTTTCTTTCAGGTCTTCGATAACCTGTTTGCGATCCATTTTACTGTCTTAGCGCGCTGGCTACAATAAGAATGTATCTCGTGAATTGTGTGTTTTAACCGTCGGCGATAACTCCGCTTATCCCGAAAATAACTTTTAGGGTACAACCTTACAAAAATTATTTAATTTACTCAGAACACCTTCCGAAATAAATTACGCGTTAACTCTTACACGTTTCACCTGCTTGTCACAGTGTCCGCTGTTCCAAGACTTTCGTAATGTCACGGCTCCTACCATACAACATTACACATTATATCTAGCACCCTAAATATAATAGTCCGAAGTCTGTTACTACCGATAACTCTCCTAGCTGGCGGTATAACCTTCGACTCCTCACAATGAAGTACTCAGTAACACAATACTAAATAAATCATTCAATAGCTAACATGACATATTTAACTACGCTTAAATATATCAACATTAACTAACATGCACGCTACTCTGCAAAAGAATACATGCACATGTCACAACAAAAGCAAAGAAAATCAGTGATACAAAAATCAAAAGAACAATTGGCAATTCTGTTCGTTCGTTCGTTTCTAGGTTATGATGCGCCCTATGTATGAAAAATGTTACAAGTTACAATTTAATACATATCAATCCCGGACGAGCCCCCACTTGTTACGTTTCCAGTATTTATTTAAAGACCCTGCTTAGAATAATTAAAAGACTTTAAATATAATTAATTCTTCCTCTCATATTCTACGCAGACTGGTTGCTCAATTTATTATCTGACTAATTAAAAGTGCGTCTTGTAGTTCAGACGACAAATTTACAGACTAATAAACTGCGAACTTTTAGCTAGATTTGAAAACAGTTAAATCCCTCTAAATTAATATGCACTCGTCATCAATCTTTCCGCTCATCCGCCCCCATTCAAATCTAAGAATTAATCTAATTGGTCTATTGTGCATAGAAATCAACTACTAAGAGGTATTAACAAAGAAAATAAGATTTAATAAAGTTTAACAAATTAACAATAAATCGAATGCAACGCGAATAGTCTTCACTCTGTCTTTACGCGCCTATGCCTGATTTTTGTCAATCTAAATTGCCAGAAAAGTGTTCCTTTGAGATCTGTACACTTGATCTTGCACTTAGCTCTATTCTTGTCCTTGGTCTCAACACTCAGTCATGCCGGTTCGTTCCCTCAGTCCCCCTTTAACGACACACGTGGTGCATAAGGAATGATGTCCCTTTGTTAGTGGCTAGGAACTGGAATTTTAGCAGCATGGCCTTCAGAGTGGATCTCGACACGCTTATACCAATAAGCTAGTGCAGGTGAGGCATGGTGAAACATGAACCATGAGCCGACCTGTGGATGCAACGTGTTTGGATATAATTCTCAACCTAACAGGTCCTACTTAGGCATGGCTCAATTAAATGCGCTGAACAAAGAGTTTCGACTTCGCGTCGCTTACAATTAGATTTTAGAAAAATATAATCGTCTCACATGTGTTCCATTTAACAGTCATGACGTATGAAGCAATAAAATAGATACAACGTTAAATTAATGTTCATACAAGAGGTAATTCAAACCGACAGAGCGCTTCACAATTTACAATTAAAATTACACGCAATAATTGAATTACATGAAGAATTCATATCGAGCGCAGCATTCTGGCTCTTAGTGAATTAAAACAATATAAATTAAAGTACAGAAATGGAAAAATGGTTACAATAAATTTATATTCCGTAACATATAGGTTTTCAGCTATTTCTCTGAACCATGCTCAAGTGTATATGGAAATCATATAATACATAGCACAAATACATACTTAAACAATACATAGGCAAATACTATTAAATAAAATGATACCTTTGAGAGAAGTCGAAGGGTACCTTGATTCTCTATGGCGCCGGCTGCCTCTCACGACCCGAGTAAGCTGATGGAATTAGCTAAAATGTGCTCGAAGTGAGGGAGCGGAAGCGTGTGGGTACATATATAGAAAGGTATATTGCGTATCACGTGACTGTTCGCAAAGCATGTGGTTGGTTCGAGAACTGGACAATGGTCCTAAAGTTACATAACATCTTGACCTGTTCTAGAAGCACCTAGAAAAAGGAAGCTTTGAACAAAGGGCCAAGGGTTTCAAATATTCGAATTTGAAGTAAACAAGGCAAGTGGGTCACGAAGTCGGACAATTTTATCAGACTGTGACACTGTTTGAAACAAAAAAGAAATTATTTTTATGAATCTGTCTACTCGCCAAAAACATCGGCCATGCACATTTTTAACCTTTCACCATGACCTTGTGACTTATTTTTATTAAAAATAGTTCATCTCTAATGGGATTCTTTTTTAAACATATTTTTTTACTGTTTACTTGTAATGGAAAATTTTGGTAGCGAACATACCTTTTATGGATAAAAATTGTTTTTACTAAATCTCGGCTTGTATTTTGTTAAAATCACCTCAAAAATACTAATGATATTCATCTGTGCTAAACTGGTCACTGGAAGTTCAAGCATTTGGAAGGTCATTGTATTCAGCTTGTTTACAGTGTGTATGGTGTCAGTAACGAAGCATTGCAAGTATTCCTAAATTTTTGTTGCGTCATTGTGTATTATATTATGAAATTATTAAACCCATAAACATATCTGTAGACTCTTTTGGATGTATGCATTTGATTTATGTGTGTTTTGGTTTTCATTTTTATATATGTATGCATCATACATTTTTGAACCAGCATTATGTCACAAGTCCACCATGCTTTTATTAAAAATTTTCATCACCAAAAAAAAAAAATTAAAAAAAGAAAAATAGAGAAAACACAGAAAGGTTTTAAATTTTCTTAGTTTTAATATTATCTTTTTCAGAAATTCAAAGGTTCAGACAATTTCCTACACAAATAATTTTTTTACATCCATCCTAAGTAAGTAACCCCTTAATGGCTTATCTGGGTCAACTTTCCAGAGAATCACCCAAATATTATCGTCAAATGGTAGAAATGACAGACATGCAAGTTTGATTGACTAGCATATATTATAGTCAAATGGCAGAAATGACATATGCAAGTATGACTGACTAGTATATATTACAGTCAAGTGGCAGAAATAACATATGCAAGTTTGACTGACTAGCATATATTTACAGTTAAGTGGCAGAAATGACATATTCAAGTTTGACTGACTAGCATATATTAAAAAAAAAAAAAGTCAAGTGGTAGAAATGACAGACATGTAACTTTGACTAGATATATTACACATATGCAGTAATATTTTTGTAGAATTTCTTTTACTGCTAATCTTTGAGGATAAGAGTAAGACAAAAAAATGAGACAACAGGATAATCAGCCATTGTTGAAAATTTGATGCATATGCACATGTAACCTGTGCTCTGATTGCATCCTACAACAGAGACAATATATAATATAAAGAGTTATACAATTATTATTTTAGCAATTTGCTTGTTAACAACCCTATTTCAAAGCTAAGAAAAGAAAAATACTAATTAAACATTATGAGTGACAACCCCTACAACCTCCAATCTCATACTCCAAGGAAAATAATCTACAAATGTATACTTAATCTTGGTACTGTAATCCTTACTCAGATTTTCTCTAGCTGATTTAATAGCTCGAATTATGCCTGGTAGAGAACATTTCTTCTCTGCCAAGGCTCCAGCAATCTGAAAGAATGCAAATCAACTCATAAAAATTCAATTACAAAATACACACACACGCACGCACGCACGCACGCACGCACGCACGCACACAAAACACACACACGCACGCACGCACGCGCACATACATATCCATCAAGTGCATAGAAACAGATTTATAATGATATTCATAAAAAATTAAAATTATAAAATTATGTAAGGTGGTGCCTTTAAAGTCAACCAAAATATCACTGATTACACAAATATATTTTAATCTACTAAACTGTCAAATTAAATTCTACCTAAAACAGTGAACGGAAAAGTAGCTCTATTCTATACTTATAAATTTATATTAATTAAACTATTTATCATATAAATAAATATGAAATTTAAGAAAACACAACAGTATGCTGTGAGAACATATTACAAAATTATTTTGTGAAGTTTTATTTATTATATAACTTATTCCAAATTTATTTAACAAATTTTTCGTTATATTATTTGATTTGATTAGTTCGCTAAATTAGTTTACCTTATAGATGAATACTGCTCCACAATGGCCTGCACGTCCACCTTCTCTTTCTATTGCTTGCTCCGAGATCTGAGAACAGTCATCGTCAACCATAACTATTTCAATTTTTATACCCTCACCTTTAGCTCGTTCAACTGCCTGTCCAAAACTAAGGCGATCATTTCTGTTGTTTTTAATAATTACCAGCACTCCAGCTGCTCAAAGAAAAACAAAGAGTTAAAGAGTTAAAGCTTGATTAGGTTTACATGCTTGTCATTAGTATCAAAGTAATGTCATAGTCATTATATTTCACCAAATCATCATAATTCCAAAAATTCAGGCCAACATAATAAATAAATTAAGTAATATTCCATTGCTAAGTGTTTGAA
Organism: Sinotaia quadrata; assembly: GCA_028829895.1. Lineage (NCBI taxonomy): Eukaryota > Metazoa > Mollusca > Gastropoda > Architaenioglossa > Viviparidae > Sinotaia > Sinotaia quadrata. The sequence continues at coordinate 83,965,961 of CM054177.1, forward strand.
TTGAGATTCATATGTTACTCCTTATCATGAATTTATAAAATAATAAATTCATTATTTATATTTATGATCATCAATTTATTATAAATAATTATCATCATCATTATAACTAATCAGCTGCTTTAACAATTAAATTAATTTTTCATGGATGAATTCAATTATGTGTTTCATCATGCCCTGTTGTTTCCAGGGAATCACTTTTGGAATGTATGTTTATACCAGACAATATATTTGTATCATATAGTACAGACATATTTGCTATGGGTCAATCATGCTTCACACCCATCTGTGTTAAGAGTGCTTAGATTTGTTTTGCAATCTGAAAGACCATTTATATAAAGACATTAAATTCAACTGATTTACTTATATAACTTAATTTTCATACATGATGTGCATTTTATTATTTACTAGTGTTACTGTCATGGTATTATCATGAAGTGTATTGTGTATAATCATGATGAACTCTTTTATGTTATTAATAGCAGCCTGCAGATTTCATATTATTTTTATATTATTATGTAATGTTTTTAATTTTTAATGATATCTTAAAAAACTAAGACATCTGTACCTGGATTGTTTATGCCCATGGTTCTGATAGTTGCCAAAATGCTTGCAACATCTGGAGATTTAAAGACAGGTCCTTCTACAGCAGCACTCAACATACCCTTTCCAATGTAACCTGAATAGAATGAATATAGGTCAGTCAAATGAACAGAGTGAAAATAGATACATTTTAAGTACCTTGAATAGAGTAAAATCATGAAAATCAAATGTACTCTGAACATACTTAAGATAGGACAGACAACAAATTTCTTTCTCTCTAAAGAAAGTAAACAAGGAAGGAAATCTCTTTCTTAATTTATAATTATAATGAGCATTGTTTCATTCAGTTTACAACATATTACTAGAATTAGTCTCAGAGAAATAATTTCAATTAAGCAGTAACTAGAAAATGTATTTTAAAAATTAACAGGTAGACATAGGAACTTTATCCTTAGTATACCTGAAATTTGTTTGAAATAAGCAAGTCCCCAGAAACATATTAATACTAGTGTAATATGTGACAACTCTGAGTGATTCTGTTGAAATTTGCACATTCAGAAGGGGTGCAAAAATATAAAAGCTCCTTCGACGATGATGCAATCAATGCTTACATTTTACCCAGATCATTGCTTTTACATTTTCCAATATGCTCTTGCCAGAAGTCTTTTGTTGACGATATTCTCAGACTTGTTTAGCTGCATATGTGGCTTACTTCCCTTAACTTTAATCTGGGAAGTTGGCTGGTGTGGCATGATGGGTGGTGTCTTGGTGATGTCTGTTACTGCCATTCTTCCTGTTTAGTTAGTTCATCTGTTGGTATCTTTAAAGACCAAGTGAAATGGAATTTAGGTCAAACATAGTTTGTGAACATGATTTGTTCTATTACTAAGACACAATCCCCAAGCCCTTAGGGTAAAAGCAAGCAGAAGTGACATCAGGAATGGGAGTCAAATGGCCACCAGTATAATTTTCTCTGGTATGTCACATGACTTTGATCCAATTCGTGCTGATGACAGTGAAAGTTAATCTGATAGTAGTTCACATACTATTTCTAATGATGTTGGAAATATTCAGGAAAAAATGACTGATTATGACCGTGTCTGGTAAGATATTTTTCTGATAATATATAGTAACCATACTTCATGCCATACATTTGTAGTCATTGTTAAGCTCATAGACATATTTCTATTATTAAAATGAGTTATGTATGAATTTTATATGATTGACAAAAGTTTTTTAAGTGCAGTTTTGTAATCGTTATAACTATTAGTGATAGTATTAATGATCAGTACTAACATTTAGAGAATAGCAGTATGGTTATAGTTATGTTTAAAATAAGTATTATCATTCTGTATATAATTTAAAATCGCTTTATTTTTTTATCGATGAATAATAATAAAGAGATTAGCAGTATAGTCTTGTTTTTAATTGAGTGATTATTATTCATATTATACATATATATAATTTTTAATTACTTTACCTACTAGTACTAGTTGTAGTTTCTTTTATATTTCTCCCACATATTTACATGTTTGTGCATGAATGTCTGTATAAGTGTTATTTGTGTTTATTTATGTTTTGTGTGTACTGTTTTATTTATTTAGTATTGTAAATTAAATTAAAATTTTAAATTTAACAATTAATGGCCAATGTTATATTTTAATAGTTGGATAGTCTTATAAAGGTTAAATATATGCATTTCTTTTTTTTAATATTACAATTATTAGTATACTGTGATTACATGATCTAAAGTAACAATCAAGTACAGTTACAAAAAACAAAAAAAAACAAACAAAAAAACCAAAAAAAAAAAACAATGGACAGAATTCTATTGGAAATAATCCCAGTTTTTGTCAACACACTAGTGGTGGTATAATTAGTGCAACAAAATTCTATAACTTTGCTAATAATATGCAATATTATGAAACCATTAACTGTAAAGTAAAATATTTCATTATGATCAAGTTACTTCAACTATTCATTTGTACACAAGTAGTTATGGCAGCAGATTCATAATAATAATGATCAAATTCTAATGGATTTACTAAAGTTATCAGCAGAAAATAAAGATTTCAGTTTTTGTCCTGGTACTGGCTAGAGTAATAAGGTTATCTACTCAAGAAAATTTGTCATATACATTTATGTTATGAACAGTGTTAAAAGTAATGCTACAATATATAAAGTAAAATATTATGAATGAAATTAACACACAAGCAACTGGTGATGTAATAAAATGCATTCATACAAATTTAGATTAAAATGTGATGATAGGGGTTTGATGAATATATACTTAATATATGAAGCATCTTAATCAGTAGATTAAAAAGAAATTAAATCAGATATTGCAAAGTAATTAAACAACATTTGATTAACTGTTCATTAGCATATTGATCAAAATTTAATACCAGGTAAATACATATGACATCTGGTTGCAGAGTCTTTGTTTAGAAGCCAATTACAAAAAAAAATATATATATATCATAAGATAAAATAGAATCAGCAGTTGAGCAATGTACCATGTTTAACATTTTCTTTTAACATTTTTTAATTAAAAAAATAAAAACAGGAAGAACAAACATATCCCCTTGTTTTAAATTTGAGGTCAACATGGCTTCATATGTCAAAGTGCATCCGGATATTGATTACAAATTTACATTTTTTATACAAACTGCAAAGTTTTGTTACCATAATATTGTTTTATTCTGTAACTATTTTTAATACCAAACTTTAGTTTATAAAACTATTTGTACATAAATTTGTAATTCTGAACCCAATATTTACCCATATTAAAGATACATTGTCAATACAATGCTTGTATTAGCAGATACATTACTGCTTCAGATAAACAACATAAATAACACCCAATAATTAAATATTTTTGCTGATGAAACAAGTTTAATATTTTAAAGAAGATTATTTATTTATTATTAATGGATTGTTAAACTGTCCCGAAAAGACTGTCTGCTTTACATTTCATAGTCTTCTTGGAAGTACTCGTTACACACTACTGTATGTGCTTTCAGATGAAAAAATTCTCTTTTCAGTTTTGTAATCCACTTTTTTTCGTAATTTGTGATCTTTGGGAAATGTAAAAATATGACAGCCATATGCACTGCAATATTTAACCATGTAATTTTCCAAAACACGTACAATATGTCGGACAGCTCATGCAGATTGTAGTTCCCACTCGTGACGTCAAATGTTATGTTGCTATGGTGAGAAGTCAGTCTCGCTAATGGACAGCTCTGATTTCTTTCAGAAATATTGACTTTCAATGCCATAATAAATGCATTTATACAAATCTCTGAATCTTTAAATTTTGCAATCTTGATTCTAAGAATGGGAATTACTCATTTCATACGAATTTATTCTTATCTGTTGCTGACCTAGGTTCCATTTCACTTGGTCTTGATGTTCTCTGATGGTAAAGTTTCTATGGGCGAAGATTTTTTTTTGGTTTTTGTTATTTCCCAATGGCGGTGATTTTGTCGTTTTTATACTTAGATGTGAATAATTTTGCATTTTGAAATACTTTGTAATGCTAGCGAACGGCTCTTCTTCTAGCTCGCAACACTGCACAAAACGCCGTCGCAATTAGCAGGATTTAAAATCGCAGGTAGATCTTTATAATTGTGGAGATGATTAAGCAAAGAATATGACGTTTCAATGGGCATAAAAATGCAGTTCAAGAAAGATTTTCGGTCTGAAATAAATAATTTCAATGTATAAGAAGAGAGCAGCACTGAATTTAGGCCTTTATGGCTTCTGCTATTACTGGCCGAATTTACAATTGAATGATAAGTTGACTTGCCTCTCCGGAGATTTCATTTAAGTGATCTGATTATATAATGGCTTCGTCTGCCACGGAGTAGGCCTACCTGGCCGAATTGTAATATAAGATGGCTCGCCTCTCCGAAAGTTTCAGCCATAGCAGTCTGGTTATAATAATATAATAGGCCTACAACTTATGTTTATGACATTAAATTATTTTCATGTGATAAAATAAGTAATTTAAAACAACTAGTCTGCTATGAAATGACCTCCTAACAATTAAAAATAGTATACAGTGAAACTAAAAACACAAATACTTCAGAAATCTCTAAACTAATATTTTTTAAAAATTCGATCGTCTTTCAATGTTTATAAACAGATGTTGAATGTAACTATGTCCCCCGACTAATTCAGCAACATAACAATAGGGGCCTAAGCCATGTAAAAAGTACAACAAAAATTATAACAAAAATTATATAATAATATAACATATTCTAAAAAGATTTAATTAATACAGTTTCGCTAGAACTAGAAGAGGGGAGGGAGCTGGTGTCAGAAATCACGTCCGATGGTTTACGATCAGCTTTGCATCCGCCATTTTGAGAAACGTTTAGTATGCCATAGCGGCATAGCCCTTTTAACAGTGAGAGTAATGTGCGCAGCAGTTAACTTGAGAACAATTGAAATTATGACAGATTCAGAATGAGAAAGACCGCAGAATAGGACACAATAACTAAAAATATGCGCATTTTGGTGCTAAAGAGCATGATAAAGAAAAACAGTTCACCAGTATCAGCAGGTTCGTTACCACACTGCCCACCAGCAAGCAAAGTGACTTTGAAAGAGCGCATAACATATTCGAGATCACTTCGAACCATGGCACGATGCCCTTCTAGTTTCTGCAAGTTAGGATGGATGAAGGCTAGGCCAGCAATGCTGTCATCAGGCCAAGTTCCAGGTGTATTAATAATCTTCTTTCCATTAGCTACACTATTCATTTTAGTAGTTAGTTATCATTCCGAAGATATTTTACGCTTGTTTGATAGGAAATATTAGATTTCGATTATGAGGGCTCGTCCACACAACGTCACACCGAAGATAGGGAAGGTCTGACTTGTGTGACGATTTGTGATGATGCTTTTAAATTTTTTAAAGTGACGTCATACAAATTATTTTTCTTAAAGCTACAATGTCCAACAACAGGGCACTTTAAAAACAACACATGCAAATTAGTATCTTGCCAAACAATTCAAATTTAACATGAAATAGTACTTTTATCAGAAGTAACATGAAAAATGACATTTAGATCTTCATTCTCTGACTGGTTGGCAAGCTAGAAGAAGAAATACACATTAGAACTGGAAGTGACAGAATGCCCTCCCCCCCCCCCAGTCTTTAAAAAAAAGAAACAAAAAACCCTACAGTCTTTATTTATTCCTTAATTTTTAAAAGGTATGATATCGTCTTTTTCTAACAATAATTTCTTTCCTCACAGGAACCCCGTTTCATTTTTTGATGTTCTCAGTCTTGGTTTATTTCCTGTGACGAGTTTCTTTTCTAAAGAGCATTCTATTAGTTACAGTTCGTGTGGAAGTGTTCTTTCCTTATAATGATGTTGTTAGTTTATTTGTGTGTGTTTTTAAGTCACTACTTAAAATGATTTAGAGAAGGTGTAGTGTATTTGTGAAAGAAAATTGATGAGTGCTTTTTGGATTAATCTTTCTTTTTGTGGCTGTGGATAGAGTAGCGATTGTGTCTACTTGTGGGGATGAAATGTTGGTGGCAGTGTGACCATGTGAGGGGGTTCTTTTTGAGTAAGTTTAATCTGTTTTTTTTTTAAATTTTTAATATCTTTTGTAAGTTTTTCTTTCTTCTTTTTTGTAGTCTGTCACATTCCGTTTGGATATCCTCGTACATTTGTCAGCTCCCATTGATTTTGCCTTTGTCATTGTCACGGACGCCAGTTGTGAAGCCGGCTCAAGCTGAAGTTAAAGACACAAGGGATGAAGTCGTTTGGCCCGCTCCAGTGTATCTCCAAGAAAAGCCCGTGTGACGTGTGCCAGTAATACGTCGTGTCAGGTTGTTGCATAGACACACAAAAGATGGTTGGGTGGGGTCCAGTTTTATTATGTCATGCAAAGGAGCGTTTTATTGGCTGTGTCTGCGGTGAGGGAGTATCATGCAAGTGAATAAATGGACGAACAGACAAACAACAAAAACAAAACAAAACAACAGAAATACAAATTCTTTCGCCCCTTTTAAAACTATGAAAACAATATAGTTGAGGTTGATTAAATCAGTCTGTTTATTTGCTGATTTAAAAAGGGACACTATTCTTTCACACAGTGATTAGTCAAACATTCAACTTTCCAATGTCATTCACTCTGTGGGGATTAAAGGGTAGATGAAAATGATGAATTTCAAAAATGTAAAATAAAAGTTAATTACACAACTCATATGCGGCAAATGGCACCGCTTCAACAATAATTCATATTCAAAATAGGAATGAATTTCAACATTAGTCTAAAGTTCATATTTCACAAGTGATACAATAATGGATATAAACAGAATAATTCAAGGTTCGTATTCTTAAGAGTCTTAGATGCGTTTAGATTTAAATGTTCTTATTCTCAAGAATTCTAGATGGCATTTGCCTTACTTTTTATTACTCACTGGTAATGTCAGAGTTCCATGAAGGATGACGTAATCTCACACGTCACTCATAAGGGGTACTTGAAGTGAAGATATGATGCAATGGCTATGTCGCATAGTAGTGTAGACCTGCAGGAGTCTAGGCACCACTTCAGATTATCTGGAGGGAAAAATCTGATGCTCATTTGACTGTTGCCAACCTCGATTATTGTCGTTTTTGCTGGTTGCCCTGTCAACGGAAGAACCCAACGACATTGAACATTATCAGATGAATCATCCAATGGGATGTGTCATCACATTCTATCCAGTGTAGAAATCCTGGTGTCCGTAAGGAAACGTAGGTGCTAGCCCCTCGACTGGGGATAGGAAATCAAACAAGCTCAGATAGGGAGAACAAAAATGGCCTCTCTTGTCGTTAACTGCATACAACCTATATCGCATGCATAAGCTGTCTTGACAGGGAACTGTCCCACTCTGCCAAAAAATATACTGAAGTAATGTTGCCTCCTTACATAAATGTTTGGCAGCAGACAGATGAAAAATGGATGGAAAGAGATTTTTGCAACTTTCCTTTATGAAATCTCTGTACATGAGAATTTCATACATATGAAGTGAGATGTCTCCACATAAATTCACGTCTTGGGGGTAAACGTCTTCCTTCCTCCCTTATAGCCTCTCTCAAAGTTTTCAAAAACTCCCACAAGCTTTATGTCTTGTGACATAATTTGTCCTTGAGTGCTTATTTTCGTCGTGCAGCACACTTTTGTTGGGCTTTCTTTCTCGTAAACACTTGTGATCAATCATGTGTGATTACTCTAATTCCCTTAATACATATAATTCTCAAAATGTATATATATTTAACATGATATGATAACACACACTGTGTCTACGACATCTGTCTGACTAGAGAGATTTTAGGTGACTGTTACTGGAGTTGCATAATACATATATGCTTAATAATAAAACTCTGGTTACTTCCCTTAGTTTTGTTAGCGCTTTATTTGTGAAATAAAATATAATTTTTGTTCATCCTTTCCTGTGACAGTCATTCTAAGTATTTTTATTGTTTTGTCGATTTTTGTAAAAATGTTTATGATGTGTTCTATGAAATTTATGTTTTCGTCAAAGGTAATTCCTAAGAAACACTAAGACTTTTCATTCTTAATATTTGCTTGCTCGAACTTGAGCTTTGAATAGATCTTTTTATATTGTTGTTTTATCTGGTTCTATATCAAAACCCAATATGTATATCCTCGTTCCTAGTCTATATTATTATGATAATTATCTGCAAACTGTGTAATTTATGTATTTGTATTTCTTATTGTTATATCTATTATCATATGATGTGTTGAATAATGGAGGACTCGGGGACACTATCTTGTTTTGTGCCATTTATCGTTGTTTCTCTTGTTGAAATTGTGTTATTTAGCTTGTTAACTTTCATATTTTAATTTAATTTTGAAAATTCCTCACGTGGAAACTAGCATATACCAAATATACCATATTTATTTTCACAGCAAAACAACAAATGTCTCACAGTTTAAATTTTACATAGTAATACTAATAATAATTACAAAATGAAACATTGAAAAGCCATATATATCCTTTCAGAACATTCAGTTCAAAATAAACTTGGATATTTGTTTGCTGGTTAGCCCATTTGTTTGTTTGAAGTGATTGCACCAGTTTAATTGGTCTCTTCAAAACCAGTAGTTGAACATCTCTGTTTTAATATTATAACATTTTTATAAACTTTAATGTTATAAGAATACTTGTAGAAAGTTTTAAATAATTTCTTTCTCGAGTACATATCTATATTTCTTTTCGTTACTTACATTTCTTTTTCAAAGCTAGTTAATTGACTATTTGATTTAATCATTATAAAGAGTTGGACAAAAACTTATTCCAATATACTACTAAGAACCAGAACAAGGTATTTTTCTAAGTACAATGAGATTTTTCTTGACTACTAGTCAGACGTGCAGACAGTAGGAGGGGAAAGACAATGACAACAATGCAAGTTTATCACAGAGTAGGGTTCCCTGAGGACTCTTGAGATTAGCGATAGATCAAAAGTTCATTCCTAGTTATCCACCCCTTGAAACATATAATTTATGAAAGCAAGTAAGAATGGAAATCATATAACGATCTTGGAACGGGTAGAACCATTTGCCAGTAGCCCAGTAAGCAAAATGGATTTCTGATCTCATGAGCTGGGAAATCTGAGCAAGAATGTAGACCTTGCTGTTGATATACATATCTAATAACCTAAGTTAAAATGACAGTCTGTTGATATGCATCTCTAATAACCTAAGTTAAAATGACAGTCTGTTGATATACATCCCTAATAACCTAAGTTAAAATGCCAGTCTGTTGATATGCATCTCCAATAACCTAAGTTAAAATGACAGTCTGTTGATATGCATCTCTAATAACCTAAGTTAAAATGACAGTCTGTTGATATACATCACTAATTACCTGACTAATAACCTAAGTCAAGTAGATAATGTATGTAGGGTAAAATTTCTCTTACGTGAGAAAGGAGTCTAGCAAAGGGGAGATAATGACTGAATGGCTATCTTAATGAGGGAGTTTATTCTACGTCAGGAAAATGTCAATTAGTAAATAACTTACCCAACATTAAGAATGTTAGTATTAGTAGTATGACCAAATCGTGCACGATTCTCATTGAAATTCAAGTAATTATATTTTAAAAAGCCATAACTTCAGATTCAGTTCTCCTCCAGATATTCACAAAGACTGGAGTTTAGCAAATCCAATTTTTTCTGTCACAAATTCCAAAGTGGGTAAATGTGGACATATTTGGATTTCTCTCTCTTCGTAGTAGTTATCTGAGGATATGTGTCGCGGCATCAGCAAGCATGTTAATATTTTGATTGTAGTTACTGCTAGATTTCAAAAAAGCGCTTTGAAGCTGTTGGTTATAACTGTTAATGAAAAATATCAACCCTCATAGAACCACACCTTATTATTACGAAAAGACATGCCAGTTTTCTGGATAGACTGACAGTGCCACAAAGTCCCTGATCTTCCATCGACCAAGACATGCCACTGCCAGGTCACTCAATAACTCTCTTGGCAGTATTGGCTTGACAGGTACTAGTGTGAAATGTTAGCAATCCAGAATGTGTGAGGAAAGTCAGAATATACTCCGGCTTCTTAAGAATCTCCAGTGCACGTACTATTAGTATGCCCACCAGAACAAGGCTGCAAGAACCAAGGTGGTCCATATTGTTGCCTGTTTACTCCGATCTTGGGGGGGGGGGAACAACATAGCTAAGAATCTTGTTGTTCCAACTAGTTGACGAAACATTCAATATATGTGTGCGGTCGGAACTGGGTCGGGCAACGTGAACACCACTACTGCACATTCCATCTTGAGACAAAAGATCCACCAAACATGGTTTGCCCCTTTTGCACACGGTCTACTTCATTGACACATGGTCTGCCTCATTGACACATGTTCTGCCTCAGAGACACATGGTCTGCCTTATTGACACATGGTCTGCCTCAGAGACACATGGTGTGCCTCATTGACACATGGTCTGCCTTATTGACACTTGGTCCGCCCCACTGAATAGTGATGTTTCCATATGGGAAGTAATAGTGATATTTTCACAAGGGAGGTAATAGCGATGTTTCCACAAGGGAGGTAGTAGTGATGTTTCCACAAGAGAGTTAATAGTAAGAGCTGTCTCCAGCCCATTCATTAGATGAACAGCGCATGGTGTTTCATCACTATTTTCAACTTGACCAAGGAAGGTCGCACAATGAAGAGCTAATTTCCCTGGCATAACGAGATGGGTTTATTGAACTCTATAGGTATGGAGACATTTGTGTTGTGTCCGAGATGGACATTGACTCCTTCTCGAGGATGGGATGGGGGTAAGTGGTTATACATCTTAATCCTGTTTTGTCCTGGCCCGCATATCCAAATGATTCCAAGTTTGATAGGCCCCTTCCTCTAAAGCCTACCCTTTTAACTGTGTGCTTTAATGTGAGCTTAGTGATGAGTGAAATCAAATGATATAATGGTTTGCACAGTCGTTTTATCATGTCGTGTATTTCACATGGTCTCAAGCTTATCTCTCAGCTCTTTGCTTGTCGAAGGACAATACATGGAATTAGGAAATTTAACTCTCTCATAGCTTCAAATTCATTTCTTAAGTCTGTCATTTTTGCACACACAAGCCTGTTAAATTTCTGCATTGGCATCCTGTGTAACAAGTATAACAAAGAGAGTCATGACACCTCAAAGATAGTCATCACATTAGCAAGTCAAGAAAGAAAAAAGTCGCAATGGCACCCACCAGTTAAAGTTAGTTAAGACGTACCTTACCATTGCTCAGTCCTAGACAAAAAGGCCAACAGTAACGAATGGAAACAAACAACAATACTCTAAAATGTTTGAAGAAATCTGCCACCCTTAAGAAATTCCGCAATACCGTCTAGCCCTGGCGAGCAAATATGTCCCAAAGTCTACCAGAGCAAGACCTTCACACTTCAATCTAATCCTAAGGGTGCGTGTGGAATGTATGTCCTGGTGGGTTTATACAGTGACGAGTACTTTCCTCCTAATGTATATACATCTGGCTCTACGATAGGCAAAAGTAGTCAAAAATCACATTGCTCGAAGTGATTTGTTGTGGGTCCACTTTGTCTCCATGTGTATGTTTGTGTTTATTAAAAATAATTTTGTATGAAGTGAATAATAACTACCTTGGAAAATGGACAGAAAACATTACTATTCCCTCGTGTGACTGTCTGTAGTTTGGAAAAGAAAAGAAAATGGTACTATTTCTATTAGTATCTTCTATTGAAATAATCTGGAAAAAACAAATAATTGAAATCAGGAACTGCACATTAAATGTAACAGGAATTAATTTCTAGCTCATAAGTGCAAACATTTTGCTACTTACAATTACAGTCTTTTGCAAATCTTGATTCCAACTATTGTGTTCTAATTACAATCATTTGTTATAGATAAAAATAAGGATAATTTCTTGCATTTAGATTTAGTGTAAAATATAGAAACAATGTATACCAAGCAATTATAAAATGAGTTACTACACTTTCAGCCACAACGACATAAAAAAAAACATCGTAAAAGTAATCACGATAAATCATTGTCACTATTATATTTCACTGACTTTTCCAACCACATATTTTAATATTTCTTTGCAGGATGTCTAAGCTGATTATGTTTCAATTGTCTTTATATGCTTGAATAATCTCGTACAAACAAGTTATGTTAATACTTTCTTTGGCTGATTGGATTAACATTTATTTGTTGATGGATGGGCTGTTTGTATTTAAATTGTTTGTATGAACTTGACTAGTCTAGTCTTAAAAAGTTATTTTAATATTTCTGAACAGGCTACTTTAATATTTCTGTTTTGTGTTTGAAATGTTTGTAATAAGGTCATTAGCCCTTTCAATTAAGTTAATTTAATATGTTTATGTTGGTGGAATAGATTGTTTGTGTTGAATTGTTTGCATAGTAGTTGAATTTTCATCTGCCCTTTACGAGTTCGTGAGCGAAGACAAAATTGAATGCAGCCACGTTATTACAACAACAGCTCCTGGATCGGGTTGGGTCAAGAGGGCAGAATTGAAAAAACTGGCCCTGCCTGTCTTAGCTGCCATACGTGATGTTGCTTCTGCGGCAACGTCTGCTGCCTGCATGAAGATAAAGAATTCTCTCTTTAATTATTCTCCAAATAAATAGCGAGAGACTACATAAAAGAAATGTACAAAGCATTCACATGAAATTTTCACTAAAACGTTCACAGTGCATTTATAGGAAAACATTAGTATGAGAAAAGTAACTAATAAGAATTGACTATTGTATTAAAATTAAATATTGAGAGCAGCAGAAATGATTTGACAATGCTTGCTATTATTGTTTTTCCATGACACCAGAATGATAAGTCTGCGCTTTATTTTATGTTATTGTTTTTCTATGATAGAATGATAAGTCTGCGCTCTATTTTATGTTATTATTGTTTTTCTATGACATCAGAATGATGAGTCTGCGCTCTATTTTATGTTATTATTGTTTATCTATGACACTAGAATGATAAGTCTGCGCTCTATTTTATGTTACTTTTTCCCTATAACACCAGAATGATGAATCTTTGCTCTATCTGTCCTCATAGTTTGTCTTCAACGGATTCCCACTAAATCAATTTGGTTAGGAGTATCACATTAACACATAACCAATTTATTGCTGAAGCTTTGAGGTTTATTTATTTAAAACTATTATGTGCACTTGTCCATGTTATGTAAACGTCTCCTATCATAAGTGATTGCACATTTGATTTATATTTAAAGATCAATGACGCTTCACTTATTCTTCAGTCATGACAAAAAAGAGGGAACAGGTCATAAGTTGTAAGACAACTCTTCTTTTTATATGAGCATTACGTACCCTTACAGCCTCGGTAAAGGCCTGAATTGGTGTGGTCTTGGTAATCTGTTCAAATAGCACAGTGCAAGCGGCGTTCAAGGGGTCCACCTGTAAGAAACAGTAAAAATAGCTCAATGAACAATTTTTGATCTAAGTAGGACACTAGCATTGATCAATGCAGGCCACTAACACTGATTTATAGAATATTAGCATTGATCTCTGTAGAACATTAGTACTAATTAATATAGGACATTAACGCTGATCACTGTAGAACATTAGTAATAATTTATGTAGGACATTTAGCGCTGATCTATGTAGTACTTTGACACTGATCTGTGCCTGTCAGTAGCAATAATTTATGTGGGATATTAGGCTCATCTATGTAGGTCATTAATATTGAATTGATCTACATGTATTTGACACCTCAGAGTGTTTACCTGTAGTATAAATCTAAGTTTTCCCTCAGAAGCATGATGTTACAGAAATAACTTGTTTTCTTGTTGCCCATTACAAGTAATTTATTAATATCTGTCCCGGTTACACATGCTACACATATGGGAACATATTAATACGGTCGTAGTTGAATTCAAGAGTGAATGACGTATACAGGATTAAAAAGATTGAAATGTAATTCGCGGCAACTGGAAATGAAAGCTTTTAACTATGCTAACAATTATCTTGACTTACCATAGTTCTTTCACCAGGATCAACTACACCATACCTACAAAGAAACAGAATCATAAATTTATATATGTGTAACAAATATTTCCACCGCGTTTTTATTTTGTCACTTATATTTTCTCAATAAATATATTTGTCATGAAGTTGGGAGTGCATGCTTGTGCTACAGTGAAGTGAATAGCGTGTACCACACGTGTAGTGCAATGCAATGTGGGAAGGACATCAAAACTACACATCAGCTTAACAAGCATTGCCAGATACATTACTATAATTAAACCGAACCGATTGCTATTTCTTGTGAAATACAATAGCACACCTTCCATAAATTCGCGCACTTTTCTCTAAACTTGTTATGAGTGAATAACAAGTTTAACCAATCAAAAGTGAGAGTTTTAGGTGGAAGAAATTCGAGTTGTGGAATAATTCCTTCTTACCGCTCACTTGCTGAGGAAATTCACCTGTGAACAGACGTGATTTCGTTCAACCCGTTTGGGAGTTAGTGCGGTAAAAGGCTGATTCAAAGTGAGTAGAGAAAACCACTGCGTTTTAAGTTGATTCATAATTGTTTATTCTTTGCAGCTAAAAGTCCAACATCTGGAGGACCCATGGAATATATAAAAAGAGAACGTGAGAACATATTAAGGAATCTTTTTGAAGACTCAGAGAAGTCAACAAAACGTGAGAACATATTAAGGAATCTTTTTGAAGACTCAGAGAAGTCAACAAAACGTGAAGAAGCTGATAATATCGTGAAAAATATCCTTTTTGCAAATTCAAGTCTGACTTGTTTGTAAGCATCCATAGTTTAGAGCAGAAAAAAAATACTGGACTACCTGATGAAAGGGGCACAATATCGAGCAAGTTCTTTTTATTATCGCTTTTGTCTCCCCTGACCTTTTGGCTTTTGTATGTAAGTGAAAGGATCAATAATCTTGCTGGTCCCACAAATGTGGTAGTATGAAGGGAGAAGTCAATTGCGGCCACTCATGCAGTATATTTACATTACTGCCCCTCATTTAAGAATGTACAGTGTATACGTGTTTATAGGTATGAATGTAAAATTGATGATAAAACTACTAATAGTGGATGTCAGAATTCCTAAATCACCTAATATCTAGAATTATTTTAATTTACAGTTATAAGCGCTTGAAATACTGCACAGCTGTTTAGGTAGTATTTGAATGCGCTAAGAAAGTCATTCATCCACAATTAAATTCACAATAAATGTTTACTCAAAAAATTTATTTTTCTCTTGAATTAATTTTCATTTCTAGACGTAACTTAATTTCTCATTTCCTCAATAATTTTGTGCGTACACACAAACTATATTTTAAAAAATAGCATAGCAAGTGTCTATCTATTTCTCATAAAAATATTTTTTAAATTCACACAAAAGCATTCACACATGCACGCGCGCCTATACACAGACACCCAGGCACGTGACGATACCAGGTCAAATAACTCTGCGTGCAAAAGTGGGAGGGAACATAAATTAAATGAATTTACAAATAGCGTAAAATACATTTGCATTGACGATAGAAAAAGAAATAACAACAAATTGTTTACAAATGTAACAGCTACAAAAAAGCAGTGACACAACAATTTTGATGAAAAAGATGTGCCTTGAGAACACTTTTGAAAATGGCCCAGTCTCCATGTGTCTCAGGTTAACAGGCAACACACAACTCTGATAAACAAAAAAAAAAATACGTTGACCATTTGTCTTACGCTTTGCATTCGGGAATGTTGACAATGAGAATCTGATTAGGTTCTAGCAGAAACATACATGTGCGAGATCTGATAGGACTGGAACCAGACAATTAAACGTAATGAGGGGAGGAAATCTCGTATTGTATTCTGTAAGGGCAGGTAACCAGTGAAGATTGTCGAGAAGTGGAATGCACACATTTGTTTGCATACTGAAATTCACTTTACTACCATATTTACCTGAAGAAGATACCTGTCTTTTTATAAACCACCACCGCAGCACCCACCACCACAACCACCATCTGTGCATATCACAACTCATAAAGTGATGTTATGTATAGTGATGTTACGTATACCTTGCAACTGCCTCTGTTCCATTCTGAAGTGCCGCACACCAGTCTTCTATTGCAACTCCGTTTGATAAAGAGGATGCAGCAGCTGTGAAGAACACAGCATAGAGCTGTAATGAAACAAGAGTTGTTACGTAATACATTAGACTGCAATGTAATATGTACAATGATAGTTTAATGCTTGGATATGACAGCAAGGACTGAAAAGACTAATGTAACAAAGTATTTGACATTATTATTTACAGAAAATATAATATAACGTCCTGACGTAAATATACCCCCCCCCAAACAACTTGAAAACTAGGTCTGTAATATATATAATATTGTAACATATCACATTTTCGCTAAGAAAAACAAAAGCTGATTAATGTTTAAGTATTAATTATTTAAGTGTGCCAGTCCTTTTTTGCAACCACCCTTACTCTCAATTTTATGAAAATAATTGAAAAAGATCCGCTTTTATCTTAATAACAAAATTAACTAGAAGTTGACAAAACAGTATTAAAAAGACTGAGGAACAATACCTTTTCTTTTACTGCATCTATATTATTCTGACATAAACATATCGTTCCAGGTTAAGAATAAATACACAGAATGATTACTTACCTTCATAAAACTTACTTAACAATGAAATATCAAAACAAATTATCGAATTTGCATATAATTGCAAAACAATAACAGAAATTAAACATAATTTGCATAAAAGTATCAAGTGATTTATTTTGAAGCTTGAAAAGTACAGTCTCAAGGAAACAATGTGGCTTACTGCCCCTGACGTTCCCCCTATAACTTTATCTGCCATAACAGCCAAGGCAATGAGCAACTTCTTGGGACAGCAGGTAGGAAGTCTTGTTGATTCTGGGGTGGCAAGTTCTTCCAAGATTTCTGCACGTAACAAAATAGCACTTTTGTAAGCAAAATATTATCTTTGTTAATGTATTTTACTTCATATCTGGGAGTATCACACATTTACACAGATATACAAGCCCAAAACAAACGGTCCCCAACATAATCTTCCATGAAAATAAAAAAATAATTAAGGTACCCTATTGGGTAGTTTGTCTGTAGGCAGGAGTAAATTCCTCTTTCGTGCTATAGAACGAGGTATGGGCCAAAGATTAGGGCGATATGAGAGAACCTATAAAAGTGGTAACCAACCATTCGCGGTCAGGCTCAAAATCAGACAAAAGTTTTAGGCAATGGGTCAAATGATCCAAGTTTACTCCCCATGACTGAGTAAGAAAATAAGAAAAATAAATTTTCTTTTGCGTGGCTAGAGATAAGAAGGGTACATGGGGTAGGAGTGGGATAGGGGAAAAATCCTACAGTTATTTGCTCATGATTTTTAGGCACACATGAACAGGAAGATTATACTTCTGCCTTTGTACACCGTTAGCAATGGGTTATAAAAGTCATGTTCCCCATTCCATTTGTTTTTTAATCTAATCGATAAATAAATTACTCATCCTAGACTTATTTTAATCACCTAATCTCTCATTTTGTTGGAGAAACTAAATGTATGATGTTTGCTCTAGTATTATTTTTGAGACAATATAATTTAAAAACCCTTTTGTGTGTTTGATATGACTATTGTAAACTGTAATAATGTTAGGAATTTATTTACATTTTAATATATAATTCTTTTTCAGTTAGTGAACTTTGTATACCAGAGAATCTGCTTCTGATACAGATTCAAAGACAATTAATTGTGGCAAAATATTTATTACTGCATTGTTAACTGCAGGGTCCTCTCTCATCTGTCGTCTTTTTATTTTGTATTGTGGTTTTCATTCCACTTCATTTACCACGTGATCTTGGGACCTGAAGAACCAGCCCATTTCTAAGCTCTTTGTTGGAGGCAAGTGTGAGAAAAATCATGTCATCAATCATCCACCTTGCGACACGAAAGAAAGGTCAACAAATAGTGTAATCAGATAAGTGATGTCCTGAATTTTAGCACCACTGAGTGTATTTTATTTATGCTAAGTATTTCCAGAGACTGTTGCATCAAGAGACTAAAAACTGCAAATACATGATAAATTTTTTTTTGTATGACATAACTAAGTGTGTGATCTGCTTAAGCATGTTTGTCTGGAAAGAGAAAAATAATGTGATGAAAAGTGTCAATCTTTAGCTTTAATAAAGAAATATATATTTTTCTGTAATTTCCAAATAATAACTAACGACATGGCTTTGTACTTTTCTCTATACAAATTTCAAAGTGCTAAATAATGAACGTGATGTAAGTTTGCAGAAAGTTTGCTAAAATAAACACTACATTGACATTTGTTGCCATACATTTGGCAATTAAACTGAAGGTCATAAAATGATGCAGGTCTTTTGCAAAACACAGACATGATGATATGCGTGGGAGAGCTTTCATTAAAATAATGAGTATATATTATGTTTACAGACAATTTGCTTGATATAAGTAATGCGATGACACGTGCTTACAATCTATTTATATAAATAAACAATGAATCAACACATCTTTAGGATATTTTGTCATTAAAAGGAAAGAACGTGATGACGTGTTTGCAGACCTCTTCCAAACTTTGCCATGTTAGTCCCGCAATCTCCATCCCCTCCATGTATATCTAGAGAGTTGAGATGATCCTCAGCAGCAATGAGGTCTCGTGCTACACGCTGCAGGAGTCTGTGCATGCGATTGGTTAAGTCTGAGACATAGAGCAACGAAATAAATTGATTTTGGTACAGCCAAAGATATATTGCAAATTCTGCACATTTATCTTACCAATATTTGTGCTCAACAGGGATATGCACTTTATATTTGATGTTAAATCTATGAACATATTCATATTGATGGACTTAGATATGCACTTAACGGATGCATGAAACTTCAAGGTCAGATACATATACATTGTTTGAGATTCCAGCTGCATGTAAAATAAAATGTTAAGACCTTCCGAAAAATGTAGTTCTTCTAAGTGCAGTATATTACTAAAGAAATCAAGAAGAAGCGAAGCTACTGCTTGCATTTATCATTTTGATGAAAGAGAAAATGGTTTTCAATGAAATTAATTTTGAAGTTTTGATGTTTTTCGATAGTACCTCTCTTGCTGATGAAGTGAATAAACCCAGAGTATATGAAAGTAACATATATTAAGAAATAAAAATGTTGGTAAACTGTACTTTTGGAGAAAAATATTATACAATAAATATAATGGAGAAAGATCTATCTATCTATCTATCTATCTATCTATCTATCTATCTATCTATCTATCTATCTATCTATCTATCTATCTATCTATCTATCTATCTATCTATCTATCTATCTATCTATCTATCTATCTATCTATCTATCTATCTATCTGTCTGTCTGTCTGTCTGTCTGTCTGTCTGCCTACCTACCTACCTACCTCATCCATCTTAACTCAATACACATTTTCTACATATAAAAATATTTCTTTTCCTTCGAAGATCCCAAGAAATCACTTTATATGGCTGCTGTTCCGATTTCCTCATCTTGCTGACATTTAAAACCATACTGCACTCCTTTTTTCGTACTATGGTTAGCGCATGCGCATCGGAGCGACTTTTCACACTTGATCATGCAGCTTTTCTATAGATAAAATTTGCCAATAATTAATTTTTCGAACATAAATCCTTTTTATTGCAATGGTATGTGCTTGTTTACGAATGAGGAATAATAGGATTTTCAGTTTTGCATGCAATCGAAATCCTCAAGAATCAGAGTACTTACTTGTTCATGTCATCTGAACATGACTTGATTGAACTAACTTTTTAAAAAGATACTCTTGTTGATTCCAGGAACACTATTGTAAGCAGTTAATAAAAGAGCCTTTTACAGGCCTGACACTATATTGAACTGTCCATAAGTATATATTTTTTTGGTGCATTTTTGTGTTTCTTCATTGTTTACATTGTTACTTATATTTGATCAATATTGAATTGCTGTGTAGTGTTTAGTAAATTGTTTTGTTAATAAATTTTGTTTCATTATTTGACCTGTGTTATATTATAACTGGGTTAAAAGGTTAGAGTAGTGTGGAGGTTTAATCAATAAGATTGGGGGGGGGTATAGGCCTTTTAGAGAGTGTTCACTACTCTGTTTTGGACGTGTGCCAGGTCAGAGTTATTCTGCAGTGTTCATAAAAATACCAGGAATTACTCTGGGGAGAGTGCAAAGGTTACTCTTCCAATCTGTCACCCGCAAGCCGAGAGGTGCATATTGTCACAGGTGTAGGGACAATAATTTTCTTGTAATTAAAGAGGTCCTCTTGTAAAAATACCTGTTGCACACTCAATACCTCTATAGTGTATGCACTGTATAGGTAAAAGAATTCTAAAGATAAATGAACAAAAGTATGTGTTCCTAGATAATTCAGAATTGAATGATCAATTTTGTAATTAGAATGGATGGGTACATTTATTATACTACTGTCTGAAGCTCAAACCAAATGCACAATCAGATGCACATATCTACTAAATTACAAATAAATGTCATGTTACCAGCAGGTTGCATCACAATATTCACATCTACTCAATTAACACAATTACATATAAATATATCACAACAAGTTACATTTTACTTATGAACACATATCTACTGAAATTACGTAATTATAAATAACTATACTATTCCAGAAGGATGCATCTGACCTCTGTCAAACATCGGAGCAGGGAAAGGTAGAAGCAAACTGTCAACATCACTAGATGGAGACTCACAGACCTCTATCCAGTTATGGGGTCGAGGGACACGCACGAATTCTTCAGGGACTGGAGGTGGAAAAGCTTGTATAATCCAATATGGCGCATTTGTAGATGCGTCTTCAAGCAAGAGCCAAGACAAAATCAAAATTATAATGAATAAAACTCATCAAAGGAAACTACGATTAAGATTAATGATGTGCATCCGTCCGTCCGTCCGTCTGTCTGTCTGTCTATCTATCTATCTATCTATCTATCTATCTATCTATCTGTCTGTCTGTCTGTCTGTCTCTCCGTCTAACTTATAAATCAGTATAACTTTATTTGAAAGTTTTATTTGCTGTTTTGGAATATGAACAAGAAAATTGTTTGTAGCTTGATAGCTACAAGAATGAAAAATTGTAACGTAAATATATATAAAAATTGTTGTCATTAGTTTAATATCCAAAATTTATATATATATATATAAGTCATTGATACATCAAATATAATAAGAAAAAATCTCTCCCCACAGTTCAACTACATTTTCAATTCCTTCCATTGACCTTGAATAACTTAAATGTATAATGGCAGCATCACTTTAAAGCAAATATGTGCAAGTGCTAATTAGGACGTAAATGTAAATGTTTCTTTTACTAGCTTAGCATTTCAGTTAAAACATGCAGAGTAGGAGAAGAATCGAACCAAATACTGGTAGGCCTCCTTCGTAAAGGCAAGAAATTGTGATGGAAAATCCGACCATGTCGAACGAAGTCATAAAGGTGCCAAAGTAGCAACGATCCACATTGTATTCCAGTTCCTCTAGAGGAATACAGAGCAGGATAAAGGAATATAAGTCCTAAATTGCGTACCACAGTTATTTGACAACAGTTGACAGTTTATGGAACTGTCACACGCCTAAAGATAAGTCACTTAACATATCTAAAGAAAATAAGTGCAGTTAATCGATATAAAGCGACAATAAAAACATTAACACGTGTCTTAAGATAAAAAGAAAAATTAACACAGATTTTAAGAACAATCAGCACATCTTCAAAAGTAATACAATATTTAACACGAGTCTAAAGATAATAACACAAATGACACCTGTCTAAAGAAAATAAGAACAGTTAATGTATTATATAAATAAGAGCATTTAACATATGTATAATCAGACAATTAACAATTTAAAGATAATAACAGTTAACACGTGTCTACAGATAATGACAACTAACACATCTAAATATAAACTAAAACATTAACGAGACTACAGATAATGAGACAGCTAATACTCTAAAGATATACTAAGGCAGCTAAAGAAAATAAAAGCAATTAATTTTAGAAAGATCATAAGAATAATTAACTCTTATCTAAATATAATAGAAAAGATATATGTCTGAAAAGTCAGTTAACACGCCTTACGAAGAACAGTTAACACATCTAAATGCACACTAAGACAGTTAATTCATCTAAAACTAATGAGTTATAATTTTTGATACTTTTTCATTTTGATAAAATTATAATTTGTGATGTAGTAAAAATATAAGTATTATGTTTTGGTTGAAAGTTATGAAATGCTAAGCTTATTCGGCATATCAGCAGGAATGTATAAAGCCCTTTGGGTGAACAGCATCAGATTTGATAAAATGAAAGAGCGAGTGTGACATGCAATCTGCATATATATATATAGTTTTCCAATTCAAATCATGTGTATACGTCTGTACGAAACGCTAAAGTGCCCAAGGACAAACCTTTGAGCACATGGGAGTTTTCTTTGAGCGAGCCAACTAAAGCGCCCAATGACAAACCTTCGAGCACGTGGGAGTTTTCACATGACCAGCTTTATGTTGCATTATTGCATTCTCAAAACAAGACAACATCAAAGTACTCATCCCCAATAAAACAAACAAACAAACAAAAAGATGGCCAAGGTCATTTGCTAAATGAAGTGGAGAAGAGTAGATCTTAAGATTTTTTTCAATTGTCTTGGGAAAATAAGTAATCATATAGATTTCTAGTTCTGTCCATCTGTGCAAAACACTAAAGCATCCTTGATCTTTAAGGAAGTGTGAGTTTCATTAAGCGACGCCAAAGCGTCCTTGACCTTCGAACACGTGGGAGTTTTTGAGCGAGCCGATATTTTCACATCTCCAGCTTTATGTTGCATTGTCGCGTTCACAAAACAGTGACACCATCAAAGTACTCACAAAATACCGACGGTCAAGGTCATTTCCTAAATGATGCTAGAATTTTCACTTGCAATGTGACTTATAATCAAGCCTTCCAATACACAATTTCATTTACGCTGCTAATGCATTACTTTAATTTTCAACCCGTCATATAAGAGGTATATGATATGTCCTTCATACTCTAGTTGACTGATGACCACCAAGCTTGATAAACTGAATGAGCGAGTGTGACACGTGACCGGAATGTATACAGCAAATTGGATGATAGCATTAGAACTTGGTAAAATGAATGAGCGAGTGTGACACGTGACTGAAATGTGTTAACGGGCTTTGATAGCACGGTGCTATCTTTGGGCAGGCCAAAATTAAGAGCTGCCAACTATGACTATCAAATAATAACTGCTAACTCCTGGTCAAGAAATATACAGGTATGTGCCTACATGCTAACTGTTAGTAAACCAACCGTCCATACAAGTGAGATGGAAGCACTGGCAACGTTTCTTAAAGTGGACTGGTCACTGGTGTAAAGACTAGCATTATGTAATCGGTCAGAAAAGTGACAATATAAGAATGAACCAAAGAAGTGCCAGATTCTGGAATTAGAGAAAGACGTTTAGATAAGGCCAGTCCTTGTTTTGAGACAGTTGAAACTCAGAAGAATTGAACAGACAAGACTGGATGATCCTTTCGGGTAAAACTTGTGAACGTGACTGTGTGGAGTTGATAATTTAAATTGAATTTTTCTTTAATTGCCTGAAGTTATAGCAATAATTTACATCATACTGTTTTTAATTATAATTTTATTTCAGTGATCGGCAAGACCGTAATAGAAAATAGGATAGAAACGTGTAGGTGTTAAGTTGATAATTTAAATAAATTGCACGAAAAATGAGCATTAATTTATCCAAGCTGTATTTTCTATTATAATTTTGTTTCAGTGATCGGAAAGAGTAATACTAAATAAGGAATTTACAGAGGGTAAAGAGTAATGCTAAATAAGGAATTTACAGAGGGTAAAGAGTAATACTAAATAAGGAATTTACAGAGGGGAAAGGGTATTACTAAACAATCATCACCATCACCACCACCATCATCACCGTCACCATCACCCCCATCCTCGTCATCATCATCATCACCATCACATTCATCATCATCACCATCACTAAAATAATGTAGGTAGACGCATAATCAACTTGAACTTACTTAAGTAATCCAAAGACTCTTTTACCACTATGCAGAGTTCAAGCAAAGACAGTCCTCCAAGGTTATTAAACATTACTGCCAAACGTTCAGCTGTGAAATAAAATAAAATTTTCGAGTAAAAAATGTCTTTACTAAAAAAAACTCTTACAAAGTGCTATGTTCTTTCTCACTCAGACATATTATTGTACTATTACCATGAAGTAGTCCAACATAAATTGTTTAGCGTACACATACCGAGATATTAAGAAAAAGAACACTCAGACATTATAAGTAATGAAGAAGAAACTTTGCCACCCCCCTCCCCCCAAAAAAAGCGGTGTGTGTGTGTGTGTGTGTGTGTGTGTGTCCTAGGAGAGATCTCTGTAAATGGTATAAGGGAGATAATTTTCCTATGTATAAGTCTAATTTTCTTTAAATGACTGGTGTAAAGGAGATAATTTTTGTGTGCGCGTAAGTTCACCTATCTTCAGATGATTAATGGAAGAGAGATATTTTGTATGTACAAGCCCGCTCCTCTAAACATTATTTGTACAAGAGGGAGTTTATTCTGTATGATCAAAGTGTCCATTTGTTTTGGCTGTATAACTTTCCACTTCCTTTTGATACATCCAAAGATTTGAAAATAATTATCTGAAAATGTCGTGCATTAAAAAAAATATTTGTGCAGTTTCGTTTGGTTCAATTAATATGTTATACGTTCGTCATGTCTTGCTCTACTTTTCTTGTGGTTCAATTAAAATGTTTTGCGTTCGTCATGTCTTGCTCTACTTTTCTTGTGGTTTAATTAACGTGTTTTGCGTTTTTCATGACTTGCTCTACTTTTCTTGTGGTTCAATTAACGTGTTTTGCGTTTTTCATGTCTTGCTCTACTTTTCTTGTGGTTCAATTAACGTGTTTCGGAAGCAAGAACTATTTGCTGTTTTACTTCTGGAAATTTCGTACTTTTCATAAGCCCACCATATTGAAGCATCAGTACGCACTTAAAAAAAAACCCTTTTTCTCTTGCTAGTGTCATACTGTTACAACACGATATGCTGAGTGTCATACTGTTACAACATGAAATGCTGTGTGTCATACTATAACAGTCATGACATGCGATGTGTCATATCGTGACAGTCAAGATATGCTATGTGTCAAAAACAACATCCATTTAGCTTCGCCATTAGCAATATGCTATAAATTCGAAGAAGTCTGATATCGCGCATTTTCTTCGCCAATCATATGCGTCTGGCACAGAAAGAACTCGGCCATATCAAACTGGAAGATTGAAATGTACAGGAAGAAGTCGGCCATATCAAACTGGAAGATTGAAATGTACAGGAAGAAGTCGGCCATATCAAACTGGAAGATTGAAATGTACAGGAAGAAGTCGGCCATATCAAACTGGAAGATTGAAATGTACAGGAAGAAGTCGGCCATATCAAACTGGAAGATTGAAATGTACAGGAAGAAGTCGGCCATATCAAACTGGAAGATTGAAATGTACAGGAAGAAGTCGGCCATATCAAACTGGAAGATTGAAATGTACAGGAAGAAGTCGGCCATATCAAACTGGAAGATTGAAATGTACAGGAAGAAGTCGGCCATATCAAACTGGAAGATTGAAATGTACAGGAAGAAGAATTTCAGCGTCTTCTTCTACCTATCTTAGCTCGAACCTTCATCTTTGAGTTTGATAAAGTACATCTTTTACCTTCTTTATACATCTCTAAAATTCCCAAATTTATAAACAATTTCATCTTTAAATAAGCAGTATTCTGAAGTATCAGAGAAAGAAACTTAGATCTGCAACATTTTCATTGACACCAATAATTTCCACTTTTCTCAAGCTTGGCTCACTACAACAGGAAATGAAGGAAAGGATGCATTTGATAGCTACAATATCAAATCACTCTTCGCCCAACAAGAGGACGGGTATTGCTGCATTTGACAGGAATGTCATTTTCTCACGTTCGAATCTACTTTCAATCTACTTTCAATCCACTTTCAATCTACTTTCAATCTACTTTCAATTTCGATTTCTTGGACACTTCCCTGAATTACTAAAATCTGTAATTCCATAATTGACAGCATAATAATTCTAGATTCTATCTTTCACTTGGATACGATTTCAACTTCATTTGGGCCACCCTAGTAATCAACTCTTGGAATCCTTTCAAGTTCTTAATTAGAACTGTACCAGCATGCCAACTAACAGACATGTCCACATATTAGACCGACTAGTACACAGACCTGATTCTGCTATTTTGACCTGTACTATTGTCTCTCATAAATTTGCAACAGACCACTTAGGCAACCTGAGTCAGTTTGATCTGTCTGTCTCTAATCACTAACAATTATATACTGTCAGTTTGCATACTGAGTCATCTTTGTTTTTCACACTATCTTTATTGTGTGGTTTAAGTAGTTTGTATGAAAACCATGTTGTGTATTTTTGTTGTTGAATTATTGAGACGCTTAAACGTTTCTAAGAATAAATATTTGATTAAGTATTCACCACCGTCACCAATACATACATTATTTTGATATATCAGAATATATTAAGTAATATCTAAGATTGATATCCTCGTGCATACGCACACAGACATTAGCAGCATAGGTCTGATAACCCATTCTACATCGTATACCTTTATCAATCGGAATGTGTATCTGCGTCTTGCGATTGAACATATGATCTATTACCATCCTCACTGTTTTCCTTGCATTGGCAACCTGAATGGATAAAGTTCTGATTAGTCTTTCATGATAAAGTTCTGATTACACTTTTATGATAAAGTTCTGATTAGTCTTTCATGATAAAGTTCTGATTACACTTTTATGATAAAGTTCTGATTAGACTTTTATGATAAAGTTCTGATTACACTTTTATGATAAAGTTCAATAGTTGCAGTTCAAGTACTGAATATAGATTCAATCAATTACACGCACAAACTACTATCGCATGCTAGCGTCTTAAAATATTATAACTGACCACTAAATGCACAAAATATGGGTATGAGGTACGTTTACTCATTTCCAACTAGCGTTTAAGGGTAGTTTAGTAGTCTAGGCAATAGGTAAATGTTGAGACACATATATTGAAGAGATGACATATTTGTGCCGAGCAAAAGGGTGACAAGTTGTTTCTATAACCACTATCTGATTGCTTGATATTCCAATATATTCATACACATACTCACTTGTGCAACAGTAAAATACACACAAGATGCAATCCCAACCCCAGCAAGCATACAAATTCCTTCCTTCAAAATAGGATTCCACTTTTGGAATTCTAGCAATATCAGTATAGAAAAGCATTATTCCTATTTTAGCCCCAGATATCACATGTTCTTCATCCCCTCCTTTCCCAGAAATCATTAAACATTTTCTTCATCTCCTCCTTTCCCAGAAATCATTAAAAATGTTCTTCATCCCCTCCTTTCCCAGAAATCATTAAAATGATCTTCATCCCCTCCTTCTCAGAAATCATTTAAAATGTTCTTCATCCCCTCCTTTCCCAGAAATCATTTGAAATGTTCTTCATCCCCTCCTTTCCCAGAAATCATTTGAAATGTTCTTCATCCCCTCCTTTCCCAGAAATCATTTGAAATGTTCTTCATCCCCTCCTTTCCCAGAAATCATTTGAAATGTTCTTCATCCCCTCCTTTCCCAGATATGTCTGTGTTACAGTGCACAATTACATGCAACACGTTTCTTGTTACATTCTCCATTATAAGTGGTCAAAGAAATAGTTAAATACTTACTGGAACTTTCTTGAAACCAAATTCGCCTTCGAGCCCTAAAGAATGTAAATACATGACAATGATTGTGTGGCAAATTTGCCTATCTCTATTTCTAGATTTAATTATTATATAACTGTTAAATTATCAAAGTAACCCTATCTTGGGCACTCCTTATGATGATATTTTTGTTTCAGAGTTGGAGTAAGCAACTCGAGCTGAGAATATGCTAAAAAATTGATGCTGCAATCCAAACCAGTTCCAACTGGATGAGTAGTTTTTATTATCCAATGATTAATATTTACAGGAATGAGACAAGCCAATGAGCCGAGATCAAATAGATAATTCTATTGTCAAATCACTTGAATTTGGAGTGGCAAGAAATAAGTTGAGGAAATTCGACCATTAGCTTAATAGTGAGTTAACTGACTGATTGAAAGAGAATGGACTTAGAAATAGTTTGCACATTTTGCTATTGATGAGCTATACTTGTGTTTTATGTAGAGATATATTATGTGAGTAGACTATTATTTCTATAAATTTTTGAACTAAGATGCTCATATATAGCATGCAAAACATTTGACATTGTTAGTTGTGAATGCACATGTAAAACTGATATGTTGTATGTATTATGCTGTATTAACTGATTTCTGTTTTCTGATAAGGACTATCCTGTGATTTGTATTGACACTAATTAAAACACAATTCAACAGAATTTAGGTTATAGGTATAAAAATTATTTGAACCTGGTTTCATGAAAATATTAATGTCAAGTAGTCTTTTGCATAGTATTATATATATATATTTATTATATATATATATATTTAATTGTTGATTTAATAAATTTATTGACCTTCTTACACATATTGATAATCTTATGTTGGAGAAAAAAGTGGGTGGATGGGAGCTCATTCAATATACATTCAATTAAAAGACGGATTTATCTTCTCCTTTAGTGTGAAGTTTTCCACCTTTGGTAATATTGTGTCATGGTAAATGTCTGTCTTTAATGTTGTGGAAGAGAGAAAATGTTTACAGTGCCCACATATCCACCAAGTGAGAGTGTCGAGTGGTGGTGTCTGTAGACTTATTAATAACATAAATTAAGATTCTCATCACTTGTAATTAGTTACAGATGATTAATAAATAATAATAATCATAACCATTAACTAAGTGGCATTGGCATTTTAAAATTGGGGGTTCATCCCAGATGAGTTCAAATTTGTTTTTATAATTGTTAAACGAATTGTCATTGTGTTGAAATTAGTAAATATGGAAAACAATTGATGAAAGATTTGTTGAGCTTAGAACTTAATGTGAAGTATTATACTAAAACAGAGCTAAAATAGATACATTTGACTAGTGGAATAGACAGTTATAAAGCAGTCTTATCTGACTCATTATTTTTATAGCACTATCTGTCTTGCTTTGTCTATCCTTTTTTCGCTTTTGAATTTTTTTTTTACTAACCTTTTGATTCATATTATTATTTGATTGCACAGTTTAGTAACACGATTAAAAGTTCTAGTTGCTTGAGTGTTTGGAGATACTTTTGTAAAATCAGTCAGATAGCTCGCCAATCAGCTAGTTTTATATAACTGTGGAGGAGGTATTCATTTATATGATGCTAGCATGATTGTAAATGTTGTATTTTCTTATCACAAGGAGAAAAGAAATAATGATGATGATTTTTGCATATGATTCACGTTTGTATTCTTTAAGTATAGAATGGGTCATGTCTCTAACTTATATCAAGGAAAATTATGGTGATTTTTTTGTCCTTATAAGTCTTTAAGTGTGGAGATATAACGGTTCATGTTTTACCTTATAACGAGAGAAATTAATATGATATATGATATTTTAATGCTCAGTGATTATTGAGGCATATAAAACTATATTATCTTTTTTCTAAACAAGTTGAATTAATTAATTGTATGTCTTAAAACCAACATTAGAATTTTGTTGATCTTATGAATATTTATGCGTTGGTCTTAAAACCAACATATATATGAGCGTGTGTGTGTTTGTGTGAGTGAGTGTAAAAGTATGGACAAACATACCTGGCCCTAATACCATACTGTCATTAGGAATTGGGAAAGTTGGCTTTTGTCCAGGTAAACTCAAAGCAGTATAGGAAAGCGCCATAGTTCCTGAAAGTTGATAAGAGCTTATATTTCACTTGGATGACATGATGTAATGTTAATATATCTTTATATCACGTTGCTCTTCGCGATTGATATTTAATGGCACACAAATGACATTCAATAATGTGTTTTGAGAATTAGTAAGCTATTATGTATATTTCCTACGAATTGCATTGTTGCTCTTGATAATGGTTTTATCATAAAATATAATTTAACAATATAAATACTAAAGTGGTAAATGCAAAAAGAATTCTGAGTCAACGAGTGACACAAACTCATTAGGTGAGCAATAAATCGGGCACGGTCGTACGCGTATAATGGCAGATATTCGTGCCCAGGTGTTTATTGAACAACATATTTTGAACTGTCAGAAAAATACGAAACAAATTTAAATTGTATCACGAACTTTACAATTTAGGAGCGTTCAATGTTAACCACACACACACACACACACACACACACACACACACACACACACACACACACACACACACACACACACACACACACACACACACACACACACACACACACACACACACACACACATCTATCCATCCATCCATCCATCCCTCTTGAACAATTATCATCATTAATAACTAATCAAGTAGGCAAAATGTCCCTATTAATGTATTATATTTTTCGTCAGGAATAAGTAGGAAAACCGTTGTTTCCATACCGTATCGTCATTTAGTGTTTACAAAATTATGATGTATGTGTATGAGGTTATTTAAAACGAAATGGCCAGATCTTGTGCATGAATTAATTACAAATGTTAGTAAGTTACTTAGGTATTTAAAGTCGGAATCTTAACAGACATTACTTTAGTATCTTTTATAAGTATGTGAATGCATACATTATTAAGTTTGTGAATTATGAACTCTGTATTAAGTGCACATTATGAACTGTTTGTTTTTATATATATATTGTGTGTGTGTGTGTGTGTGTGTGTGTGTGTGTGTGTGTGTGCGCGCGCATCTATCTATCCATAAACATAGACTTTGTCGTAGTAACTGACGCAAGGACAGAGTTGCTGACGACGCTTGCATGACTTGATTTGTTATCTTTCACCATCTTTCCGTGACACTTGACCTTTTATAGTGCACTGATTCAACACGGAACACAGATACACGTGACAAGTATACAACTGTTATTAAAATTTACTATGGGCGGGGTGGTGGTTTCTGAATAAAAAATAACTGTGGCATATTTGACAAAATAACATTCAAAATGTACAGTACTGCTTCCCTTGATTTTTTATCAATTGCCAAAGACGATGTCCTACTAAGGCTTCTTGGTAGGTTTTGAACCAGAGTCTTCCTTCATTAATTATATGTTAGCAAACATATTTGAAAGACAAGAAAAATACTAACTAAATGTTTTGTAAGCCACCCTTCGCCATCTCACACTGACAGAAATAAACTGTAGACTTAAAGTCTTGTAATCCTTACCCATATAGTGTAAAAATTGGCCAATACACGTAGTTATTTCAACTAAGTCATAGTAGTTATCTGCCATACTTCCTCCAATCTGTAAACAACAAAAACGGCTCATAATTATGTGTTTATTATTATTATTACACACGTACACACACACACACACACACACACACACACACACACACACACACACACACACACACACACACACAAGCATTTACATATAATGAACAGTTAACACTGAAAAAATTGAAACAAGAATACTTTACCTTTTTAAAATAAGACAATTACATAATGTCTTTGAGTCTTTTTGCCCCACCCCCTCCTCCTTTTTGTGCCAGGTGGATATTTGCTGTGCAGTGTGGGTGTCATTTTTCGAGGTCTGTGACTTGTGTATTCTAGCCTATAGTGAGTGCTTTGCAATGCAGGTGTCTTTGAGGTCAGTGAACTCTTTATATGCTTTAATGTATTGAGAGCAGTGCAATGTCAGCATCTTTCAGGTCGTAGACCCTTTTGTTTTCTAGATTTTAGTGAGAGCTGTGAAGTAGATAATTATTACTTTAATCAGTGTGCTGTGTACGACTATTATTGCTTTAAGACCCTCAGGTTATGTCATTATGTAGTCTACCAAATTGTACTGTGTAGCATTAAAAATTGCAGAACACTGAATGGTAGACTAAATGTTTTACGAAATTTCTGAGCTGATCTTTTCCTGACACAAGTATGTACAGAAACGTGTCTGTCTCATTGCTAGGTCAAGGCTATGAGCTACATTCCAGACCTATGCTGTTATTACTGGCTACATTTTTTTCCATATCTTAGACCCAAACTGTCAGTCAACCATCTTTAGTCATCAAACCTGTTTGTGAAGATATCCCCTAGAAGACTACATCTGTTCTAGAATCATCCTCCCAGTGGAGGCAAGTTATAATTGGAGAGTGCAAACTTACTGGATACTGTGGTTTATTGTTTTGTTTATATTTTGTTTTGTTTCTTTTTCAACTAAACAATTACCTTATTCATAGTATTATCTACACACAATCCGTATGTCCCTTGTGCCAACTGCAATATTGCTTTTTCATTATTTTGACATTAGGCTTATAAGTATGTGTAGCAGAGTAAATTTGCCTATTCCTATTTCTAGATTTAATTGTTATATAAATTGTTAAATTGTCAAAGCAACACAACCTTGGGCACTCCTTATGACAGTAGTTTTGTAAGTGTTAAAGTTTAGTAAACAACTCGAGCTGAGAATATGCTAGAAATTGTTGATGCAATCCAAACCAGTTCCAGCTGGATGAGTAGTTTTTATTACCCAATGGTTAATATTTACGAGAACGAGACCAGTCAATGGGCAGAAATAAAAAGTTTATCTGCTGTAAAGAAATCTATTGTCTAAACTTGAATTTGTTGTGGCAAGAAGTCCGGTCAGGGAGAGAGCATGGTGTGATTACTGACTGATTGAGAGAGAATGGACTTAGAATAATTCATGCATTTTTGCAAACTGATATGCCATACTAACATTTTACGTAGATATGTATTATGTGAGTAGATTATTATTTCTACTGATTGTGAACTAAGATACTCATGTGTAGAATGCTAAAGACGTGACAATGATTCTAGTGAACCTATTCATAAACTGATATGATGTATTTATTATGCTGTGTGCGTGTATCAAGCTAATAAATACTGTTGAAGTTGAGACTTGAATGTAAGAGAGAATGGAGGTAAAGATGAATAAATTGGAAACGGCATTTGTTTCCTGATTATATTTTGCAGGGAAAAAAGCAGCCTTTGTTTATCTGAATCTCCTGGTTTATTAATTATAAATTATATTATAATTATATTAATTATAAACCACTACAACTGTGTTAGAGGTGCGAAGTGTCTACCACAGTGTTTAAGTGTAAGGAATACACTGCACTCCATTGATGTATGGTAGGAAAGTATGCTGACTACATCGAGCAATTTCTGGTACAAGGAAGTTACTGGAAATTGCAACAATTGTTGTTCTGAATGAACGATCTAATACAGCAAAGGAGAGCCCAGGTTAGCCTAATATAGCAGAATAGCAGCTAATCAGTGCTCTACAACATGAGGGAATAACGTACAATTGACTGTAATAATGTAAGGAGAAACTTGTGACTTTCCTACAAAAAGCTTGCTAAAGACTATTGAGATAGTGCATAAACCTGGTTATGTACAAACTACTTTCATTTTTCTCTAATAACTCCCTTTCTATTCTCTGATAAAAAGAACTACCCTGTGATTTGTATCGACACTAATCTAATGAAATGTATGTTAGGATATAAGACTGTATAGATATTAAAATTATTCAAACATAGTTTTCATGGAATTATTGATATCAAGTAATCATTTCTTTGTATTTGTTATATGTATATTTGATTGTTGATTTAATGACTTTATTGTTAAATTTATTGACCCTCTTACACATATTGATAACCTTATGTTGGAGAAGAAAGTGGGTGGATGGGGGCTCACTAAATATAGAACAAAAGATGGATTTATCTTCTCCTTTATTAAGAAATTTTTCACTACAGAAATATTGTGTGACTGTAAATGTTTGTCTTTTTTGTTGTGGAAGAAAGAAAACGTTTACAGCACCCACATATGCACCAAATGAGAGAGACAAGCGGTGTCTGCTAGATAATTATTAATAACATAAATTAAGATTCTCATAACTTTTAATTAGTTATGGATGATTAATTAATTAATAATAATATCCATTAACTAGGTGGTATTGGCGTCACAGTATAAAATTATATATCATCTAAAATGAACTCTGAAATTAAAAAATAAAAATTTGTTATGTTCTATTCAATTAATCCATCAAATGATTTAGTTAGATTTTATGCAACAGGATTTGTTTTTTTCAACCGGTTAGTTTGTTTATTTACCTTATAGGCGAGGATTGCTCCACAAATGCCACGCCGATCACTTCTTTTATTTGTTGACGTTTCAGAAACATCATCCGTTACTTTCAACAAGTTAATATTTAGTTGCTCGTCTTTAAGTATTTGGTAAGCTCTTAAGAAATGGGAATACTCTTCTTTGTTGTTTTTGGATATTAAAAGCACTCCAGCTGCACACAAAACACAAATGAGAGAGTGTCATTTGTTGATTTAGTTATACACTTCGTTGCATTCAAGTTAACCAGTTTGTATTCTATTTTACAACTTTCTTGCATTCAAATTAACCAGTTTGTATTCTATTTTACAACTTTCTTGCATTCAAATTAACCATTTTGTATTCTATTTTACAACTTCGTTGCATTCAAGTTAACCAGTTTGTATTCTATTTTACAACTTTGTTGCATTCAAATTAACCAGTTTGTATTCTATTTTACAACTTTGTTGCATTCAAATTAACCAGTTTGTATTATATTTTACAATTTTGTTGCATTCAAATTAACCAGTTTGTATTCTATTTTACAACTTTGTTGTATTCAAATTAACCAGTTTGTATTCTATTTTACAACTTTCTTGCATTCAAATTAACCAGTTTGTATTATATTTTATAACTTTCTTGCATTCAAATTAACCAGTTTGTATTCTATTTTACAACTTTCTTGCATTCAAATTAACCAGTTTGTATTATATTTTACAATTTTGTTGCATTCAAATTAACCAGTTTGTATTCTATTTTACAATTTTGTTGCATTCAAATTAACCAGTTTGTATTATATTTTATAACTTTGTTGCATTCAAATTAACCAGTTTGTATTATATTTTATAACTTTGTTGCATTCAAATTAACCACTTTGTATTATATTTTACAACTTTCTTGCATTCAAATTAACCAGCTTGTATTATATTTTACAACTTTCTTGTAATCAAATTAACTAGTTTGTATTATATTTTATAACTTCGTTGCATTCAACTTAACCAGTTTGTGTGTGTGTGTGTGTGTGTGTGTGTGTGTGTGTGTGTGTGTGTGCCTGCGCGTATCACCAAATGTTATATTGATAGTACTTGTTTATTCACTTACATATAAATAAATACGATTCATTGTTATTCCATTATAGGTCATTTATTTCCAATGGAAATAGGATTTCTTCATTTTGACCAGCAATAGTAAAATTTAATTTGTAGTCTGAGCGAGATATAAGTGGGACTGCTAAAGAGGAGTAGTTGTAATGAAAATTTCAATTTGTAATTAATCACATCCTGTGCAAGACGGCTTTGAGAGATTTACTGAACATAAGTCGATTTACATTCATTGTGTGCTGCGTGCTATAAGCACAGCCTTAGATGAAATTTATTTAACTCTATCACCCTTTTACCTTATTTTTAAAGGCGTCTAATATTTGCTGGACAGTTTCAAAATATTTCATTAACACTCAAACACCCTTACCTGGATTGTAAAAGGTCCTGATGGCTGCCAAAATGCTATCAATGGGTGGCGGTTTAAACAAATCCCCTATAACGGCAGCAGTCAGCATACCTCGTCCAACGAACCCTGAATAGATTGAAAACAATTTCATCTAAAAAGCCACAAAATATGCTAATCTAATGCACCCGTAACAGAATAAAATAAATTAATAAAAAATGCCAATCAAATATGCGAATGCAATGCACCCTGAATAGACTGAAACAAATAGGTTTGACGGGCGAGCGTGGACTTAAGTTCTAATTCGTTTTTCTAAGCTGTAATTCTGTTGTACTTCAAATGAATATTTCTGGTATTATGTTTGTAATTATTAAGATTGATTGGAGAATGAAAAAACTATTTTAACTGCTTGCATCTAAAATATTTCTCAGATCAGTCACAGACTGGCGCAAAGAGTAAATAAATATTGTTTGAGAAAAGTAGCAGTTAACTGTGCCACAGAAACGAGTTATTTCTGTTTGTAGAGTTATGCATTACCTTATGATTTATGATGTGGTCAACAGTACGATATCTCGGATTTAATCGAGAAACCCTATGATTGTAACTGAGATACCCTACAAACGGTCCGACATAAAACTGAGAGGACCAGCAGCACGAAGACCCTTGCTTCTGGTTGCAGGTTAATGACGTTAGGAACCAAGTTCGTTGCACACTATTTTGTGGGCACTCGTTTAGGTTTAGTGCCTTATGGTTAGGAGCGAGTGTCACCGTACAGTGTTTTGTTGTTTTGTGAGCACTTATTTAGGTTTAGTGCCTTATGGTTAGGAGCGAGTGTCACCGTACACTGTTTTGTGAGCACTTAGTTACATTTTGTACCTTATGGTTAGGGGCAAGTGTCACTGTACTGTTCTGTGGGCACTCATTTAGATTTCGTGACGCATAATTAGGAGTGGGGGAGTGTCATTGCACACTGTTCTGTGGGCACTCATTTAGATTTAGTGACGTGTGATTAGGAGTGAGTGTCACTAAACACTGTTTTGTGGGCACTTAGTGAGGTGATGTCAACGTCTATAATTCTTCCAGGAAAGTCTGTGTTATATCAATAAAAACTAGAACTTGAGGATCATCATGATCATCGCAAAAGTACTTCCAAGTAAAATTAAAAGCAAGCTTCCTTCAAAATAGTTGTGTTTTTTTTGTGGGAGTGGGTGGTGGTGGAGGGGACGTTTAAAGTTTACTTTTCATTCACTTGTTGAAACAAAGAGTTTATTACAGAATAATTTGTAATTTCACATGGTAGACTCGCGTTTTTAATGAAAATACTTAGTGTTGAAGTGTTTATTAAGTTTGAGCAGTGTTTTCTTCTTCTTCCTATTCATTGGGTGAGGGCTATCGTTATAATCATATGATTATAAATAAAATAGAAATAGCTTTAAGGGTAGTTATATGGATAATTAGGCAGATAGTTTAAATCCCTGGCCGCAGGAGATATCGTGTTGGTTTAACTTTTCTCAGAGGTGTATAAAAATAATTAGAACTTGAGAACATTTCATTCTAATATTCTTTTCTCAGAGCTTATAAAAATAATTAATTAGAACTTGAAAACATTTCACTCTCATATTTTTTCTCAGAGGTGGTTATAATTAATTAGAATTTGAGAACTGTTGTTTGGCAATATTTCTGACTATGATACATTCTCCACCTCACCCCCAGGTTTTAGGATCAATATAGGTTTGGTCTCCAGAATTTATTTGACAACAAATATCAAACTGACCTTTGCTGCTAAAATATTATAGCAAGTAACCAAAACAGTATATGCATTGTTACATAATGACATTTCGCTTCTTACAATTACATTAAAACACAACAATAATAAACCTTGCTTTTAAATTATATAGCAGGTAAAATAACAAGTGGAAATTGTCAATAGATTTGTTTATAATGTTTATCTTAAGAAACGGTAAAATGATAAAATTTAAGACGCTTGCATACAACTTGTGAATATAATGTTTCACATGTTCTAAAAGTTTGAAATGAATTTTTGATTGATTACTTCTAAATATTTCCAGGGCTCGTTGATTTTGCGGATGGGCTATAAGTCGAAGGATTGCCCGTAATGAAAAGTGCTTTAGAAAATATTTGATGAAGAAATAAGTTGAGTATGTCAGGTCGAGCCTTCTAAAATGTAAACAAACACTGACAATAACCTCTTATTATTCCTTTTAATCGCTCTCAATTAAAGTCTTTGTCCAAAATCTATGGCCTAGAGGGGCCTGAAAGCTGTAACGAATGTTGTAGAGTATAAATTTACTCTATATTTATCAGTATGTAATTGCAATCTAGAATTGGTGTAGGCCAATTACCTCAGGAATATGGTACTATCTATCTATCTATCTATCTATCTATCTATCTATCTATCTATCTATCTATCTATCTATCTATCTATCTATCTATCTATCTATCTATCTATCTATCTATCTATCTATCTATCTATCTATCTATCTATCTATCTATCTATCTATCTATCTATCTATCTATCTATCTATCTATCGATCTATCTATCTATCTATCTATCTATCTATCTATGTAATCTATCTAATATTATCAATCAAATTATCTAATCTGTCTAGTGATAGGCACACTTTTGGCATACCCGCCCAGTAAATCTACATACACTAATTATCTTCTGTGCATTCATTCTTCGGCCTAAAGTTTACAATGAAAATTTAAAGAAGATAAATGTTGCATTATGTTCCCAGTGTCATTCACTTTGGGTTTGAGATAAAAGTGGTTGATTTCTCTAACTTTTCCCGACATTACTTTTTGCAGAACACTGAAAGCATTTCGTTAACTCTTTGCGAAATTATTTCCCGCATTTTTTAACACCTGCCAAAGAAGCCCCACAGGCACTTACTGGCTATAAAGACTAGAATATTACGGTTAATGTGCTTGCAAGCACATCGATCGATTTGTGTATTCAATGTTCAAGTTCAGATTATCGTAAACTGAAAAACTTTGCGAAAGGTTTCATTCAAACACATTTACTTTTACAAATTTAATTCTATCTTGTTCTAAGTTTAACTTGTGAAACAAGGTCTATGTTGTTTTCCTAGAAGTGCTTGTATGCAGTGAACAAAGTCGTCAGTTTGCATTCCTATTTTAGTTTTAAAACACACTCCAATTCAGTGGAGTATTTATTCTTATTTTCTAATATAAAATTTAACGGTGCCACACTAAATCAATGGCGGAGAGAAAAGCTACGGAATAGGACCACAACGACGAGAGCACAAAGCAAGCAAAAAGAGAAAGTGAAAAATAGTTCACCAATTTCAGCAGGCTCATGACCAGATGCTCCACCACCAATCACAACAACATGGGGAGTTTCACCAATTTCGAAGTCGCGGCGAAAAACGATACGGTGACCATCCATTAGCTGCAAGTTAGGGTGGGTGAAGATGAAACCATTAACGAAGTCATCAACACACGTTTCTAATGAGTTGATTAGCTTCTTTCCTACTCGCGTAGTACACATTTTAGCACTGAGATGTTATTCCTTACATAAATTGCATGTGTTTGGTAATGATAAATAAGCTTCTGATGCTGAGAAGCGGTTCATATATGACGTCATCCACCGAGGGTACGGCAGGGAGTCCGACTTGTAAGACGGAGAGTTGTGACGCGTTTAAATATGACGTCATAAAATACATTTCATTCTCGCTGCTAACTATAAAATTCCCCGAACTTGTCAAGCAGACAATTTATATGATTCAACTTTTGTAGCTATTATTTAAATCGACATGCCTTGTCCACTGATATGGAGTAGACTGTGTGCCTTCACATGCTAATTTCTGAGACGCTAGTGGCCAAGATCGCCATATTGGAAAGTCCTATTGGCGCATACTAGTTGATATAGTTAAAACAGTGTGTCGTTTAATTTTTGAGTGATGTTCAGAAAAAAAATTAAATAAAAGATAATGGTTCTTTTTAGTTTTAAGGAACACATTCACCAACCTTAAAGTAATTGTTTTTTTTTTGTTTTTTTTGCTAGCTATAATGCTTCTTCGTATTATGAATTTGTTGTAAGAAAAGCAAGAAAATGACGTATTATACGTATACCACAAAAAACCAAATGAATATTAATCATGTATCCAAAGAGAGTAATGAGGAACACTTATCAGTGGAATACAGTGAGTTTGAATGATGCCGGAAAAAATAAATAAATATATACATTCAAACATACTTTTGAGTACGAAGAATCATCATCATAAATAATGAATATGATTAATATGATTAATAAAAATTTGTGTATGGAGTAAATTTGCCTATCCTTATTTCTAAACTTAATAATTATATATTTGTTGCCAATGTTAACGGGACCCGACATTGGGCATTGCTTATGATGATATTTTTGTAAAGTACCAGAGTTGGAGTAAACAACTCAGGTGGAGAATATGCCAGAGCATGCTGATGCAATCCAAACCAGTTCTAAGCGGATAAGTAATTTTTCTGACTAATAGTCTCACACGTGTTCATAACAACTTCATCCAATGGGGATTGACTGAAAGTTATTTTGTTGAAGAAAGCCCTATATTCTAATCAATTTGATTTTGACAAAACTCAAGTCCAGTCATAAGGTGATCCTTTGCTTTTGGTAAGTTAATGGACTGATAAAGAAAGAATGGACTTAGAAATATTTCATACATGTTTGCTATTTATCTATGATTTGAATTGGAGAATGGTTATGTAATTGAACCATTTTTTCTATGTTCACTAATTTGATTATGATGTACATTATATTTGTGAATTTTGATCGATTCTAGACTTCTTATGCTGCGTGTGTGTTGGGCTAGTGAATGTTGTTGCAGGATGTGTAAATTGAGAATGTGTAAAGGAGAAAGGAATTTAAAGATGAAATATGCCTGAAATTTAGGGCTGCCTTAATTTGACTTTTGTAGAGAGGAGCACGCCGTTTTCCTTTTGTTTCATAACCTTGTATCCGCTTCAGACTGCATTGACTATTATATTCTACCGGATCACATTTGTGTGTCATTATCATCGAACTTACGTGTTACTGTAAGTTGATTCCTGTGTATTCTGTTTGAGAACTAATACTGCGAAAAATGAGGCTTGAGTTTGGTCTTGAGAATTCACAGAGATTATTAGGAACATTCCTCGTTGTGTACTTGAGTAGTGCATGCGAAGATTCTAGAACAGGGGTCACCAACCTTTTTGATACTGAGAGCTACTTCATGGGTACTGAGTCATACCAGTTTGATACACTCTTCTAGTTTGCCTTTATACATTATTAATAACATGAAGACTTGAAGGCCTGCGGGCGACTCATGTGGTCCTTGTGGGCGACCTGGTGCCCGCGGGCACCGTGCTGGTGACCCCTGTTCTAGAACATTCCATGTGATGTGTTTTGATAGTGCTTGCGAAGTTCTGGATGATTCTCTACGATGTGCTTGATGAGCGCATTGAAGATTCTGTTGTATAACGTGCCTAGAGGGACACTTGTGTACAGTGCCTAGAGGGACATTTGTGTACAGTGCCTAGAGGGACGTTTGTGTAATGTGCCTAGAGGGACGTTTGTGTAATGTGCCTAGAGGGACATTTGTGTAATGTGCCTAGAGGGACATTTGTGTAATGTGCCTAGAGGGACATTTGTATAATGTGCCTAGACCCTAGAAGGACATTTGTATAATGTGCCTAGACTAGAGGGACATTTGTGTAATGTGCCTAGAGGGACATTTGTGTAATGTGCCTAGAGGGACATTTGTGTAATGTGCCTAGAGGGACATTTGTGTACAGTGCCTAGAGGGACATTTGTATAATGTGCCTAGAGGGACATTTGTGTAATGTGCTTAGTCTCTATACATAGAATGTATTTATGTCTTTAAGAATAAAATATTAGATAGATCATTATTTCTTATTTCAGAAAATAATAAAATGTAAAACTCTCAGAAACAATTGACCACTTCTCTATTTTTCCAGTTTTGCATAAATCAGACTCAGCGACTTTGTCCAAGTTTGTGAGGAGTCAAACATTCATTAATTTTAAAGTAAAATCAATCGAAATTTAAAAATAAATCCTTGTTCATTGCCTTTTCATATTACGTTTCTTACAGCATGTCAAATATATTTTTTTATCCTCATTTCATAGTTGGGTAAAAAGTTTCAATTGATCCAGGGTAGCATACTTTGAAGAATCACGTTTGCACAAAATTCAATTTCACTAACGACTGTTATTATTTTGTATTATATTTATTTTAATTAAAACTGGTCTGACAGTAAACGGTCCACAGATTAATTTCTGTCCATGGAAACGATTTCAAACGTTATTTGAAAATCTCCAGTGATAATATTTTCAAAACTAAATTAATTTACTAAAAAATTACCAGATTTCATAAATATCTGAAGTTTAAATATGTAACTCTAGACTAAAGTTAAAATCTCCAGAGTTACAGATAACAACAGCACGTTGACAACACTAGATGCTTCCTCGTGTAAATGTCTCACTGTGTGCTATGCCTGAAGTACTTTCCAATTGCTGTCTAAGTTTCAAGTTATTTGTACGTACAAGCGCAAACTATTGACTAAAGCATATAAAATTCAGTTTTTTCGTGGAGTGTTGTTGAGGGACCGGCGACTGATCGCTCGCGGACCGGCACCGGTCTGCAAACAGCAGCACTTCGAGAAGCACCCCCTTAGCATATTTTACTTTGTCTTCCAGTGACTACTTTCGGAGAACCAAGGACATTTTATCTTCAAAACATAAAACACCTTCTCCAATTTCCTTAGCAGTTTTACTTTGTCTTTCAGTGACTACTTACGGAGAATGAAGGACAAGCATTGTAACTACTGCACCATTGCATGATGGTCGACAGATGTGGGAAAATAAAAATTTAATTACACAGAAATTTTTATCTTTAAGTTTTCTAACTTCATTGTCATTTGTACAAATTGAGCTGGAGTGTTTTTGCGAAATAATGGCTATTAGTCTGACTGAACTGGACTTTGTCCG
Organism: Sinotaia quadrata; assembly: GCA_028829895.1. NCBI lineage: Eukaryota > Metazoa > Mollusca > Gastropoda > Architaenioglossa > Viviparidae > Sinotaia > Sinotaia quadrata. Next base: position 84,008,831 of record CM054177.1, read on the forward strand.
AAATTCCTGACCCGTATGTAGTTATGAATAAACACATTTACTTGGCTTTTATATAGTCGAGCTGTCATTAATTCCAACGACCATTCTTTATTACAACCTATTCTCAGCTTTCTTATCTTTCATCTCATTTATCTATTAAATTGCATTTCTGATCAGAATTTTAACAGCTTTTAATAAACAAAAACCATGACCGCAGCATTTCCTATATGATAAGGGTATTTTGGCTCTGCATGATTTTTAGAAACATAGAAACAAACTGGCAACAATAAAAATAAATTGCTTCTATTTATGGATCGCGCCACTAGAGTCACAATTATTGACCAAAACCAGGATTAATATAAACGGTTTTAATCTTCTTGTAGCATTACCATGCAATTTTAACTGAAACACACGAATAAAGGACATGGTACTTGTTAAGATTAATCCTGGAACAGATCCAGAAAGAAAAATAATTTAGCCAGGGACGCATTTTCTGAGTAAGATTACAAAATATACACAAGCAAGCATATTACAGAGCGCTTATTTCATCTGTTCCTCCAGTTGGTACTGATTCTGAAGACCTCCTAATAGAGGAAGCGCAGAAAAGAGCACAGTTTGACCTCCATTACAAGGTCAGGGAATTAAACCCTTACGCTAGCAGGGTTGCCATTATCTGATAAAAGTGTTGATCGTTTGCAGTACATCTCAGTCCAATACGTTCAATCGTCCATTACATTCATGAATTTCCTAAAATATTTGCAATTATTAAACATAGATTTTGAAAGCTAAAGATCTGCGATGCAAATCGTCCATTACACACACACGCATGCACACACATATACACAACGCAAGCACACCCACACAAACACCACACACACGTACATATTAACGACAGTTATAAAATGGAACCATGAACAAATGTATTTTTTTAATCTAAATATGACGGTACGAGTCGTTTGCCAATAAAACATAAACTCACTTAATTAAACTCTACGTCATTTATGATTCACAATTTCAACTATAGCTGTAGACACTCAGATTAATCAAAATAGTGACATTAACTGTAATCACTCAAATTAATCCAAACAGTGAGTTATTAAATGTAATCACTCAAATTAATCAAAATAGTAAGTTATTAACTGTAATCACTCAGATTAATCAAAATAGTGACATTAACTGTAATCACTCAAATTAATCCAAACAGTGAGTTATTAAATGTAATCACTCAAATTAATCAAAATAGTAAGTTATTAACTGTAATCACTCAGGTTAATCAAAATAGTGACATTAACTGTAATCACTCAAATTAATCAAAATAGTGAGTTATTAAATGTAATCACTCAAATTAATCAGAACAGTGACCTTTTAACTGTAATCACTCAAATTAATCAAAACAGTGCCATTAACTGTAATCACTCAAATTAATCAGAACAGTGACCTATTAACTGTAATCACTCAAATTAATCAAAACAGTGAGTTATTAAATGTAATCAAACTAATCAAAACAGTGACATTAACTGTAATCACTCAGATTAATCAAAATAGTGACATTAATTTTAATCACTCAAATTAATCAAAATAGTGACATTAACTGTAATCACTCAGATTAATCAAAACAGAGAAATATTTAAAGCAAATAATAAATGTTGGTAAAACATATTGATAGCCATATCAGACTAACACTTGTATGTTTCAAATGAACAAAATCCCATGATGCGTCACTCATATGAAAGTATGGAGCAGTTTGTTCTGCTTCGTAATAATATCAGCCAGTAGATCATCTACATGTATATAAACCACACTTAAGAAGTAATTATAGAAGTAATTATAATACAATGTCGGCCATACAACATGGAGCCTTTATCAAAATGTTCGAAATGTGAAGATGACATCAGATCACTTAGTCATTCTGGATGAAGTGATTAAACTATTTGTAGTAAAACCAATCCCACATTATATTCTTCTCTATTTCTCCATTAAGGTTTCTTACATCCTCTTAACAAACCTCACTAGATAAAAGAAATGCCATCAGGAACAAAGAAACTAAAAAAAATGAACTGCATTAATAAAGTATTAAATAGAAATAATTATAGGTGGAAATAAATTTGAAATTGTTTCTGTTACGGTGTCGCTCATACAATTTGAACGGGAAAGTCAAAGCAGAACTGCTTCTCGTTATTTGACCCAATGAGGTCCCATTCGACAACGAGTTTGATCTGAAACAAAAAACTCTGCATTCAGGTCATATCAAGTAATATTGGTATGAAACAAAAACTCTGCATTCAGTTCATATCAAGTAATATTGGTATGAAACAAAAACTCTGCATTCAGGTCATATCAAGTAATATTGGTATGAAACAAAAACTCTGCATTCAGGCCATATCAAGTAATATTGGTATGAAACACTCTATTCTCGCGTCACATCAAGCAGTATTTGGCATGAAACAGCTCTAAATTATGGTCTAAGCAAGAGGTATTTGATCTGAAACAGAAACTCTACATTCAGGTCACAGTAAGCAGTATATGGCAAGAAACAGAAACTCTACATTCAGGTCACAGCAAGCAGTAAATGGTATGAAACAGAAGCTCTACATTCAGGTCACAGCAAGCAGTAAATGGTACGAAACATAAACTCTACATTCAGGTCAAAGCAAGCAAGCAGTATATGGTATGAAACAGAAACTCTACTTTCAGGTCACAGCAAGCAGTAAATGGTATGAAACATAAACTCTACATTCAGGTCACAACAAGCAGTAAATGGTATGAAACAGAAACTCTACTTTCAAGTCACAGCAAGCAGTATATGATATGAAATCAGAAACTCTCCATGCATGTCAAAGCCAAGAAGTATTTGCTGTGCAATAAAAGCTCCACATTCAGGTCATAGCAAGCTATACTTGATGTGAAACAGAAGCTCCACATTCAGGTCACACCAAGCTATACTTGATGTGAAACAGAAGCTCCATATTCAGGTCATAGCAAGCTACACTTGATGTGAAACAGAAGCTCCACATTCAGGTCATAGCAAGCTATACTTGATGTGAAACAGAAGCTCCACATTCAGGTCACACCAAGCTATACTTGATGTGAAACAGAAGCTCCACATTCAGGTCACAGCAAGCAGTACTTGGTATTATGATCGTGACAGAAATTAGCACGGTGAATATAACATAATCTTAGGCACTCGATTAAAGATAATTCTAGAAAGCTGCTTGCCTAAAAATGACTCAGATGAATTTGTGAGATGTGTGAATAAAACTAATGAAACCTAAACAATGCATGTCTTAAAATTACTAAAATTATTTTCTGAGATATGTGTTTAAACCTAAACAATGCATGTCTTAAAATTACTAAAATTATTTTCTGTGATATTTGTTTAAACCTAAACAATGCATGTCTTAAATTTACTAAAATTATTTTCTGTGATATGTGTTTAAACCTAAACAATGCATGTCTTAAAATTACAAAAATTATTTTCTGAGATATGTGTTTAAACCTAAACAATGCATGTCTTAAATTTACTAAAATTATTTTCTGAGATATGTGTTTGAAAGAAATGAATTATAGAAAGTTTCATTCTAATCACTTGATTGAAATTTCTATATACGTAAAAATAGTTTTACAATTAATGAATCTTACAACTCTGTACTTTTAAAAATGTACTATAACGAACTCAGTAAAATAATTAACAGAAGGTAGAAATATGAAAGAACTCCAGAAATTTGTTAATTTGTAAAATTAATTCCGAAAATGACTTTTTTAAATAGATAAAAATGGGTATTGAAAGAATAAATCTCAGGAAACTGGCTGTCTAAAAATAAATCTAAAAAACCCCAGTAAGTTACGTAACGAAATGAATCCCAGCAAGCCACCTGTCTAAACATTTGCTAAAATAAACTCACTAATCTTTGAAACAAAAGGATAAAATAATTGAATAGAAACACTGTCTAATAAAAATACTAAAATAAAACCAGTAATCTACTGAACAGGAGGCTAAAAGTGAATGAATCCCAAAAAGTAGCTAAAATAAAAATACTTAAATAATCTCAGTAAGTTATGTAACAAAAGGCTTAAAAGAAATGAATCCCAGAAAGCTGCACTGCATAAAATTAAATAAATAAGAAAGTGAGTAAACTATATATGTATTCTTATTAAGCAAGAACGATTAAATTTTGCGAAATATATTTATTAATCTGAAAGGAAGAGAGAACGAGATGTGAAATAAAACTTATACTAATGTTTAGTACAGCACCACTGTGATACAGATTCGGGAAATAGCTTGTCTCTTACCGATAAGTAAGTCACTTCAAGAGGTAGATACAGATTCGGGAAATAGCTTGTCTCTTACCGATAAGTAAGTCACTTCAAGAGGTAGATACAGATAGGGAAATAGTTTGTCTCTTACTGATAAGTAAGTCATTTCAAGAGGTAGATACAGATAGGGAAATAGCTTGTCTCTTACCGATAAGTAAGTCACTTCAAGAGGTAGATACAGATTCGGGAAATAGCTTGTCTCTTAATGATAAGTAAGTCACTTCAAGAGGTAGATACAGATTCGGGAAATAGCTTGTCTCTTACTGATAAATAAGTCAGCCCATTTGTTGGTCTCGGTCTCGTAAATCACAATCGTTGGCTAATAAAAACTACTCACCCAGTTGGGATTAGTTTGGATTACATCAGCAATTTGTAGCATATTCTCAAGTCGAACTAGCATATTACTTCAACTCGCGACACTTACAAAAAATACCATCATAAGGAGTGCCCAAGTCGGGTTACTCTGACGATTTAACAATTTATATAACAATTAAGTTTAAAAATAGGGATAGGTAAATTTTACTCTGCCATAGGTACATTTAAGTACTGGTATTCTCGCAGTCAAATCTATCTGTACATATACATTTAATGGGAGAGTTAAAGTACTGGTGTGTTTGCAATATACTCTAGCTATACTCTGACATGCATAGATAAAGTACAAGAGTACTCAGAGTACTTTACCTGTGGTGCTTGTGGCGGCACTGCTAAAGTGTTGATGTAGGTGTAGTGGCTACCGGCTTTAACTGGGCATGTGATACCCGAGTTCTTGCAGCCATCTGGATTGGGCATAGGCCACTCAATTCGTATTCCCTCAATATAGCCATATATGTGCGATGTTAGACTATCAGAGTCTTTTGCTGTTTCAGAAGAAAACACGCACGCACACACACACACACACACACACACACACACACACACACACACACACACACACTCATGCAGAGTTAATTAAAAACATATGTTCATTCCGTCCGCCCGTCTGTCCGTCTGTCTGTCTATCTATCTATCTATCTAATATTTTTTACACGTAATGAATTTTTAGACGAACTGTATTGAAATGAATGTAGTTTAGTAGGTTAGTAGGTTTTCACGAACCCGTGCACTACAGTACCAGAGTGCAAGATTTACTGTTTGGAACACTGCAAAATACTTCGAGTGGAGACTAAACACATCACTCACTTGTTTTATGCACTAAAATACAGAGGAAAATACATTCTTGCAAATAAAGATGTCCTTACTGTATGACCACAACACTTCCTGTTTCCGACTTCATATTGGGACGGGTATAATTTTAATATTTTTATGACTTGTAAATTAAACATTGTTTATCAATGTCAGTATTTTAAATTGATTTATCTGTTACTGTGTTTATACTTTTTATTGATTAGAAAACATATAATACTTAGCTCGAACGGAAATATAGATATATGTAATCAATTTTAGTTTTTGTTTTTATGAAAATAATTAGAGTATATCTAAATTATGCAAGTATTGCTTTCTTAAAACTATTAACAATCCATTTTACATTAAACCCTGTAGCCAATTAAAGAAAAACAATCGAACAAGCCCCACTTTTAAAATATCTGTACCTATTAAAAAGTTAAAAGAAACCAAGCTTTCTGGCCGTTTTTCCTCGACTACTGGAAAATTCTGGAATCACGTGATCTTCAAAAAATTCTAATTATAGAGCTTTGACCTCGCGCGTGACTTCATGTAAGCGTCATAAAGACGAGGGAACTCTTGCTGCATTGTTTATGCGTCATTTCTTTAGAGTGGTTTTCATCTTTCAAGTATATATATATATATATATATAATAAAATATTCTTTTGCGAATTACTGAGATTTGTAGTAAATCCAAAACTAAAGAGGGCAGTGTTGCGTCGATATAACTTTTCTGAAGTCAAGCATTTATCCAGTAATTGTAGATCTATACGCCAGGATAATGTAACTCTTTATCAAAACGATCAGTTATGTTTGCCTCAAAGCTCAGCCAGCAACAATATCCTTAAATACCCTTAAAATCTAATGCACATACACACAAATAAAATGTTATTTTATATTAAAATATAGTCAACACATTTTAATTGGATTCTGATCAGTTCAGTTTAAATTGATCATCCTTCCTTGGTTGGCTTGATTAAAGGCGTAGAAAACAAAATCCTACTATTCTATCAATAAATGCAATTTATGCTGACTTTTATTTGGTTATAATCTCTCAAGATAAAGTTCAATAGACATAATGAAATTAATGCAAAACCAATATCTGTAGTGTTTATAAATCTCCCTGTTTGGAGCGCAAATCAGAAATACAAAAATAACTAAATATGTACCATTGATTTCTACTAAAAATCTTCCTCGAACTTTCCATTCTGTAGAGTAGATAATTGTAATTTGTTCTGTAAATCTATGACAGTGTATTTTACATATTATGGGTATACTGGTTAACTTTTTATTATTAGAGGTAAATTACTAGAAACAATTTAAATTTTAATTTACACTGTTTAGTTGTATGTTGTAACAATTGTTAATATTTAATATTAAATCTGTGCAAATAATAGATTTTTAGATTTTAATTTGGCCTTACTCTTAGGCACTAATGTTTTAATATCTTTGTGATATGCATTTACTGGATACTTGTTTACATGAGTGGACATTCGCAGTACTGCAAATCTAAAACATAAAGCATTATTTATAGTACACAACTTTTCATTAATTTAATAAACACCTTCGTAATGAATTTTGTGTGTGTGGTATAATCAAAAACATTTTTAATATTTTAAATAATATTTATTATATAACTTAATAAATCGTTTCTCTGTCATATTATGCATGTCTATATTATATTTTATTTTTGTGTTTAAAGATCTATTTGCAATGTTTCTAAATCGTTTTATAAATACTATTCTCAGATGATTCAGAAACTATTTCCGGTATCAATATTAGGGACGCTTAATTGAGAAATATGTCGTTAAATGCAAAACTAAACCACAAACAACAACAACATCGAGAAACTAACACCCAAAGTAACTCTCGTGGAAAGAGTTACACAAGAGATATTAAAGTTACTTCACAAATAAATGTATTTACAGAGTGGAAATGGTTATGCAAAAGATGTTAAAGTTCCTCTAATGTTAGATATATTTACAGTCGGGAAATACCAGTGTAAAAGAAATACTGAAAAGACATTCTTACGGGCTGTAAAGTTGACTGTGACGACCCCAGTGACATTGTGCGAGAAGCTGCAGGGCTGTGTAGTGCAGGGTGTGACGTCCACATTTAGATCCAAACCGGAACCTGTCCGAACCATTCAGCACAAAGTATATGACATTTTTGTTTCGTTATCAAATCATTTATTTAGATTTTACGTGCATTCGTCTGTCCGCCATATTGAGTGTGATCATGTGACAATCGAGAGGTGGACGCAGAGTTTAACTGAACTTACCGTGTCTAAAACATACATAATTTCACACATAAAAACAAATTTAAAAAAAGGCAAAAAGTACAGCAAAGAAATATAGTTATTAAAATTCTCAACTAAATTTGCATCAGCCCACTTAACTATTTCATTCTTGCCCTTGAAGTGACGTCTGCAAAAATAAACAAAACAAACAACCATTCTTCTACTGTCATCTTTTCTAGCATGTAACCGTCGCAGAAGCAACTTACAAATAAATTCTGTAAAAAATACGACTACAACCTCCACCACACTATAATATACACGCAAATACCGGAAGAATTTGAGGAAAGAATTTTTTTTAGAAGTTCTAATAAAGGAAGGGAAAAGTTCAATGTTAAAGCAGTGGGTTCAAATTAATTAAAATTACTCTTATTAACCGACTGATGAGTTCATTCAAAGAACATTTGGAATACCCGACTTTTACATATATTTGAGCACAAAAAAGTAAATCGTTAGGCACCTATTTGTAAATACAATATGTTAATGATGAAATATTATAAGTAAATCCCAAACTCAAATCACAATTTTAAAAATGGATGACCATAAAGAACCACGGGAAAAACAACATAAAACAAAATAATTCAGCAGAAATTAAAAAAAGTTAACAAAATATTGAAATTTAAAATTTAAAATTTTAAAATTAAAAATTTAAAAAAGTTAAACAAAATATAATAATTAGACATTCGAGAAGACATGCACCCAGTAACAAGAGATTAAAAGATCTGTGACATGTCTTAACTCACAAAATAACAGTACTTTTTAAAATAAACTACTTGTGAAATATTCTGAGTCGACAGGCGAGAGCTAAATGAATTTGATATGTTTCGATTTGCTCTCAGATGTTAGGAAAAATAGATACTGTCTCTTATATGGAGGAAAAGGTCATGCGTAATTGAACTAAATAATTACAGTAAAATCTATAGATCTGTATGTCTCACATATATAAACTCGGAGTTAAAAGGTCATTTAATTCAAAACTGCCCATCAGGAGTTGGATTCTAGGGCATTGAACTAAAGTGCAGATGTTGTGCACAGATAGCTTGTCGTAACTTGAAGCTGACGAAATTCGATTAGAATTGAAAGAAAAACAACTTTTCAAGGACGAAAGTATTTCAGTTCAAAAAGGTGACTGAACTGACTTAAAGGAACCAGTGTGCATGTACTAAAGAGCACTTCTTGAGCACTTAAAGTCTCGCAAAATAACTTGAGGCAGACGAAAAAAGATCTCTCGACTAGCCTGGTATCGCTATCCACCACCTTCCCCGATAATCACCGGCCGGGCACTTACCATGACCCAGTTCAGCTGGACGCAGAGTGGCTTAGTCATTCTGGTACCATTTGGTGGAACAGAGTAGTAAGATAATTTCCCAGGCAACCTAGCCTAATACCTTGACCCACAAGGGGCACAAAACTCCGCTTTGCGCTGGACGCGCCAGAAACAGAGCATAGGCCCTAGAAGTAGAAGAAAGAGCATTTAAAAACAACCTGGTTATCATTTCCAGTTTGCATAACTTGCCGATAAGGATCGGCACTCTGAGACGAGAAGTGCGCTCAGGCCCGGGATGACTGAAGCTCTTCGAAGACTTAGCGACCTAATTTCAGACCTCTAACAAGTTCGAGACTACTGCCAGCCTCTAAACGAGTTGTGTAGTAACAGACAGACACATGTAGTGCCAGCCTCTAAATGAGTTGTGCACTAGCGGTCAGACACATGTAGTGCCAGCCTCTAAGCGAGTTGTGCACTAGCGGTCAGACACATGTAGTGCCAGCTACTCGATAAAGAAAGGTCCTACGACAGGTACTCTCAATATATCAATTCACTTAGTTAAGTTAGGCTTAAGACAACTACCAAGGAGCGATCACACAGCAGATAGCTTTTACTTTATGATTGATCTAATTCCCTTTTTTATTATAACGGGCAATCTTTATTTAGTTGTTTCCGATATATTATTAATTATATTATAATTAATATCTTTTAAAACCATAATTATGTTCTTCTTGTTAACTTTATATACTATAGATTGAATGTCAGAGTAAGTGGAAATAACTCTTTTGGGGCTCGTTTAATTAGCTATTCTCTGTGATTTTTGTCTATGCTCATTCACTCTGATGTTCGACTTTCTTGTAAGTGTGAGTGAGACTGTGTATGTTGCCACCTAGTTTGGGCGGTTCAGACCATAGATAAGAGCACATGCAAATGACTCGCACACCACTTCACAAGATATTATATAGTTGGTTACCTCTCCATAAGAGAAGACACAGACTTGTTATCAAGATGCTAAAATTACTTGTATTATCATAGGAGAAGACATAAAGTTATCAAGATGTTACAACTGGCTAAGAGAAGACGCAATCAAACTTGTTATACAGACGTCATAACAGCCAAAGGGGTGAGCACCCTGACAGAAAAAGTAATTTGAATGATGAATATTATTCCCCAAATTTATTATTATTAGCTCTGATCGATGCAAGTAATGCTTCAAAGAAAAATAAATAAAAGCATGATGTATTTTTCTATGTCCTCTCTTTTTCCATGCTTAAATACATTAGTCTTATATACGCAGCATATTTAAGTAATTTGCTTAAATACATTAGTCTTATATACGCAGCATATTTAAGTAATTTGCTTAAACAAATCATGTACTAATGTTAAGATATAAAAACATTTAATTCATATATTATTAATATCATTATAATTATAGCATATATGAGTATGGCTATCCGTACAAAACTGTATTATAAAGCAGCTGCTAACTAAATGACAGGATTTGTGTTCGTATCATACTTAATACATTACTGAGGTAGACGCCATTACCTTTGACCCAGTTGCACTTTAAAGAAAATTATTTTAATTTGATTGTCTTTTCGTGCTTATACATATGTACATACCTTAACCACAATATGTTTAAACACAGAGTGTATGAGAAGGCGTTTTTATGTTTCTTTTTCAAGGAGAAATAAACACTCTATAAAATAGACTGTATGTCTGTTCAAGATTTGCTTGATTTATGTGGTACTCGTATTACATATATCTTCCCCATCACTCAGAGATATGCAAACTATAAATCTCTCCCTCCTGAACTAAATGCTTTCCCTTTTAAGGGGATTGTCTAAAGATGAAGCATTAATTAACTATGAAGAATTCATTTATTTTAGATAGTTTTAAAAAAATATTTGTTTTTGGAAACCTTCCCCATTTAATCATGGATATATTTACTAGCACATACTTTTAAATCTATACATATAATACATTTCCCTATATCTTTATTCTCTTTCAAATATTCTTCATTTCTCTCAAATATTCTTCCTTTTGTAATTCCTATCTCATTTCTTTCATTCTTTCCTCCCATTTTCTTCTATATCTTCACTCAAATTCTTTCTCGTCTTCTCTATTTTCTCTCTTGCTCTCACTTTCTCTTACTTTCTCTTTCATTTTCTCTATCTCATTCTTTATTTCCTTCTCTCTCTTTTCCCTCTTTATCTGTCTCTAATTTCTATGTCTGTTTCTCTCTACACCAAACAGGCCAGATACCACAGGGCACACAAGCTGGTACGTCTGTTGTCTTATGTCTCTACTTTAAAAAAATGCTTTGGTACTAGACCACGACGGAAGCTGGCAGGAGTAGATAACTAAAAGAAAACTGGATACTGCACACGTAAATTCGAAACCAAATTTCCATCTACCTTTAAAATAAAACTGGCATACTAACACTTAAGATTTCCAAGACTCTTAGATATTAAAAAAAACAACATATTTCTGGCGTGCTGTTTTATGGTTGTTATATGACGATAAAAGTTCTATTAACCAATTTTAAAAACTGGCATTTATGCAAACGAAGCCACTTGCAAAAGCTATTTAGGTTGTTATGTGGTGCAGTAAATTTGCCTATCTCTATTTCTAAATTTAATTGTTATATAAATTGTTAAAGTGACCCAACCTTGGGCACTCATTGTAATGATATTTTTGTCACAATACTTCTTTGATGTGAGTAGTCGTAAGCATGATTAGTTGTAGGGTTGCCTCAACAAAAGTACAAATAATTGTACCTATTCTACCTGAACATCTAGAAGTACGGTCGGTTATTGTCTTACTGTCATAACAGTTGATTTCGATCGTGTCTTACTTAACTGAGCAATCTTTGAATATGATTGGTTATTGTCCTACTTATCTGAGCAATCTTTGAATATGATTGGTTATTGTCCTACTTACTTGAGCAATCTTTGAATAGGATCGGTTATTGTCCTACTTACTTGAGCAATCTTTGAATAGGATCGGTTATTGTCCTACTTACTTGAGCAATCTTTGAATATGATTGGTTATTGTCTTACTTACCTGAGCAATCTTTGAATATGATTGGTTATTGTCTTACTTACCTGAGCAATCTTTGAATATGATTGGTTATTGTCTTACTTACCTGAGCAATCTTTGAATATGATTGGTTATTGTCTTATTTACCTGAGCAATCTTTGAATATGATTGGCACGGCATATGCAGGCAAAAGAATGGCGGCAATGACAAAAAGCTGCATTGAAATAGATTTTATAAGACAGTTTCTTGTAAAATGCTTAATTTTCCTAACTAATTTCCGCTCAGTTATTCTCGATTAATTTTGTTTGTATAACCAGCTTGTGGACATGCCGAACTGTCGCGCCAATTGTCCTGTCGTAGAACAGATCTTAGCTTGCGGGCGCTACCTTTTATGCACGCACCCGGGGTCAGTATAAACAGGCCAAAAATATTGCGTTTAATAGATAATAATAATACCACTTATCTCTTTGTGTGCGGAATATTTCATGTTGTTGGTTTACTGGGGATAACGAAACGATAAAGTTTATCAGAACTTAATAACCTACCATAACATCGTAACGTGACATGTCAACTCATTACAACGTAACAGGGTAGCTAACGTATCTTGTCATGTAACAGGACACAAGGTAATGCAGTGCAACACTAGAACATCACATGCGCGCGCACACACACACACACACGCACGCACACACAACACACACGCACAAGGGATAGCACAGGATAATAAGGTAAGGTAAGGCAATAATAAATAACACAACATCGCTTAAGGTATTACAGCACAATATAACATCGTAACTTTAAAAAAAGATCGTATCTACTGAAACATATTATACAGACATAACAATACTCGTCATAACACAACATAGCTTAAGGTATTACAACAAAACATTAACATCGTAACTTTAAAAAATGATCGTATCTACTGAAACATATTATACAGACATAACAATACTCGTCACAACACAACATAACATCGTAAAGTAACATAATACTTGAAATTAACAACCTGTGGGAGAAACAAATTATAAGAAGGTCGCAGTGTCGTGCAGAGCGAGGTGATGAAGTGCGTTTAAGGGACAGGCACACACAGACATACAGACGGAAAGACAGAGAAAATAGACAGAGAGATAGATACAGACGCTCCCAGACAGAGAATGATAGACAGACACAAACATGTACATACATGCAGACACTCACACAGAGGCAGCAGAAACAGACATACCCAGACAGAAAGACAGGCAATAGAGAGACACAGAGAGACAGACACAGACGCTCCCAGATAGAACAGAACGATAGAGGCAGACAGACTCACAGATAAAGGCTCACAGACAAACATACTCAAGTTTTCCTTGACTCCAAGCTGCAAATCACTCTCTCTTCCTCTCTCTCTCTCCCCATCCATCCATCTATCCATCCATCCATCCATCCATCCATCCATCTGTCTGTCTGTCTCTGTCTATCTATCTATCTATCTATCTATTATCTACAATGGAGTAAATTTGCCTCTCCCTAATTTTAAATTTAATTATTGTATAAATTGTTAAACTGTCAACGTGACCCGACCTTGGGCACTTCAAATGATGATATTTTTGTAAGTGAGAGTTGGAAGTAAATAACTCACACTGGGAATATGCTAGAAATTGTTGTTGTAATGCAAACTAGTTCAACTGGATGAGTAGTTTTTATTATCCAATGGTTATGATTTAAGAGAATGAGACTAACCAATGGGCTGAGATTAAAAAGTTTACATCCTGTAGAGAATTCTATTCTCTGATCACTTGAATTTGAAGTGGCAAAAATGTCTGGTCTTGAAAGGTGGCCATTAGCTTCATGGTGATTAACTGTTTGAGTGAGAATGTATTTAGAAATATTTCATATATTTTTGATATTGATGTGTTATACTTGTGTTTTACGTAGAGATGTATTATGTAAGTAGACTATTATTTCTGTAAATGTTTGAAGTAAAATGCTCGTAATGTAGTGTAGTAACACTTGGCATTATTTTTAAATACTGTATTTATTATGCTGTGTGCATGTATAGGGCTAATAAATACCATTGCAGGAAGTTGAGATTGGAAAGTATGAATGAAATCGCAGCAAAATCATTCTCTCTTCTTTGCACAGCCACATCGGCCCACCGCATTCACTCCGTCATGGCTACATCGTACACTGTTGATCTGCACGCCCACGCATTTTTAACTCCCCTCACACACCACTAGCATGCAGTATATTCTGAAAGCCCTGGCCACAAAGAGAACTGCAGTAGACAATTCTGACACAGAGGAGTGAAACCGGTGTTAATTGACCCTTCTGTGTTTTCTTACTTTGGTTTATGAATACTTTACTTCTAAACTACTAACAGTTATATAATGCTTATAATATCTAAAGAAACTACATTAATTACTCTTTAAATCCAACTCTTTCCTACCATATAATTTAAACGATAAAATACAAAATACATTAAATAACTATATTAATATGCCACGTAAAACCCATTTTCACATGAATAAATCCTAAAATACACAAATACAGTAACATTATTTATCATTAAAAAATATGTCAATTAAAATATAATTTCCTATCTGAATATATAAATATTGTGTACATCACCAGTGCTTAAGATAACTGTATATTACCAATGCTCAAGATATTGTGTACATCACCAGTGCTTAAGATAACTGTATATTACCAATGCTCAAGATATCGTGTGTCACCAGTACTCAAGATATCGTGTATATCACCAGTGTTCAAAATACCAGTGACCAAGATATTATGTATATCACCAGTGCTCAAGATATCTTGTATATCACCAGTGTTCAAAATATCGTGCATATCAATAGTACTCAAGATATCGTGTATATCACCAGTGTTCAAAATACCAGTGACCAAGATATTATGTATATCACCAGTACACAAAATATCGTGTATACCACCAATGCTCAAAATATCATTAAGTATAGTTGTATTACTTCATTTCTATTTCCGTAATTATTTAATTACGTTACGTTATTATATTTTTAATGTTGCGATCCTTATGTTTTACGCTATGTTCTATTATTTTATAATGTCATGTTGCGTTACGTTAAACAAAGTTACCGCGATTTTACACCACTTTATGATGCCATGTTACGTTAGGTTGTTACGTCCTGCTTAACCACGGCAAACCAATAATAATATGCGATCATCCGCACAAATTTAGATAAGGGATTTAAAAATAAAATAAAAAGAGTTTGGCCTATTTGATATTTGAACACCGAATTTCCGAATTTATTTAAAAATAGTGTCAGGAAACTACAGTCTGTTTTTTTGACAACAATACAGCTATTGTGATTGTTCTCAGACTGATTAGTCATAAGATAATAACGTCACAGAATAACAACAGATAAAATCCTTAGGGGGCATTTAATTTTTATATTGGTGGATACCACTAATCCTCAAAATAGCGTGCATACCATCAATCCTGAAAATATCGTGCATACCACAAACCCTCACGATGTCGTGCTAACCACCAGTGCTCAAGACATAGTGTAGACCACCAGTGCTCAAGACATAGTGTAGACCACCAGTGCTCAAGATATATTATTGTATATACTATCTGTAATCAAGATATATTATTGTATATACTATCTGTAATCAAGATATAATGCTTACCACCAGAACTCAAGATATCATGCTTACCACACGTACTCAAGATATTATGCATACCACCAGTACTCAAGATATTTTGTGTACCACTAGTGATCAAGGTGGTGTCGTTTTGTGTACGACAAATGTTCAGAATATCAGGCATATGACCTGTGCTTAAGTTATCCCTTTTGGTATATACCACCAGTGCTCAAGTTATCTTTTAGTATATATCATCAGTGCTCAAGTTATCTTTTGGTATATATCACCAGTGCTCAAGGTATCATTTGGTATTTTCTACCAGTGCTCAAGATATTTTTGTAATATACCATCAGCGCTCAATATATCTCACTGTACAATATATGCTGTATGGAATTCTTCCTGGAATAACGATGAACTCAGTGTCAGATAGTCAGAATTTCACTTGAATCTGAGGAACCAGCAGCAGTTTATGGACGATTCTGAATGTCAGTACTGTGCGTGCGTGCGTGCGTGCGTGCGTGTGCGCGCGTGCTTGTATATATGGTGTTATATGGAGTAGAAGGTAGCGGGACAAGGAAAAATAAAAATAACTAATAACTCTATTTCTTAATGCTGATGAACCTATTGTTGATATTTTGATTAATTTGATTTTTACAGTTTTACTTCAAACTTAACTTCAGCACACTGCTGACAGATTGACTTATGTATACACTCTGGAAAGATTTTTTACAGCGTTTTACTGTGTAAACTTTCACCCTCCTAGCTGTCTCTGTAAGCTCATCATTTTGTACAGGCAGCCCCACCCATTCTTCTATCCATCCCGAGAGTAATCCAAGCTGCCATGTACAGTTTCAGCGTCTTAACTCTAACTTTGCAGCCGTGTATGATGTATGTAAGCATATGAGGGCAGACAGGTTCACACACACACACACACACACACACACACACACACACACACACGCACGCACGCACGCACGCACGCACGCACGCACGCAGGCACACACACACACATATATATACACACACACACACAGACACACTGCTGACAACACGAACGCATATGCACAACAGACAGACACACTTCTGCATGCAAAGTTTGGAATCAAAGAAACACTTTCTCTCTATTGGTGTGACTCTCTGACTGTCTCTCCCTCCCTCTCTCCATCTTTTTCTTACAACAAGACATTTTGTTACCAATTTGCTTTTGCACACACTCGTTCTTAACTTAGAAAATGTACACTTACTGCAAACATCGTTCTTAACTTCAAGCAAATGTACACTGTTACTTCAAACATCATTCTTAATTTCAAGCAAATGTACAATGTTACTTCAAACATCGTTGTTAACTTCAAGAAAATGTACACTGTTACTTCAAACATCATTCTTAAATTCAAGAAAATGTACAGTGTTACTGCACACACTCGTTCTTAACTTCAAGAAATTCTACCATGTTACTGCACACACTCGTTCTTAACTTCAAGAAATTGTACAGTGTTACTGCACAGTATTATAGTGTGTTACAGTATGGTGTGCCGCCCACTTTCTCACGGTTTTAATAAGCTTATTAAAGGTAAGGACATCTTAAATCATACAAATCTTTTAAATATAATAATACTAAACTAAATAATTATACTATTTCAAACTTGCTATTTTAAACCACTATAAATGTAGTTTTTTAAACTTGTTCCAACTCCTTCAGTTGTGTAATTTCTGATCTAACTTGTCGCTGCTTCAGTCACTGCAAGTGGACCTAAAGTATTTACCATGTCCCTCAGCCGATAAACACTCAGACTGGATATAAAAGTGTCAACCAGGGTAGAGAATCTGGGCAACAGATGTCAGAAAGCTTAATTAGGCAATTAGAGAAATCCAAACTTAGACTCCTTTTGGACCCACACCAATATCTCCTATTACGAGTGACTGTTTGCTATAGTACCTTTCCCAGACTGAATAAAATTTATGAGTTTGTGGACTTGTTGGAATATCTGGATTTTATAATTCAGTAATTAATTGCCAGCAAAAGGTCAGTGTTGTGGTTTCTCTAAATATCTAAACTAATATTTTCTTCATTTTGCAGCTTATTTATTTGCCTATCATTTTGTATTTGTAATGGTCAGTTAAGATTTATGAGAGAGAGAGAGAGAGAGATTATCCTACTTTTCTCTCGTCTATATAATTATTTAAATGAGTGAACATGACATTACTTAAATGCATGGTTGTAAGCAATGTATAAGGAGTAATATTATTAATTTTCCCTTGCTCTGGCACCTTGTGCCAGGGGACACCAGCCAAGAATAGACTGTTGTGACTTCCCCATCTACACATTACTTGATCTGTGTTAAGATGACAAACCATGCCTTCCTTTACATGAACCAAAGAACATGTCAGTGCTTGTAAATAGCTGAGGGTAAGAATTTCTTCTGGTCATCAAAGTGAAAGATAAGTCGAAAAAGTAAAGAATCAGAAAGATATTGCTATTGGCATTAACATTGTTTGTGTTTACACAATCCTTCATTAATAATGACATTGAGCCATATATTATTTTAAACTATCAGGTCATGTTTTTCTTGTTTTATTTCTACTTCACTTAATTCTGATTACTTATTAATTTCCTTTAAAGTTATAAATATTGACTCCATTTCTCATCCCATTACGTTATTATATATGTCAGAGGGGCTTCATTGACGAATGGAGTCTGGGGGCTCGAGCTAGATTAATTATTATGTTTTAGTATAAGGGCTAGAAGTATGTGACATTGTCATTCATTGTCCATCTTATGTATTTGTTTTTTGAAAGTGTGTGTGTGTGTGTGTGTGTGTGTGTGTGTGTGTGTGTGTGTGTGTGTGTGTGTGTGTGTGTGTGTGTGTGTGAAACAAGTTAATTTTTCCAGCAAGCAGTGAGGAAGTAATTAAACATTTTATTCTTTTCTCATTTTTCCTCCCTCTGCATTTCACATATGTATAAACATCTCCTATGTTATGACAGGATGTGTTGAATGCTATTATTTTGTTATGATAAGACAGATAGCAGATGTTGTGTACTATTATTTTGTTATGATAAGACAGATAGCAGATGTTGTGTACTATTATTTTATGTTACGATAAGACAGATAGGACTTGTTGCTATTATTTTGTATAATGATAAGTATTTTTGTGTTACTTCATTTCTATTTCGGTAATTTTATAATTACGTTACGTTATGTTATTATAATTTTATGTTTGCGATCGTTATGTTTTACGCTGTGTTCTATTGTTTTATAATGTCATATTGCGTTACGTTAAACAAAGTTATGTCGCGTTCTTACACCACATTATGATGATATGTTACGTTAGGTGTTACGTTCTGCTTAACTCTAGCAAACCAACAACATGCGATCTTCCACAAATTTAGATAAGGGATTTTTAAAAAAATCTTTTAAAAGCGTTTGACCTATTTGTACTAAACACCGAGTTTGTTTAAAAAGTCTGGAAACTACAGTCTGTTTCTTGTTGACAATACAGCTATCGTGATTGTTCGCAGACTGATTAGATATACAGATAATAACATCACAGAATAACAACAGATTACTTCCTTAGGGGAAATATAAATTTTACAGAAAACAGTCATATAAAATAAATTTCAAAGCAGCATATTAATCATTTTATTGTCTGCATTTGCCAAGCCAATCATGCTAAAGATGGCTTAGGTCAATAAACCACGATCACAGCTATCCCATATTAAGATAAGGCAAAAAGCAATCATAGTAAAAAGAAATGTTTAGATAAAACAGGATACATTCGTATTTATTTTTTTTTATTAAGCCAATCGTACAGCTGATCCTAGTTGAAGATTGCTCACGATCACGATCATGAAGACGAACCTAATAACTTATCATCAGCAGGAATACGAATTGGAGATCTTGCAGAACTCGGGTATCATTTGCCCAGTTAAAGCCATGGTAGCTACAACAACGGTATCTTAAAGTACTTTCACAAGCACCTCTGCACGTAATATGTACTTTATCTACGAACTTAAGAGTGCAGCTACATCACGCTTTGTAACACTTGACACTACTCTTAAAGTGAACGTGTGGTTGGCCATGTTAGGGTTTAAGTATAATTAAGTCTTTTCGAACATCTTTCCTACCCCCACCCCCCCCCACGCCACATTTGGGTCCTGAAGACTCACAAGAGATGTGTACAATTTGACTGATTTTTTGTTTTGCTTTATTGGTCTGTTTTTAATACTTTGTGGCTGACCTATTAATTTTTATTTTATTTTTATCATGCATCTTTCTGTTCTTATTCTAAAATCCTAACACGGAATATCATTTATAGCACAACCACCAACACCAAACCCCTCGCCACAATCCTGTATTCCTTTAAGCATTAAGCAAAGTCGTTTATTCCTTGAATACGTAATATTTCATTTACTTTTTTCTTCTAAACACGCGCACAAACACGTACGCACGCACGCACGCACGCAAACACACACATACAGCACAACTTCCCGTCCACCATTCCCCCCTTTCCCCGAAATATACCGGCATTCTGATTTAACTGTACATCCAGTTTGCCCAATTAAGACTTTCTAATGTGGTAGCCAATGGCCTCTAGCATTTCAACAATTAGCTGTATTAGGCGCAATCTACTTCATGTACATGTCACTAGACTACCTGATTTTAACAATGGTTGCAAATAAAAAACCCTTGAAACTACAAATTCTTTATTAAAACTGTCTTTTTTTTAACAAGTTCAATGGTGCTATTTACTAGCAAAAAAGAAAAAAAGAAAAATAAGGAAAAGGAAAAACTGTGACGTCATATTTAAATCGTCACAACTCGTCGCACGCAGACTCACTACCACGCCCTCGGTGCATGACGTCATAGTTGAAACGCTTTGATCATCAGCAATTGGCCATTACCTAACACATGCAGTCTTTCGAACAATTACACATCCTATGCTAAAATGCTTCCCAACAAAGCAGGAAAGAAACTCATCAACACATTAGATTCGGCCGTTGATGACTTCATTGACGGTTTCCTCTACACCCATCCTACCTTGCGGCAATTAGAAGGCCATCGAATAATTGTTCGGGGTGACCTCAATGATTTCGACTCAGAAAAAGTTGCTGTTATTGGTGGTGGGCCAGCTGGTCATGAACCTTGTGATATTGGTGAACTATTTTCAAATTGCTTTTTAGATTCAATTCTCCTATTGTCCTATTCTGTAGTTTTCCTCAACTTGAATCTGCTGTGTGTGTGTGTGTGTGTGTGTGTGTGTGTGTGTGTGTGTGTGTGTGTGTGTGTGTGTGTGTATTTCACTGTCTTTTTGTTGTTGTTTTCGTGAGGTGTGGTTACTCCATCTCTCTCAATGAGGAAGTTGTCTTGGGAAGGGAGTTGGGGGTTTGGGGTCTGGGGCGCTCGTTGTGTTCCTTAACTATTTTGTGTTGCTGCTGTTTTTGGGTATCCTATGTTTGTCGTTTCTGTTAGTATGTCGGTACTATGGGTTTTCGTGTATTTATATTTCATGTTTTGTTGGGTTCAATAGTATTTGTGTTGTGAATGGCATTACTGTCTGAGCTGTTTTAGTTGGTTACACCGTGAAATTTTATATTAGAAAATAAAATTAAGAGTAAAGTGTGCTTTGCGTGTAGACCACACACACACAAAGTAGTAGAAGAATAAATGACATTTGATCTCAGAGGCTAAATTACACACGAGACATTACATTTGTAAGGTAAAAATTATATTAAAAAAATTATCATGTAGATGAAAAATTTCAATTTATGATAATCTTTTCTTTAGAAATTAAAATCTGTGCATAAGTGTTAATCATTAACAAGCAACTAGATCTATACACTTTAAAACATTATATTTCTTTACGACTGTAATATTTTATTACATGTATTCCTGGTCAGTATGTGATTGCGAAAGTGAGAGAAATATTACATTGATCTGATGTACAGTTAAGATTTAAAACAAAACTCGCTATAGAATATTAAAAGTTTAAATTAATGAGTGGCGTTGCTAAATTATAAACATGTTCCTGAGTCGAGGATATTTGGAACTGAAGCTAAAGGGAATTAACTCTTGTTTATGAAGAGTATCTTGCATGAATATCGGCTGCTATTCGGATTCTAAGTGTAGCGTAATGAAAGCTTTCAACGCCGAGTGTCTTTTATGCTGCTTATTTCTTAACTCATAATTAAGCTAACAATAACCTTTTCATGATCGGACATGAGCTACATCAAAATCAAAATGATTAGAATATTAGAAAATGATTACCTTTCTTCAGCAGGTACGTTTTGGTCTAGACCCATTGGCTAGTTCATTATTTGCAAACCTTAAACTATTGAATAGCAAAAATTACTCATCCACTCTGGATTGGTTTTGGATTACATCAGCAAGTTCTAGCATATTCTTTACCTGAGTTGTTATTTTAACTCTGGTACTTACAAAAATATCATCATGCGCAATACCCGAAAATTATGTCAAGTTGACATTTAACAAATTATATAATAATTAAGTTTAGAAATAGGGACAGGCAAATTTATTTCACCACTCTGTAACATGCTAAATTATAAATTCTACTATTGTTGCTAATATAGAGATTTTAGGGGTTTTGATTTTCCAAAAGTGTATGCGAAATACAAATGATTCTTGATTATATCATTTATAATTTATGCTATAGCTCATTATTTATATCTCACATATGTGAAACATCGCCAATCTGCAACATTTAATTATAATGTGGTTGTTTATTTTATTATATGAAATTCACAACTTTCAGTCTCTCAAATTTCAGAGAGAAGGTTTCAACAGTGAAAGTGGTTATAACAGATTAAAACCAAAAGAAACGGCTCTCATATATAAAGTAAACTTCGATAATGTTCCAGTAAATGTATGTTACAAAAATGAATGACAATAAGGAATACATAAGTTTTAGGTTTCTCTGTATTGCTTCAAATATTAATTTAATGCACATGTACAGTTACACTATAAACTTGCTGATTTTTTAAAAAAAACAGTGCACTAAAAAAAAATCAAATAAAAAAATTAATAAATAATATAGCTTGACTCTATTCTTGATTTTAAGTAGGCTGTTCGTTGAGACTTGATATTTATTATCCAGAATACATGGACTGGCAAGGTTATTGATTTTTTGAAATCGTTGTCACCATATCCGGGGTTCAGTGGATTGAAATGCTGGGGGTGGGGCGGGAGGTGGGGGCGTTTTGAATTGTTTTCACTCTGTTTGTCCAGGGTGCATTTGTGACAATTTACTGTTATTTTTTTAGGGTTCGTTGGAAAGAACATGCTGACTGGTGCTGTGATAGGAGACTTGTTTACATCACCATCTGTTGAAACAATTTTGACAGCAATCAGATACTTAAGCGGTTCAGGTAAAGATTTTAGTTCAGTAATTTTGAAAGAATGTGTAAGCATCTCTTCCCAATATGATAACAAGATACCTTTAGATAACAAGAGTTCTCGATGACTGGATGAAATGGCATTCACAACACTGTGGTAGTTGCATACACGAATAAAAGTATTTCTAAAATCTAAATTTTCAACTAATCTTTATCCAGATCCTGTCGAATATAATTGCATGTCTAGAGAGAGATTCTAAAGTAATACATTATTTTTTAAATCTAAATTTATCATTTACCGTTATCTTGAACCCGTCGGATATAATTGCATAGAGATTCAGAACTAATAAATTGTGCCTGGTGAGAATCAGCCAAAAATGACACCAACTACCCACCATCTACACAACTGTACCAAACTGCAGCACATGTACAAACATCTGCACATCCATTGCAAACACGGTGGTACAAAGCATTCATATATCAATGGGATCTCTGTAAGGTGCTGAAAAGTACTTGGAATCCCTAAAAGAAACCTACATATACTCCCAAGTGGCCTCTGTGGAAACAAAATCACGCGCCCAAAATACTAGGGTCTCACACTCACTTAGAGGAAAGGAAAGGGCTGTATAGAGAGATACTCCCATAAACGATGAAAGCTAACACCAATTGCTAAATCCATATCGACCAAACTCCACTCAGTCGCAACCATAAAAATGGTGGACTCTAAGACAGAAATATAATACCAGTATAAGCATCCAAAATGGACAGAACACAGGAAGAATTACAGAAATCCATTATGCAATCTAGACAATCGCTGCTCGGATATTCGCTAACAGACAGTGCAAAAAAAAAAACTGACAGAAATACAAATGATAGAAACCAGGAACAAACACAGTTTACTTAGCATCTCTTCTGATCAGCCACCTGAAGCAACAATTGACACACTGATAAATGACACTCAGACAGAACCTCAGCACATAGAGGACGCAATACTAACTGACCAGGGAAGATAGAAAACAGACACAGAACTCAGCAACCAGTCAAAACTATCAAACCACCGACCACCAAAGGCACCCCAGGCAGTCTCAAGTGGCGCGCTAAAATCAAACAAAAGCAAGGTCGGGTCACTTTGACTTAACAATTTATATATCAATTAAGTTTAGAAATAGGGATATGCAAATTCTGCTACACAACGGATTATTAATAACAATTAATTATTGACATACTTTTGATGAGTGGTTATAATAATAAACGATTGTAATAAATATAAATAATGAAATTATCATTGTCAACATTCCTAAGTTCAGAAGAATGAGAATGCCATATAATGAATGATAATTCTTCCAAACTCTTAAAAGTGAAATTTCACGTTGAATTTATTTACTATTTAGTCTAAGTTTATGAAGTAGTCTAGCTACTTATGTGAATTTCACGCTGAATTTATATACTATTTAGTCTAAGTTTATGAAGTAGTCTAGCTACTTAGGTGAATTTCACGGTGAATTTATTTACTATTTAGTCTAAGTTTATGAAGTAGTCTAGCTACTTATGTGAATTTCACGCTGAATTTATATACTATTTAGTCTAAGTTTATGATGTAGTGTAGCTGCTTAAGTGAATGAGAAATAAATGACATATTTCTTTGATGCTACGATTAGTGTTTGTAGAGTTGAATATAACTAGATCAACAGTTGGCATATAATAATTTTATGTGTGCATGTGTAGCTGGAGTACTTTTAATTGTCAAAAACAACCTCGATGACGTAGCTAATTTTATGCGGGCATATGAAATCGCCAAAGAAGAGGAAATCAATATTCAAGTGCTTTACGTCAAGGACGACTCTTCGACAACAGAGAGTGGTAGAAAAAAAGACAAACGTGGCGTTGCTGGAGCGGTTCCCGTCTATAAGGTAAACAAACCTGATGACATAATTAAATCACCTCACAAACAATGTAATGAAATTATCTCATGAATTCATGCAACAAAGTGGATTAATATAACATTTTGAAAAATTCAGACATGGTGACATGATAAATAATTTAACAATTATAATCCTAATAATACTGAATAAGCTATTTTTATCACTTATTATGATTACGTATTATTCAATATAAATCTAAGAATTCAGAGCAGTCAGTCATAAATATCACTTGTTATAATGGAGAGCAGTCAGTCATAAATATCACTTGTTATAATGGAGAGCAGTCAGTCATAAATATCACTTGTTATAAAGGATAAAATAAAATGCACTGGGTGAAAGAACGGTCTGATTGAAACTAATCCTCTCCAATTTATGACAGTTTAATCTTACTTTTCTTGTTATGTACATCTACATCATTATTATAATTGCATTTTCATTCAAAGCAGACTGCAAGTCACTGCTCCCAATGATTGTACACCAATATACGTTAAAACATTTTCATTAACAACCGATTCACAATTTGATTTTTAGTTAGTAAAAGATGACAATTTAATTGACTATTCTCTCTTGTATATAATATTTTACGACCTCATTTAATTTTATTAAAATATTATATCTATTGACATACCATTAAAGTCATTAAAGTCAAATTTCCTGGAAAATGTTTTGACTCACCTATATCACCATAATCCTTTCACTCATTTTCAGTCAATTTGTCATCCCATCACAGAAATAAAACTGATCCTTTAACAAAATTGGCAATGATACTATGTTCTCTTACGTGTCTTGAGCATAAAGGAGTTGTATTTATTTATGTATGAGATTGTAAAGTGCTTAGAACTTTTACAAAAATAAGCATTTTATTGAGCCGACGAAACCATCATCACCACTACCACCACTATTACTCTGTGTGATGCATGCTTGAGTGATGTGGGTGATTGGAATTCTAGATGCTGATATCCTGTGCCACATACGGCATTCACTCTTTCGTGTAAAGGATTTTCTTGCCTCGAGGGTTGACAGAGTTAAGTGTAAAGATTTTCTTTCCTCGAGAGTTGACAGAGTTAAGAGTAAAGGATTTTCTTGCCTCGAGAGTTGACAGAGTTAAGAGTAAAGGGTTTTCTTGCCTCGAGGGTTGACAGAGTTAAGAGTAAAGGATTTTCTTGCCTCGAGAATTGACAGAGTTAAGAGTTGGTTATATCACACTCCATTGGAGATATGTCGTATGACAATAAAAGATCAGCTTTGTCTTTCTTTTCAGATCGCAGGCTCTGTGTCTGAAAGGTTCCACTCATTAATACACACATATATGGCCGCCATGAAGCATTCAACAGAAATCGGTAAGGATTAGAAGACAGAGTAAATATTCGTTTGTAAATTGACTTTCAGTTAGGAGGGGAGGGTGAGCAGTCATCAGGGGCTGTCAGTCAAAATTTGAATCAGTATTATTTTTCTCTTTAAAATAGATTTGTTACAAAGCAAACATCCAAATGGGGAATAATTTTATAACTCTTGATGTACATAATTCTTGAGGAGGACTTTGATTTAAAAGCCAATAAGTACGGTTAGGAGGATTATCGTCTTTTTTCCAGAAATTGAGAGAAAACTGGCAAAAGTATATATTACTGTATTAAAAATGCATTTGTCAGTCTTGCCACATTATTCTCTATTCGGTAACTCCTTTCCAAGTTAAAATAACAGTTCTATACGCGTCAGGCATACCTGTTTCTAGTTGAACCAATGAACTAACAGGTAAGACACACGGGAAAGATTTTGTAGATGGTAATAATACTCGTGACATCACACTATACATAATTCTTTAGTACCAGTACTTTCAGTCCTCTGCACAGTTCATTGGAAGTGACCTTTATTTTTACATTAATTTCAAGAGTCCAGAATGCAGTATCTGAATATAATAATAATAATAATAAATAACAGTCAAACAGAAGCCGTGGAAAGAGGCATAATAATAATAATGACTTCTTAAATTTGTAAATTACCTTTTATAATAAATTAATAATTACGCAACTTTGTCAAAATAATAAATATCAGTAAGAACATACTGAATCTTAAAACACTATATAATGTCATTATGTGGCATTAAATATGAATTACGATAGAACAGCAAGATTGAATAGAGGTTTGAACATTAATTCATTTTATTTATGCCTTTGGTGGTGGTACCACATGAAATATAAACTCTTGTCAACTTGCAGGAACTATTTCAATAGGATTGACTGCCTCGAGTTTACCTGGACAAATGCCAACTTTCAATATTGCTGAAAATCATATGTCAATAGCGCCAGGTAAGTTTGTCCAGACTTTTATTCTCTCTCTCTCTCCCCATACCTACCCAATCCTAATAATTTCTTTAAAAAAATATTAAAAACTATTTGATGTAAAGAATAAACCTTACGTATAAGATTATTTGGTGTAAAGACTAAAACGTACATAAAGAAGAAAATAAAATTGATATCATTCATAGACAAGAACATTGACGAGAAATGAAATTGGTGTAGTCTAGACATGTTAACCATTTAGGCACCAGCACTTATTTTTGTGAGAACATTTCTTATGGATTTTATCCTAATTATACTATTTGTGTTCATTAAACTGGAAATGATAAAAATGAATATATTAAAAAATCTTTTAAATTGGACAAAGGGATGCTAGCAATTCTATCAGAGTATTCTCCCATTGAATATGACAACTATTATGATTTATTCTCACTATTAATTTTAGCAATAATAATAACATTTTGAAAAATTCTGCTTGCATCATAATTTACCTAAAATGCTGACAGATTTGAAATTTGTGCTGTTTGCTTTGGACATCGGGCAGAAAAATGTTTGTGCGAATATTACGAGAATAAGACAGAGAAGGATTAAAGTTTGTCATCTGCACAGATATCAGAAAAAGAGATGGGTGTACATAAAAATAGGATTGGGGAGGACTTTTGACAAATAATTTTAGAAGTAGAATTGGGAAGGATTTTTGACATAGAATTAGAAATAGGATTTGGGAGGACTTTTGGCATAAAAATTTTAGAAGTAGAGATGGGAAAGACTTCTGGTATATAATTAGAAATAGAATTAGGAAGGACTTTTGAAATAAAATTAGAATTAGGATTGGGAATGATTTTTTAATAAATAATTAGAAATAGGATTTGGAAGGATTTTTTAACATATTTATAAGTAGGATTTGGAAGGACGTTTAACATGTACTTTTGGAATCGAAGCAGGAAATTTGTACAATAATTTGAAATGAGAGCTTGTAAAGCTCTATGGCTGTACAGGTATTTTGAAATGAGAGTAGGACAAGGGTGTGTTATTAAATAGGTAATTTGAAATGAGAGTAGGAAAGGGTTTGATGGTTTTACAAATAATTTGAAAAGAGAGCATGAAAAGGCTATATGGTTGTACATGTAATTTGAAATGAGAGTATGGAAGGGTTGTATGGTTGTACAGGTAATTTGAAATGAGAGCATAGAAATGCTGTATGGCTGTATAAGTAATTTAAAATGAGAGCAGGAAAAGGCTGTATGGCTGTATAAGTAATTTAAAATGAGAGCAGTGAAGAGAGCAGGAAGATGCTTGAAGTAATGAGAGCAGTAAATGAGAGCAGGAAGAGGCTGTGTAAGTAATGAGAGCAGTAAATGAGAGCAGGAAGAGGCTGTGTAAGTAATGAGAGCAGGAAAAGGCTGTGTAAGTAATGAGAGCAGTAAATGAGAGCAGGAAGAGGCTGTGTAAGTAATGAGAGCAGTAAATGAGAGCAGGAAGAGGCTGTGTAAGTAATGAGAGCAGTAAATGAGAGCAGGAAGAGGCTGTGTAAGTAATGAGAGCAGTAAATGAGAGCAGGAAGAGGCTGTGTAAGTAATGAGAGCAGTAAATGAGAGCAGGAAGAGGCTGTGTAAGTAATGAGAGCAGGAAAAGGCTGTGTAAGTAATGAGAGCAGTAAATGAGAGCAGGAAGAGGCTGTGTAAGTAATGAGAGCAGTAAATGAGAGCAGGAAGAGGCTGTGTAAGTAATGAGAGCAGTAAATGAGAGCAGGAAGAGGCTGTGTAAGTAATGAGAGCAGTAAATGAGAGCAGGAAGAGGCTGTGTAAGTAATGAGAGCAGTAAATGAGAGCAGGAAGAGGCTGTGTAAGTAATGAGAGCAGGAAAAGGCTGTGTAAGTAATGAGAGCAGTAAATGAGAGCAGGAAGAGGCTGTGTAAGTAATGAGAGCAGGAAAAGGCTGTGCTATTATAAAAATAATGTGAGAAAGGAGAACAGGACAAAGATATGTGGTTGTCCAGGTAATTTGTACAAAATTAGCAAAATATTAAAATTATTCAATGGTATTTTGATTTTAACAAGTATATGTTTAACAATAAAATAATATGTATATACATATCTTTAAAACATATATGATATTTAACTGGTCATATCTCCGAAATAAGCCATATTCTCTTGTTATACAATATTTGACAAGACAAAGAATATTTATTTTAATTTCTTAAAAATACACCAATTATTTATATTATGCATAAATAACATTAATTAATTTTGTTTTTAATTTATTCATGCCTTATTCAAGTGTATTGCTCAATGATAGAACTATAAAAAATTATTATGGTAAATTATTATTGCTTTGGATATCGAATATGCTTTATAGGAAAGGGTTCTATTTGTTTTTTTAAAAAAGAACAAAATTCAAACATTAATGATCACCATTGTTTAGAATTATTATTATCAGAATTTAAACTTGCACAGACCTATAATTAACAATTTCGATAAATAGTGAGAGTATTTTATTTCGTACAGGCACAACCGGATTAGACAAACAAAGAACACAGTGAATTTGTTGTATCCTACATACATAAATTGGATTTAGGGCAGGAAAGGAGTTGCTCTGGTATTTTGGAAATAGGGTAGAGATAGTAGTTTTACCAGTAATTTGGAATTATGGCATGAAAGAGTTTGTATGGCATTTTAAAAATAGGACATGAAAGAGTTTGTATGGCATTTTAAAAATAGGACAGGAAAGGGTTTTGTGCTGATATTTCGGAATTAGGACAGGAAAGAGTTTTGTGCTGATATTTCGGAATTAGAGCAGGAACGAGTTTTGTGCTGATATTTTGAAATTGGGACAGGAAAGGGTTTTGTCTGATATTTTGGAATTGGGGCAAAAAAGGGTTTTGTGCTGATATTTCGGAATTAGAGCAGGAAAGGGTTTTGTCTGATATTTTGAAATTGTGACAGGAAAAGGGTTTTGTCTGATATTTTGGAATTGGGGCAGGAAAAGGTTTTGTGCTGATATTTCAGGCACAAGAAAGGCTGAAATTTGGAAGTAGAGCAGAGAAGGGTTTGAACGGTTATTTGGGAATTGGATAAAGAAGGTATTTGAATACGTACTTTTAAAATAAGTTTATAATCAATGCGATCTTTGTATATCCTATAGGAATCCAAGGAGAACCTGGTATGGCCACAGCATTAGTAAGTGTTCTCAAGAAATGTGATTTATGTGAATGTCATTTGTATCATAGCCAGATCAGAGAAAATGAAGAAAACTGTCTTCTTGAGCTGAAAATAAGCATGATGCTATCAATATCATTAAAATTCAATAAACGTCTGTCTTAAAAGAAAGGTGAAAACTATTTTAGAAGTGGATCAAGATTATGCTGAGGGTGGAGTAGGGTGGGGGTGAAATATGAGCATGAGCTAGTTTATAAGTTTATATATAGTGACAGCTAAGTATAGAAGTTGGTCATTTCCCGATTGTTTATCATTTAATCACTACTGGACATAGAAGTAGATTTTAAATTTGAGCACGTTAATCGTGTATTAATTCCTATGGTGATGGGCACGCCACTTATTTAATGAAAAAGAGTATTATTATTAATTAATCTTTCATAACTAATTACAAGTGATCAGAACCTTAATTTATTTTTATTAAGATCCTCCAACAGACACCACTCGTCTCTTTCTCACTTGGCGGATATTTTGGCGCTGTAAACGTTTTCTCCATTCCCCAACATAAAACAACATTTATAGTCACAATGTTTCCCTGTTTACTAAAGGAGAAGACAAATCCAACTTTTAATCTATATTTAGCGAGCCCCATCCACCCACTTTCTTCTCCAGCATAAGATTATCAATAAGCCTAACTCTATTTAAAATTTAATTGTTATATAAATTGTTAAATTTTCAGAGTAATCCATCCCTGGACACTCCTTATGATCGCATATTGTCCATTCAATCACTCAAATAACTCACCATCAAGCTAATGGTCACCTTTCAAAACCGGACTTCTTCTTGCACTCCAAATTCAAAGGGATCAGAGAATAGAATTTTCTACAGCAGGTAAACTTTTTAATTTCAGCCCATTGGCCGGTCTCATTCTCATAACCATTGGATAATAAATCTACTCACTAGTTTGCATTACATCCACAATTCTAGCATATTCTCGCCTCGAGTGTTTGCTTCAACTTAGACATTTTCAAAAATACCATAATAAGGAGTGCCCAAGATTGGCTTACTCTAACAATTTAACAATTTATATAACAATTAAATTTAAAAATAGAGATAGGCAAATTTTCTGCCACAAGTAGTTAATTACTATAACAACCAAACTAAAAACTTTATGCCTTTTGGAACCTCAACTAAAACTGAATATCTGCTCATTGTTGGGCAAAAACATTTGCTACACATATAATCAAGAAAAAACCCACTTAGATCAAGAGAAATACTTGCCCCCAGTCAGCAATCAATGTGACCTGACTAAATTAGCACTACCGGCACTAAACTAAACTAGCACTACTACACACTAGGTGCAAACTATCTATTGCCAACTTCAATGGTGAGCCAGAACTAGACAAGGAATTCCAAATTCCTAAACCTGCCTTGTCAAGAGTGAAATTTGTTCATCTCTCAAACAACTAGCACACAAGCAGAGCACATCAAGACTCTTATAAACAATAATTCAGAAATGAGACTACAAACTGTATTGACAGTACAGAAGATAAGTTTTATTACTCATAACAAAATAAGTATTGCTACAAAACCCAAATTCTAATACCTATTTACAAATATTACTTGGCAAAATAATTGTACACCCTAATTTAGTATAATTCAAGCAAAACATTTCAACATTTATATGTTATTGCTTTAAAAATAACGTAAACATCCCTAAATTCTCAACATTATCAACTCCTTAATGCTGCACATAAATCATTTTTACCATAGCAATAGTTGCAGCTGAAATTATTTCTTTCAGTACATAAAATATTAAATGAAATAAAAATCAAATACACAAATGCATCTATTAGTAATACTGAAAAGTCACAATTTGTATATAAAATTTATCAAATAGAGCCACAAGCACAAATGTTTAAATTACTATTTTTCTTTCTTCTTCTGCCATCCATACCTGTAACGTTTATCAAAAGACAGAAAGATTTTTTTTTGATTCATCCAAGTTGTAGTTGTTGGTCATCTCCACTAAAGCCCAGTGTACAATTGGTTAACAGCCAGCCGTGCAGACTTGATCTGTATGTTTGGCTGTCCCAGACCTCATTGCTGTTATTAATGTTGTCATTGGCTAAAAATTCTCATGGTCGCGTTGGTCATCAGCTAGCTGCCATGCTGTGTTGGTGTTGTCAGCTGTTATGTTGGCTACCACTGCCGTGTTGGTTCTGCCATCCCTCACTGCCATGCTGATGTTTAGCAGTTGCCATCCTTCTCATCAGTTTGAGCCACGCCTGTTTCTCGCATCCTTCTGAACCCATCCTGCTCGTGAAGTGTAGGAGCAGTGCAGTAGGTCACCACAGGATGCAAGACAACGACAAAAATGAAGGACAATACTACGTCACACGCTTGTTTGCAGCCACAGCAAAGAGATGAACATGCAAAAGCAATGTTACAGTTTGTTTTATTCACGGTGGTACACAATCAAAACTCATTCTCTCGTCTTAACTACATGGTTCTTTGTTCCCCTGTATTTATTTGACACTGAAAAAGACACACACACACACACACACACACACACACGCACGCACGCACGCACGCACGCACGCACGCACGCACGCACGCACGCACGCATGCATGCATGCAATGGCACGCGCACGCGCGCAGGCTTATATGCCAAACACGTGGGCCACTAAATAAATTCTTTGAAAACCCCCAAAACTCGCGTCCCTAGAACCAATCTTTACTCCCATGTTGTGTGTTTTCTGTCTTTCGTTTATACATAATTTACTTCCAAACTACTAATGTATATGTTATGATTTTACTATCTAAGAAAACATTATTAAATACTCTTTAAATACAAATCTTTCCTAAAATGTACTTTACAAGATAAGACACAAAATAAAATAAATAACTATAATGGTGTGCCATGGGGATACCATTCTCACATAAATAAATCATACAATATACAGTAAAAATAATATAAACTAGCACATAAATACATAAATACAAACTATAAACTATTTCCTATTTAAATATACGAACATCAACTTCAATAAATAAATAAATAAATGAGTACGCAAAAATAAAAGCACGTACTGAAACACAGCACAGGGTATATGGCACGAAGTTTCCGCACAACCTAAAAATAGTCACCAGCCAACGCTGACCTAATTTGTCGCTACAGCTATGAATGTGAAAACAAAGCGCTGTACACAGCACTTAACTAGCCTTCCACACACATAAAATATACAAATCTATATAGAAACTATGTAAACACATAAGGAAAATAAAGATAATATCACCAAAATAAATGTATCCATGTGCAAAAAGGTAATATATAACAGCTACATTAACAATTGAAAAACAAGGAACATTAATTTAGAACTCTACAGTTTCAACATAGGCAGAGAAGAGACAGTACTATTCATGTTGATGAAAAAGACGTCTCTTGAGACAACATGGATCCCTATATAAGACTAATCAGTAAGAGTGCATGTAAGGGTATCAGTAGCCAATTCTCTGAGTTTATAACTTATGCAAGACTATTCAGTAAGCAGTATGTGAAAGGTTACCAGTAGCCAATTCTCTAAGTATAGTACTTAAGCAAGACTAATCATGAACTAATACTGGAACTTTGCGCAAGGAAACTCCTTGACAGATTATGTTCATATAGCCATTGTTAGACTAATCATTCACTTATAGTGATGCTATCAGTGGCCATTTATTTGAGCATTTCACTCATGTGAGGTAATCTGCATTCGATTTTCTTTGTTTGCTTATTAACTCATGCATAGTTATCAGTAACAAATTCTGATGAGGTGTGCTTTTAACAAAGGCTAATCAGTAGCCCATGTTTTCTGCATGTAATATTTAGACCTAATCACTTCTAACATTTTAAGTGCAAATATAATGCAATTTTTAGCTGGTACATGCAACAGATATCGTTGCCAGTCATTACTTTCTTGATGCAATATTCGAAGTCGTCATTAATGACTAAACAAAACTTTATCCATTCAGTTAAAACCAGCCAAGGAGATAGTGAGGTTGATGCTGGACCATTTGACCTCACAAGAATCGAAGTATCACCTTCCTATTGATAAAGCCACAGGTAATCGAAATTGAATGATTGATAATTCCTCTTAATTTATTCGTGTCGCAATATATCTCTTACTGAATGCTTATTATATACTGATGTAAAAATACCAGTTTAAGGTATTTACATTAAATAATAATAATAATAATAATAATAATAATTATCGAGGTGTCTCGATAGTCCAGTGGTTAATGAAGTGTCTCAATAATCCAGTTGTTAATAAAGTGTCTCGATAGTCGAGTGGTTACGCAATACCTGTAGTAAGCTACACTGGAGGTATCATAGAATGGACAGCAAATGAAATAAATGAACTGGACAGGAAAAAACAAGGAAACTACTCAAAATACATAAAGCCTTACATCCCAAATCAGATGTAGACAGGAGACAGGCTCGAAAAAATGGAGGCCGATGTTTCAAGAAAATCAAAGATGTCATTGAAGGAGAAGTCATTGGTCTTGTGGATTACATCTGGAATAACAACAAAGATGATCCGCTGATAGAAGCAGTAAAGATGAGTGGACTATTCCAACCCCCAGAAACATACAAAGACGCATGGAAGAAAACAACGAAGAATGCACTAGCACGTACCTGGAGTCAAAACCTCTCCATGGCCAGTATGTACGACAAGCCGATGAAATATCAACAAAGCAATCAACATACAAATGGTTGAACGAGGCAGGATTGAAAGCAGAAACAGAAGCACTCATAACAGTTGCACAAGATCAAGCACTCAACACCAAATCTCACAAAACGAAAATCATGAAAATCTCAAATGATTCCAAATGTAGACTCTGCAAATCCATGGATGAGACAACAGAGCACATATTATCTGGATGTCAGGTTCTGGCTGGAACAGAATACACCAAACGACACAACGAAGTGGCAAAACACATACGTAGAAATTTGTATGAGAACTATGGCATAAAATCCCCAGAAAGAGCATGGATGCGACAACCAGAAGCAGTCACTGAAACAGAAGAAGTCAAAATACTATGGGACTTCGAGATAAGAACAGATCGGGAGATTCCTGCACGAAGACCAGACATTGTAGTTCTCAATAAGTCTAACAAAACAGCAACAATCATTGATGTCGCTGTTCCAAGCGATAGAAACATAAAAACAAAAGAAAGAGAAAAAATAGAAAAATACCAAGACCTCAGATTAAAAATTCAGAGACTGTGGAATGTAAAAGCAGAAGTGATACATATAGTGATAGAAGCCTTGGAGAACATAACATCTGAATTGGAAGGCTATCTGAATAAACTCCCTGGAAACCACAGACTCGCTCCACTACTCAAAGCAGCGCTTCTCGGAAGTGCCTACATCCTCTGTGAAACCTTGGATCTCCCAGAATCTTGGTAAGATTCCGAGACCTTGGATCACAACCACCAGTCAAACAGAAGTCATGGAAAGAGACTGAATAATAATAATAATAATAATAATAATAATAAAGGGATGATGATGAACAATTAAAAAAGCACTTATTCGTATACAGTTTTAATACTTTACAATAATTACACATCATATACACATCACCGTTTCCATATAGACTATTAAACACATTAAAAGAGATAATATTAAAAGCCCCAAACGAACGACTTAACATGCAAAAAGACAAGTATGCAAAAAATGAAAGTTATTTACGAAAAGAGGCAAAACTGAACTGAATATACAAATGTGCAGTTTGAACCAGGAGCTGTTTTTATTTATCAAAGAATCTATTCACTATTGATAGTGTTTCAAGTATTATTTTTAAACCTACCGTGGTATTAGTAACATAAAAAATATGATGTATGAGCTAAACCCTTTTGCAAAGTGTATGATTTGTAGGTACACTAAAATTTCAAATAATATAACACTTGTATATTTTAAAATGAAATATTTTCCATTGAACGTTTTTCGCAGTTGACGGTTTGGGAGTGTTGATTAATAACCTTGGAGGACTATCTGTGCTTGAACTGTACGTAGTGGCGAAAGAGACTTATGAATATTTCCGTAAGTCATAACTCGTTACGATGACGTGTTTTTTTTTATTAACACTTCTTTTCAAATAAGGTATTCAACTTCGTCAATATTTATGTTAATGTTTCTTACTTGATATAAGTATTATCTCCCTTATTATCTTGAAATGAAATGCGTTAACTGTCTTACTATCTTTAAATATGTTGACTTGTCTGATTATCTTGAAATCTGTTAAAGTCATTTTTTTGAGATATGTGCTAAATGTCCCATTATCTGCATTGGCATATTATCTTATTGATATATGATCTTGAATTAACTTTTTTTTAAAATCTTGAAATGTGTTTTGACTGACTTATGTTTAGGCATGATTTAATTCTCTTCATATCTTGAAATGTGTTTACTGTCCAATTAACTTTAAATGTGCTTACTGTCTTGTTATCTTGAGATAAACATCAACTGTCATATTATCTTGAAATATGTGTTATCTGTCATATTATGCTGAGACATGTATTCACTGTCTTATTATCTACAAATGTGTCGAATATCTTATCATCTTTGAAAGAAATGTTAACCGTTTTATTATAATGACATAGTGTCGACTCATTTGCCAAAGAATGTGAAGACTTTTATCTCGCGATATGTTAGGTGTCTTTTTATCTTAATTTATCGACTTTCTTAATATCTAAAGTTATGTGTTATTTAACTTGGAATGTATTGACTTTCATAATATCTAAAGATATATGCTAGATGTCTTTTAACTTGGAAATTATTGACTTTATATTTGGAGATATGTGTTAGGTGTCTTTTATCTTGGAATGTATTGACTTTTTTAATACCTGGAGATATGTGTCACGTGTCTTATACCTTGGAATGTATTGACTTGTGTAATACCTAGAGATGAGTTACATGTCTTCTAACTTGAAATGTATTGACTTTCTTTTATCTGGGGATATGTGTTAGGTGTCTTATATCTTGGAATGTATTGACTTTCTTAATATCTTGAAATATGTATTAGATGTCTTTTATCTTGTGATGTGTGTTAGGTGTCTTATATCTTGGAATGTATTGACTTTTTTAATATCTAGAGATACGTGTTAGGTGTCCTTTATCATGGGATATGCATTAGGTGTCTTTTTTCTTGGAATGTTCTCAATATCTTATGGTAGGGTGTATTAGAATCTTGAGAAAAGTATTAACTATTTTATTATCTTTAAATGTGATAAATGTTATTTTCTTAAAAAGTGTTAATTATTATCTTAATATTTAGAAATGTATTGACTGATCTCATGATCTTGAGACGTGTTATCTATCTATCTATCTATCTATCTATCTATCTATCTATCTATCTATCTATCTATCTATCTATCTATCTATCTATCTATCTATCTATCTATCTATCTATCTATCTATCTATCTATCTGTCTGTCTGTCTGTCTGTCTGTCTGTCTGTCTGTCTGTCTATCTATCTATCTATCTATCTATCTATCTATCTATCTATCTATCTGTGCGTGCATGCGTGTGTATGTGTCTGTTAATCGTCTTATTATATCGAAATATGTTGGTTTATCGTTTTTCTTGAGACACAACTCTTTGTAAAATCTTCGGACTCGCTTTAATGACTTATTATCTTTACATATGTGTTAGCTATTCCCTGTGCTTCAAGAGTTCCATAACTACAAAGTCAGTGGATGTAACTTAGAACTATAGCAAGCGAGGTGCTTGGATACATATCATTTTTATATGTTTATTTCCACAGATGAACGTGGCTACTACTTGGATCGTGCCTACGTTGGTACATTTATGACCGCATTTGATATGGTTGGATTTTCCATCACAGTAATGCACCTATATGAAGGAACGCTGACCTCATATGGTTCGAGTCTGACTTCTTCTCACATTTCAAATTCTTTAATGAAATATTACATTAATATATTAAGTAAATGTTGTGATTTAGGATACATTACTGCTATCTTGTGCATTCGGATTTATTTCATAAGACATTGTAATTTTACACTGAAATAACTCAGGTTGTGAAATAAATTCAAATGTGGTTTGCCTTTTGTTGAAAAATGATTTATTTGTTTATTTTATACTAATTTATGTTTATGTCAATGTCGTGTGCTCCCATAAATACGAATATCTATGACGGGACAACAATTGAGGACGTCATTTCCGGCAACT
Organism: Sinotaia quadrata; assembly: GCA_028829895.1. NCBI lineage: Eukaryota > Metazoa > Mollusca > Gastropoda > Architaenioglossa > Viviparidae > Sinotaia > Sinotaia quadrata. The sequence continues at coordinate 84,047,453 of CM054177.1, forward strand.
CGTATGAGCCCCCAGAGGAAACGATTCCTCACAGATAAGACAGACAGATAAGACGAAGACAGACTCAGGGCAGACATTAGACAGACGTGACGATGACACTTTATAAAATAATATTAGATGAAAATGATAATGAAATTGACACAACACTAATGAAAATTTAACAAGAAACTTTATATAACAATAAAAGAAAATAAATTATAAAAAAATAAGAGAAAGAGCAATTATTAAAATGTTTCTAATAACAGGTTACAAATGTAGATTGTTCTAACCTTTGAATCAGGAAATTAATTAGCCTCCCCATAGAACATAACTTGTTCTTGCACGAAAGTTATTTTCACGTCAATTTTTCTTTTCTTAATACCCTTTCCTTTTCTGTATGAATCTCAATTTTAATTACACTATATATATATGTGCACTCGTTTTCAATGCCCTGGGTTCGAGTACTTAGCTTAAAAGGTCCCAAGGTGAAAGTTCAACACAACGCTGTGAGCCAGCATTCAACACACAAATCTTCACAGCAGCAGCCCTTAGTTGACCAGTGTTAGCTAGCTCTGCCCCTTTTGCTTCGCACGCACAGCAGTCTCAGTGGACCGTCTTAGGAGCCCTGATATAGTTGGTCTGTTGATTTGGTGATCTGGGTGATTTGGTGATTCTGCAATATAATAATGCAATGTAAGAAACTGCTGACTACAATAGAAAGTGTCAAATGGCTATTAATTTCCCTGAGCACATTGACACTAAGCTGAAAGGAATATATGAATTAAAGATACATAAATAGCTCTCAAAACATTCTATTATCATTACATAAGTTTTAACTAAGATTAAAAATCAGTCACACAAACCTTCCACGTTCTTCAAACCCCAAGAACCAAAGGTAATCTGGTTGGAGTACAATAGATCCTTCCTTAGAATATTGTACTCAGTGGAGTCTTTCTAGACTTTATATTCAATAATTTCTCTCTCCAAAATACCAGACCAAAATTCTGGGACTCGCCTATTCCTGCTAGAGTAAGGTTTGTTCTAAGCAGAGTGAGGAGAATTCATTAGACATGGGTATTTAAAGATTTCCCATTCTACCATGTGTTTCCTTGAGACCACCCATTCCCCCTTTTAAAATTACAAATGACCCTTTGATCTTCAAAGTTTCCTGTGCCCTAGCCTGTACTTCCCTCCATTCCATCCCTCCATTTATTTGCAATCAGTTGTTTTGGACAGCCGGACAATGGGGGACACAGCAGACAGCAGGGAATGGCACAACAGTTCTCCCGTTCGGGTTTCCAGGATAGAGATACATTAAAGAGATAGAGATGCATCAAATCTAAAGGTCCAGCTTGGACCCTGGGTGGTCCAGCCCTTTAGGTCTTGTAATTCTAGCAAACATCCTGTTAGTATCTTGGAGTGGCTTGGTTAAATACTTTAAATGTGTTTTTTGTACTAGGCTTCCTGTACCCCTTGTGTATCTATGTTTTATTTAATTTCATTATTTTAATTTTTAAATGTTTATTGACGTGATGCTGGGCGAAGTTTTACTTTCAACTGACAATCGACTAAATGCTACATTCTAAACCAGTAACACAATTTCTCTTTTAACTTTCAGTTTTCATATCTAACATTCTTCATACCATTTTCGTTCTCATTTTTCATAGCACTCCATACGAAAAACTATTTTCAGCAAATTGGTAAATTAATTCATACAATCATACAAATATACAAATATACACACCTGCATATACGCACAAAGAATAAGCAGGTATAAAAATATAGGCACATAGACACACAAATAAACACACATGCACTCGCACATATATTTGTATGTATATATATGTAGTTTTCAGGCATGGATAATTATATACATTTTTTAACACAAGCAAAACACGCTGTCTTATTTCCACTTTTCATTTTACATTTTAAAATCAATGCATCTCGGTTTTGAAAGAGTTTTGTGCCAGATCACTAATTTTAACAATTTATTGTAAATTTATTGCTATATTGTGCTCATACTTATAAAAAGGAGATCCATTATTTTATATGTTCATCCTATTTCCTTCCTAACTTGTCTTTTTGTCCATTGTAGGTTGTGCTGCATATGTCCTCGTTGCACTGAAATGTAGATACCTAGATTGTGTTCATTATAATTGAAGCACTATTTTTTCCTTCTTGCAGATCTTCCAACACCTTCACCCTACTGGATTATGCAAGCGTTTCCTCCTCCAATCCCTGAAGAGTTCAAACCCCCTGGCCCAGAGCCACAAGTTACTTCCTACTTTAAATCAAAGTCACGACTTTGGAGATTTTTGCCAGATCCATTCGGGCCTTCACGCCCGGCGGTCCCTCATCCAGCCATTGTTACGACTACAATTGTTCCCTACCAGAAAGACCTCTCCAGTAATGTGGATGGTGAACTGAAATTTACAGAACAAAATGTTGCGATAATGGGTGTAGGTGAGCAGTTTGCTAAAATATGACATTTATTTATAATTATTTGAGGTTAGTAGCATTTCTCCAAAATGCACCACGCACACATACACATGATATTTATTTGTGATTTGAGTATAATGGGCATAGTATATGAAAGCTGGCCATGTGAAAAACTCCCATGTGCTTGAATGTCAAGGATGCTTTAGCATCAGTTCCAATCCTTCCAAGTGCCCAAAGATCCCTCTCGCGACTTTGTGACATTCATACTGCATTTTGCAACCTCAGACGATGGACAGTTTCTTAGCTTTATTGGGCCCTCCATCTTTGCAATTGCTCACAATTTAAATGTAATTGTCGCTTTTGGAGATTTTCTTCATTCATAATTGCCTAATTGTCTAATATATATATATATGGGCTGTCTAAATTGCTGCCTGGGTACCCGTTCGAAAATTAGCATAATCTCCATCTCAACTTGCGATCTCTACACAAAGCTACTTAACCATTAAGCATGCGCTCTATTTCACACAGTAGCCACAGGTATGCATCTAGTGATTTACTATTGGTTATGATCTTTTAATGTACAATGCAAACTTTTATTTTTAATATTATCAATCATTACATAAACTAAAGTAAACTAAAACTAAATAAAATGTCAACAACAATAAATATTTAAAAATAGGCATCAAGTTCAACCACCCTTCACCAATAAGAATTTCATTGCACATATTGCATTTCATTGTGTTATTATCCAATTGCTTGGCATGACTCCACACAGACGATGTCTTCCCCATATTAAAATATTATGTTATTACTTAATTTATTGACAAATTTGTTTACTGAAGTCTTATTAACATCAATAACATGCTACATTTGTTAACGAGCACAACAACCACAAGTTTGTTTACTGAAGTCTAATTAACATCAATAACATGCTACGCTTGTTAACGAGCACAACAACCACAAATTTGTTTACTGAAGTCTTATTAAAATCAATTATATGCTACATTTGTTAATGAGCACAACAACCACAAGTGAAAGAAAGGGCGCGAGCTTTGGTGATTGGTGATCTATGTCGTAAATAATTAGATCTAGGTACAGCGGCTGTTCAGTGCGTAAGCCAACCCATGGCCTGCACGATTTAGCAGCCACCTTCTACAGGCGAGATGCGAGTGTTACCGTGGTGTGTGTATGTGTGTGTGTGTGTAGACACCACGAATGTTCTTGTGGGGGATGGGGGTACCTTTAATTTGAGATGCGGGGTAAAATGTGAAAGTCGGCTGTGAATGTGAGTAGGCATGTGAATGTAATGCGAGGGACGAATGGAATGAACAAACAACTGCACCAACACACTTTCACAACAATGAGAGAAAAAGCCCAACTCTTGAAGAAGAGTTAAAAGAAATTTATTCTAACAAAAATGGGGCTACTCTCATATGGGTGTTAGTTGTCCATTCAGAAACATCCCCACACAACATTCATGGGATAGGGAACAAGAGCAATGAGAATGATAAATGAAATAAAAATAAATGATAACCAAATCAACAATTAGATTAGTAGTGATGACTGCAATAATAACTCCAGATAAAAATAACTAGCACAACTCTCTCTACGATGGCGGTGAAGACTGCAATATTATCTCAATAAATGCAACAGTGGTGATAACCGCAAAAGGAATTATCATGAGCTAAAGAAAATTAGCATTATACATTCTCTGGGTGAAGACCTGAAAATATCACTACTAATGAAAGTCAGTATAGTGGGTGAAAACCCAAGGCTAATAAATGTCAACTAGTAACAGTGGTGATAACCGCAAAAGTCATTAAATAATTATTCACTAAGTTTAATGTTCATGGAAAATGTTCAGAGAAAATCCAAGATATCAGTAGTAATAAATACTTTTTAATCAAAATTAAATGTTCAAAGAATGTTCAGGGTAGACACCCGAAATGTTAATAATAATGTCAATAAGATTAAAAAATTTTAAATAAATAATAAGCCACAACTTCTACAAATTCTAAATAAATAATAACCTACAACTAACCTACCTAAGTGAATGCACCACTGATTTCCTACTTACTAAAAAAATTAAAAAATTCTAAATAAATAATAAGCTACAACTAACCTACCTAAGTGAATGCACCACTACTTTCCTACTTACGAATTTTTGAAACTCAAAAGATGAAACCACTCCTGCAGGAACACATGTCAGCATGAAGAGTGAAGAAACAACACAGGTACACAGGCACCAACATACTGGCAAAAAAAGAACACAGTCACATGATGCACACCCAAGAATGGATCTGTTCACTGGAACAGAAACTACAGGGTCACTGACATGATGGCAAACTTTGCTTGATGGATTTTCACTGGCATGCTAGCATGACAAGTTAAAAGAAGAATGCAAACATGACCACATGGATGAATGGGGTCTGTGAATCCAACATAGAAAAAATATCGCACACAACACACTTTGAAACTGCACTGAAAAATGAAAATTTCGGATATTTGGTGAAGACCACAGTATCTGTCCCCACTGAAAAGCCAAGGGCACCTTCCTGTGAAAAGTGGTGAAGAAATACAGTCATGGTTGAATGTATGATGAATGCCCTTTGTAGGCACTGAATTTAATGTCACCAACCTTATGGCTTTGGTACACTACCCACGAGTGTCTCCAATTCAGCAGGGATTGTAGTTCCAAATTATGAGAAAACTCAGAATAAAACCTGTGCATGGTCCAATGTGTAGAAAAAGCAGCAATACACCTTGTAGTCAGGCCATGCTGTCACACACTTGAGAAAATATCTGGAGGATCCTTTTGTATAAGCTAAGTTTCTAAAACAAAACTAGTATTGAGAATCTATGGCTGCCCTATTGTTATTGGTGCATTTCACAACCTATATGCACCTATATGCATTCACTTCTAATAATAGAATGTAGTCCCTCTTTAAGATTAATTTTAAGGAATGCTTAAAGTTTAACTATATCATCTACCTATTGCTAACTTAATTTTCTATCACCTAAAAAAATAATTAAACAAATAAATCAAATCAAAGTGCTGAAAGCACAAAATAGACATGCATGCACTCAAACACATTGACAATTGCATGTACATCACACCACACATTCTCTCCTGATGACAATAACATGAAATAAAATGTCACGCGACGGTAAAGGGAGGCAATAAAGTACAAGAAAAAAAATAATTTTCCTGATTACCTCCCTTTGACCAAGACAGACATCATAGCGTACTTCATTGAGTGGTATGCAATGGGCTTGCAAAAACATTTCAGGAGTAAAAACTGTATCTATCTATCCATTATTCCCTTTCTGAACACCCATTGACAAGTTTTATAACTTGTGTTCCTTACCTGATCAGTTATTAGTTTTACATTACACTCATTCCTTTATTAATGACCTACCTGTTTAATGACTGCCCAGACTTATGACCAGCAGTAAGAGAAGCAAATTAAAACAAAATTATCAAGTTGGAGTTTCTTTTTTTTCTACATTCAGATTAAATAAAAATGATTAATTTCCTTGCTTATTGATCACTTAGCTAAACGACCTAGTCGTGGGAACAGAACTCGATCATTAAGTGAGGAGTGTCTGTGTAAGTCACATGAAAATATAAGAAAGCTACACTTACTGACTTAGTGCATTTCATCAACCACAGAAAAAAGTGATACTCTGTTACTATTGGACAAATACACAAGACAGGTACAATAACCAAAATAATGAATTTCATACGAAGTGAAGATGACATGAAATGATGCAAATTTACTCCACCACAGGTCAGTAAGTTTAACAATAAATGTATTCAATCAACAATCAAATATAAACATATGAATATAAGCAAAACAGCATTGACTTTTACATTACTTCACAACAATGCTAAATTAACGCTCGACAATTATTCAGTTTATCCTAGCATAGACATAAGCAGTCACAATTAACATAAATACATAATGAAGTTCATGGATATCATCATCAGGTATATTTCATCTATAAACTCATTTCTCTCTTACAAACATTCTCAATTTACAAATCCTGCATCAATTTCATTAGCCCGACACACACACAGTATAAGAAACATAACATCGATCAAAATTCATAAGTATAATGTACAACATAATGGTTCAATTGCATAAATCATTCTCCAATTCAAATAATAAATTAATAGCAAACATGTATGAAATACTTTTAGTCCATTTTTTCTTTATCAGTCAGTTAGATTACCATAAGCTTTATGACTGGACTGGAGTTATGTTCAAATTCAAAGTGATTAAAATAGAGTACTTCTTCAACATGCACTTTCTATCCGTCCCCATTGGTTGAGATTGTTATGAACAGTGGGAAGCTATTAGTCAGAAAAATACTCATCCATTTGGAACTGGTTTGGATTGCATCAGCAATTTCTAGCCTATTCTCCCAACTGTATTGTTTACTTCCAACTTTGACACAAAAACATGCCATCATAAGGAGTGCCCAAAGCCGGGTACTTTGACAATTTAACAATGTATATAACAATTAAGTCTAGAAATAAGATAGACAAATTTACTCCGCCACTTCCTTCCCCCTCATTTGTTTTCCACCGGCAGTATAGTCTAATATCCCCATTGTTTTCTATCGGCAGTATAATACAATATCTACCCCCGTTTTCTTCCACCATTAGTTCAGTCCAGTATCCACCCCATTGTCTTCCACCGGCAATACACTCACTACCGATAGTTTACAATCCATGTGTTTGACCGCCTGATCAACTGCTGTACACACACACACACACACACACACACACACACACGCACGCACTTGCACACACACACACACACTCGCACACACACACACATACACACACACACACACACATGCACACATTTTACAATTGACATACTGCATATGTAGTATATGGTAAGATACATTTTGGCACCAATACTATTTATTATAATATCTGACTTTCATAAGTTTAGAATGTGGTTCCGTTTTCACGTCATTATCAAAGAGAAGAAATCCTCACAAACACCTAAAAACTGCAATTTGCTCACTATTACCATAACGACAAATACGAATAATAGTACTTTAATCTTTGCTCACTATTACCATAACAACAAATACGAATAATAGTACTTTAATCTTTGCTCACTATTACCATAACGACAAATTCGAATAATAGTACTTTAATCTTTGCTCACTATTACCATAAGGACAAATTCGAATAATAGTACTTTAATCTTTGCTCACTATTACCATAACGACAAATACGAATAATAGTACTTTAATCTTTGCTCACTATTACCATAACGACAAATACGAATAATAGTACTTTAATCTTTGCTCACTATTACCATAAGGGCAAATACGAATAATAGTACATGCACTTTAATCTTTGCTCACTATTACCATAACGACAAATACTAATAATAGTACTTTAATCTTTGCTCACTATTACCATAACGACAAATACTAATAATAGTACTTTAATCTTTGCTCACTATTACCATAAGGACAAATACGAATAATAGTACTTTAATCTTTGCTTCTATTTTGCTTGAATTATAATTAAGTATACTTGTACATTCTACTTTTCCCCTTAGTTCCTGATTGCAAGTTAAATGCGGTTTTCACTTCAGGTATTTTAATGAATATGTCCAGTGATCATTCATGAGCAATGTAGTGTAAAACCCTATTTAGCATATACCGTGGGAATTTACATGTAAGTAATCTGTATACTTTCTAAGGGTGTAAAAAATAAATTTATTTTCGTACCTTGTCACAGACGGCACTAAGTGCATGTACCAAGTTCTTCTGGAAATGATCGACGAAATAATTGACAACGAGGATCTTCTGAATGATTTGGACAAGGCGAGGGGAGGGCATGGGAACTATGGAACCATCATGGTCTTGTTCGCAAGAGGTCAGCACAAACGATGTCATTTTTTTTTAAATTTAAGAGCAAAATATCTTTAAACGTTCCGATTGATTATTTTATCCTCGAAACAAAATGTAAACTTATGCGTCAGATTATTCATGTCATGCAAAATATTTGTAAATATGTTATTACTTTATATAATCACTTTCAAGATCTGCAACCAGAACATCAGTTTCTATTTCAATAAGAAATATCTGGCCATGGGTATCATCTCAGACTTTATTTTAGCTAAAGATATACAAACATAATATCCGATTATTTACTGAGTACTTGTCAGAAACTTTTACTTTATTAGCAAGAGGTTAAGACATACCTTTGAATGATTACAAGCACTATATTATTCTATTTTCATAATAAACATCTGTTATCATATTTATTTTCTCCTCATACATGAAGATATGTTAAGACACAGTTAGTTATGTTATACAAGCAATGGCTGATAGAACGCATACCATCGCAAGAGGGACAATCGCAATAAACAAATCCAGGAATGCGTCACGTGAGTGATATCCCTTAGTTATTTCTTTTGGTACAGGAAAAAGCTCTGTCAAGCTAACACTGTATATTTTCCAGTATTTCTTGTTTGTATCAATTCTAAGTTAAATTTTGTTCTATTGACGTATTAGAGCAGGGTGTTGCGAGACGTTATGATAAAACAAATCAGTTGTTATACGGTACTTAAGAAACATACAATAGTAATTAATAAGCAATAATTTATAATGAAACAAAGTCAAATTTTATATAAATAAAGGGGTTTGTTTATGGTGTAAATCATTTACTCTTAATTCAAACCCTTATTATGTTCCTATATATGAGTTCCTATTCGATAGTGATGAAAGTTCATCATAGTAAAATTAGATTTAAAATAAAATTGGAGTGAGAAGATACATTTTGAGAATTTAAGGGGTATAAGTAGCGGAAATGGTTAAGAACCATGCGAAATCTAAAGTTGGGTCCGCTCTGACGCGTCTGATAGTGTCTTGAGGCCATGGTAAACTCAAGATGAATAAAATGTTTGATGGATGCCCCTCGAACCGTCACATCCACCCCCACACCACCCAACTCATTCCTTTTTTTGTAAGGTTTGATTATCTATCCATACGGATAAATAAATTTGGCTTGTAGTCTGAAGCAAATTGTCCAGGTTTTACCCAGACTTCAAAATGATAGCCACTCCTCCTAACTTAGGCCCTCCTTCCTTCCCCACTAATTTTTAATCCAATACTAAACAGGACTTTACTCATGACAAAGGAACAAATTACCCAATGAGTATTTTAATAATTTATTTATTATAGAAGCATAATTAGGACCGTGTGTTTGTGTGTGTCTGTGAGAGTATTTGGTATTCCTAGGTGTACACATGTACTTTATAATCAGGAAGAGAATATTTCGCTTTAACTATCCCTTTATATTTAATGCAGCAACGTTGCAAAAAGTTGGCCTCCTACACAGCACAAAATTATTCCTGAACTGCCCGTATAAGATGCTTTTGACCATGGCCTACATTGCGGAAAAGTCTATGAGAGGAATATGCGGTAAAGTGAGTAGATTATTATCAGGCTTTTTTTTTTCTAGAGTAATTATTGTATATTTCTAAACTTGAAAATTTCATTAAATGTATACAGAACAGTGATATTTCATTCTTTGTCTTTAGTCTTTGTGCACACTTGCTAATTGTTTTGTAATTTTCAGGGCGTGTTTTGAACCATTAGATGTATTTTACTCATAACGTATATACTTCATTCGGAATGATATATTTACAGAAAACAAAAAAACATATGAATGTTCCATAATTTTTAATATTCTTTTGTTAATATATGATAAATCATGTTTTAAAAATGGACAACCTAAGTAAAATACACCATACAAATGTAAACTTATGAAAGTTCCACAATTTTTAATACTCTTTTGTTAATTTTCTTTAAAAATTACAGTAATAAGTAAAAGATACCATATAAATGTAAACATATGAATGATCCACAATTTTTAGTACTCTTTTGTTAATTTTCTTTAAAAATTACAGTAATAAGTAAAAGATACCATATAAATGTAAACATATGAATGATCCACAATTTTTAGTACTCTTTTGTTAATACACGATAAATAAAAAATGGACAGAATAAGTAAAAGGCACCTTTAAAATGTAAACATATGCAATGTTCCACAATTTTTAATACACGTTTGTTAATAACTGATAAATCATGTTTTTAAAATGAACAGTAATAAGTAATAGACAACATACAAATGTAAATATACGAATGTTCCACAATTTGTAATACTCTTTTGTTAATACCTGATAAATCTTGTTAAAATGGACAGTAATAAGTAAATAAATACCATAGAAATGTAAACATATGAACGATCCACAATGTTTAGTAGTCTTCTGTTAATATCTGATAAATCTTGTTTTTAAAAATTACAGTAATAAGTAAAAGACACCATACAAATGTTAACATGTTAATGTTCCACAATGTACCTTTGTTAATACCTGACAACTCTTGTTTTTAAAATTGACGGTATAAGTAAAAGATACCCTACAAATATAAACATCTGAATATTCTACAATTTTAAATACTCTTTTGTTAATACCTGATAATCTTTTGTTAAAATGGACGGTAATAAGTAAACAGACACCACCATACAAATCCTCTTTACAATCTTCGTACTACTAGCTAATCTATTTTTTTATCATGTTTATTTTTTTAATAAGACCGAGAGAAATTTGATGATGAAGAAAAAAATGATCATTCAATCATTAAATCACACATTAATACGTTTCTGTTTTTTCTTTGTTATATTGCAATTTATCACAATAGTAATTATGTTTGTGTCACATACATGTTTCAAATTTATTGATTTATGTTGGTATGGTTATATGTTACATCAAGACACTTAATTATGTTTGTTGCAAATACCTTTGACATTAATCTGTTTACTTCTTGCTGTTAGTCTAAGCATTACACTAATCTGTTGTATTACATTTCAACCCAGTTTTAGTATGTCATGCCTTTGACATTAATCTGTTTACTTCTTGCTGTTAGTCTAAGCATTACACTAATCTGATGTATTGCATTTCAGCCCAGTTTTAGTATGTCATACGTCTTGTTACATTTCAGCTCTACTACACGTTTTTAACAGCAGCAGCAACCCCTCTGCAGTCAAGTGTTGGGCCAATGGATTGGTGTAATGCACTGGAAACTGGGATAGCTGCGATTGAGAGGTATTTTTTTTTTTGTCGATGACATTTCCCCTCATTAGACAGGAAACTTTTATTTTTTGTTGTTGATGTTATTTCCCCTCATTAGCGACAGTAAACTATTCTCAATCTTGGGTTGTTTCTAAAGGGACTTCCTCTCCTCACTGCTTTCTGGAGAGGGGAGATGGATTGTATGTATGTATATGTGATACCTCTCTGGACATCCATCACTCTTTATGTATTGATTAACAATATACAGAACTAATTACAAGTGATCAAGAACCCTAATTTATAGTTATAAATAGTTCTCCCACAAGAACAACATTTCTCTCACTTGGTGGATTACAATGGTGTTGTAAAACTGTACCCTTTACACAATAATAAGTGTCACGGTCAAAGGGGGGGGGGGGTAATCAGGAAAAAATATTAAAAAAAGAAGATTTTCTTACCTCCATTTACCTCCTTGCATGATGTCTCTATTTTTGTATTCATGTTATTGGATTGAATGTGGTGTCTTTCATTCATAGCCAGTGAGTTTGTATGCATCATGCTTATTTTGTGCTTTTAGCACTTTAATTAAATTCATTTGTTTAATTATTTATGTTATAGTTGGATAGTCATATTAAGAATAGTTTGAAATTGTATCTAGCCTTTTCTTAGTTCTTAAATATAATTTTTAGACAGGGATTATATTTTGTGGATGCACCTTAGCTGTAAATGCACCAATAACAATAGATACTAGAATTAGAAAAAGTTAAGATTCACATGCAAGTTTTTCTAGAGACTTGGTTTACATAAAAGGACTTTGCAGCCATATTGGACTTTAGAGTAGTGTGTGCTGAACGTCAGTAAGGACTGCAGAAAACACAGAGGATTTTTTAAAATCAACCTTGAGTTCTGGTGTGGCCATTTTCTAATATTTTCTTAAATTAGTGAAAAGGGCCATTGGAGTGCTCACCACACATCTGAATGAAACTTGTACATTTGAAATGTCTTTCATGGTACAGACCTACCAGCCTCTACCTAGTCATTCATCAGATCCCCACTTGTTGACAGCAATTACCAGTGCCACCATGTTTGGACTGGGAAATTTTGGGTCGAGTGTGGATGGAGCATTCTCCACTACACTCATCTATATTGGTTTTCACAATTTATAACTTTGTTGTTTTTCAGCACGAGGCTTTCATCGTTTATCAATGTGAGAGATCACCGGGTTCTTCAACCAGTGTGTGTACATGTTCTATCTCCATTTCTGATCAGGGGAGATCATCGTTATTTTGTTCCAGTTTTCACCGATGAACATTGTTGTTCATTTCCATGAGAGGAAAGTGTGTTTAGTATTCCTGGATGGCATATTCTTTTGGACAGTGTTTTAGTTATTGTGTCATCAGGTTTTTATCAACCCTCCAGTAAATCTGAGTAGTAACATTTAGTTAGTGGTGCATTTACTTAGGTAGGTTAATTATAGTTTATTTTATTAATTATTTAGAAGTTTACACTTATTATTGACACTTGGGGGATTTCCATGAACTTTTCTATGAATATTCAATTTTGATTGAAATAACTTTGTGTTCATTTGCGGTTATCACCGCTGTTGTGATTAACATTGATTTGCATTGGGTTTTCACCCACATATTTGTGCCAGTGAATTTATTTGGCAGTTGTTTATTGTGGTTATCACCTCTGTTTACATTACTGATTTTGCCACTTTTTATTTTTATTTATTTATTTATCATTTTCATCGCTCTGGTCCCCCTCCCCATGAATGTTATGTGTGGATGTTTCTGAATGAATGACTAACAGCCATATGAAAATTAGTCCCATTTTTTAGAATAAAATTCTGTTAACTCTTTATCAAGAGTTGGTCTTTCTTTCATTGTAAGAAAGTGCATTGGTGCGGTTGCTTGTTCGTTCATCCCATTCGTCCCTCATACTACATTCACATGCCTAATCACACTCACAGCCGACTTTGACACTTTACCCCACATTTTCAGATTAAAGTACCCCTCCTACAAGAACATCGAGGTGTCTGAATGCGAGAGTTGGTTATTTTTTACATCTTGCCGCTTGGTGTGTCATCAGCAGCGCAGCTGATCTGACCCCCCATCCATCCAGGAGGAAAGGCCAGCCCAGCACCACGACAATAAGATAGACGTTTTGTTGTTGTGTAATGTTGCTCAGGTGGAAATTTCTTACAAAAAGAGAAATTAAATCCGTCTTTTACTCATATTTAATGAGCCCTCCCCCATCCACTCACTATTACTCCAACATAAGTATGTGTAAAAAGTTTAATAAATTTAACAATACATTTATTAAATCAACAATCAAATATACAACATATGAATACAATCAAAAGAGCATTGACATTTCCATCACTTCAACAACAACGTTTGATTACTTTTGACCGTCATTTAGTTTATCTTAGCATAGACACACACACACACACACACACACACACACACACACACACACACACACACACACACACACACACACACACACACACACACACACAATCAGGTTCATGGGTGTAATTCATCACTGAATTCATAGTGGAGTTTTAGAGAGATAATATTAGTGAATGTACATGTGGCAGAGTAAATTATGATGGTATTTTTGAAATGTCTCAGTTGAAGTAATGCTCGAGGCAAGAATATGCTAAGAATTGCTGATGGGCTGAGAGAAATGTTTACTTACTGTAGACATTTCTACTGTCTGTTCACTTTGAATTTGAAGTGTCAAAGAAAAGTTCAGTTTTAAAAGGCAGCCATTAGCTTGAAGTTGAGTATCTGACTGACTGAGAGAGAATAGACTTAGAAATATTTCATGTACTTTTGCTATCAATACATTATAATTGTTTTTAATGTAGAGATGTAGTGTGTGAATTGACTTTTATTTCTACAAATGTTTGAATTAAGCTGCTCACATTTAGTGTGCTAAAACTAGACATTTTTATAAGCTGTAATTATTATAAATATATAAACGCAGGCAGCAAGGTCCGGCACATTGCGGTCAACATTAAGAGTCAAGACTATGCTAGGAATGCCAACCCTTAGAACACAGTCAGCCAACCATGACTATTTAACAAAAGACTGAATTACGCTCGAGGGTAAGAAGGTACTCGAAGACAGTCTACACATTTCTTAGGGTAGGTCCGTCATCGAATTGGGAAATAATGTGAGGGCAAAGAGAATGACACTTAGACTGACGAGATAGTTCAGCTAGGGCCAGTTATCTTGGACCAGTAACACTTGGGGGAAGGAGGTAATTAGTGACGTACCCCAGGATTTGACTTAGTCACTCCCAGACCACGAAAGACAAAGACCCTGTCGTGGCTATAGTGTATGATTGCAGGAGCGAAGAAATTGAGTGTGGAGAAATAATTATTAAATATGAATTTTATCACACGTTAAAGCAATCAGAGACACCATACCCATTCACAAACTGGATGGCGATAATAGACAGACTTTCTACATCAGAACAGTCATCAAAGCTATTGGTGTTTCAAGCAGTCTTTCGTTAAGAGCACCTGTATAGATTAGAAATGGAAGACTCAGTTGCTGTTGTTTATAAATCACCATCCTGGATCAGATCACATTTGCAGTGAACACGTTTTCAATCAGCTGGAACATGTTTACATTTGCCATACCTCCATCCTTTTTGATTTCTGAAATTCTGTTGAAGCTCAAACTGCCTGTAATCTATACTGATTATAAAAATTCTGTTTAAACTCAAACTGCCTATAATCTATACTGATTATAAAAATTCTGTTTAAACTCAAACTGCCTATAATCTATACTGATTATAAAAATTCTGTTTAAACTCAAACTGCTTATAATCTATACTGATTATAAAAATTCTGGTGAATCTCTTGTAGTATGTACAAACTATAGTGATTATTTTGACAGCCCCTTTTAAATGGCAAAAGGCTTGAAAAAGCATGTTGCAACATATATTAGAAATTCTGTGAAAATTGCAATAGTTTTTCTCTCGAGTTCAAGACTGCTAGTTCTGACACTATGAAGGATGTAGTTTAAAACTCAATTAGTAACTCACATTACAACTGGTAGGTTTGATACGTTGACAGGTTATTAAGCAAAGCAGAACATTTGTGTCTCTGGTATGATCTGAGAAGCTTTAAACCCCTCGAATTGTCAGGTTTTGAACACCTTGAATTGTCAGGTTTTTAGCCCTTTGAATTGTCAGTTTTTGAACCCCTTTAATTGTCAATTTTTGAACCCTTTGAATTGTCAGGTTTTGAACCCATTGAAATATCAGGTTTTGAACCCCTTGAATTGTCAGGTTTAGAACCTCTTGAATTGTCAGGTTTTGAACCCTTGAATTGTCACGTTTTGAACCCCCTGAATTGTCAGGTTTTGAACCCTTTGAATTGTCAGGTTTTGAACCCTTTGAATTGTCAGGTTTTGAACCCATTGAATTGTCAGGTTTAGAATCTCTTGAATTGTCAGGTTTTGAACCTTTTGAATTGTCAGGTTTTGAACCCCTTGAAAATTCAGTAACAGCTCTATTTTATGTTGACCATTTGGTTCCTTAGAAGACAGAAAATTGACAATTATAATGATAAAGGGTTGTAGGGATCTACTTACAGATATATTTAGGTATTTTCACCAACTAGACAAACTCAGACGGAGATCTACTGACCAGTTGGCTATCATATGGAAGAGATCTACCCGGGTCTGCACACACTTTCTCTTTCTTTGACCTTTTCCTGGTGATCGCATTGCAGTATTTATATTTTAGAATATGTGAACTTCTGCAATCGAACGATTTTAAAACCATGTAAAAAGTGGATCAGTTTGTATCCTGCTTCAAATTCCCTGCGTGCATGAAATACGATTTCAGCCACGCAGGCCATGTAATACACCTTTTATTCATCATTTCTGTTTCTTTACAGGTACGGCGCTGAATCCGGTGAGAGCACTATGGTAAGTGAAGATACGTGTGAATATCACTAACAGCCGTTTTTTATAAATTGCAAACATTACAGTCATACCTATTTATCCTGAATGCGACTAACACTTTTTACCCTCAATGCAGCTATGGTCGTGTTAATAGTCTATCCTTAGCTACAATATCTTTTCAACCAGAGAAGCTAAAAGTAAATTGCTTGCACACGCAATAAGAAAACAAATAAGTTCTGAAATAGTAAGTTTGTGGAGAAAACTTTACTTTCCACAGCTGACAAGTAGATTAAAATGGATCAATTCAGTGTTAGTGGTCTACAAGGATGGGCGTAATGCCTACATAAATTATTGCTACCAAAAGATCAAAGATAAAAGTATTAGTGTGATACTAAATCAGATAGTGTCCTGCAAACATCAATATTAGTGTGATACTAAATCAGATAGTGTCCTGCAAACATCAATATTAGCGTGATACTAAATCAGATAGTGTCCTGCAAACATCAATATTAATGTGATACTAAATCAGATAGTGTCCTGCATAATTCAACAGCAATAATCTGCGTAGGTCACCTCTAATGTCCAATACTGATCATCATTAGCGTCCTTTTTAGATTACGCTAGTTGTTGTATGACACACAGATTAATCTATATTCAGGCTTGAACACAAATCCACGTATACATGCTGAAAGAAGTAATCGGCTCTGGTTATTCTGATAGTGATAGTCTGGTATCAGTTGTGATCACCATTTGACTCGTCACACCCCATGTAACAAATACTGCGAACAAACAAACACTAAAATATGTTAAGTTACATTTGTGCTATACATTACCGTACGACACTGTGCTACAATTATATGTAACAACATAGCAACATTAGCGCGGGAAAAGAGTTTAGGAATATAGCAACATTAGTGCAGGAAAAGAGTTTAACAATATAGCAACATTAGCGCTGGAAAAGAGTTTAACAATATAGCAACATTAGCGCTGGAAAAGAGTTTAACAATACAGCAATATTAACGTGGGAAACTAGTTTAACAATATAGCAATATTAACGCGGGAAACTAGTTTAAGAATACAGCAATATTAACGCGGGAAACTAGTTTAACAATACAGCAATATTAGCGCGGGAAACTAGTTTAAGAATACAGCAATATTAGCGCGGGAAACTAGTTTAACAATACAGCAATATTAACGCGGGAAACGAATTTATCAGTATAGCAGTATTAGCGCTGGAAATGGTTTTAATATAAATAAATAAATAAATAAAACCAGCATCAATGGGTTTCTCGCCACAAGACTGTGATATAACAATAATTTATTTTCTTTAAAACTAAACAATCAAAATTGCATGGAAAAGATCAAAGAATGAAAAAGGACATTTTATAAGAAACAGAAAGCTAGTAGAAAGCTATAGAAAGAAATCAATTTTAGATAATCATGCCAACTCTCAGGAAAGTGATTTTAGTACTAATGTTTTACATAGATCAGTGCTAAACCTGTAACAATGTCCTACCAATTCGTGGAAGTATTCTACACAGATCAGTATGAATGTTCCTAATAAATCACTGCTAGTATCATGTACAGGTCAATACTAATGTCCTACAAGGATCGGACACTTTTAACTGAACCTTTTATTCTGTTTATTATAGATTGACCCCTTACAAGCGGCTTGCCAAGTGCTGAAAGAACTACTGCCCAAGACTGCAACAAAGATAGCATTAGTTCAGGCTGTAAAGGTAGAGTGTAACTGAAATAGTTTTTATTTATGAAATGGTTTTCACACTTAAGATTGAATCCTTTCCAGTCATTTCTGAAGTATATGAAAAATGTCACATGGTCATTCAATATAAATCAAATGTGCAGTTATATATTAGGTTGATGAATCGTATATTAGAAATTAAGTTCAACATGGGCAAATTCACCAAAATTTTAATAAATCTTAGACATTCAGTTCAATATGGGCAAATTCACCAAAATGTTAATAAATCTTAGACATTCAGTTCAACATGAGAAAATTCACCAAAATGTTAATAAATCTTAGACATTCAGTTCAATATGGGCAAATTCACCAAAATGTTAATAAATCTTAGACATTCAGTTTAATATGGGCAAATTCACCAAAATGTTAATAAATCTTAGACATTCAGTTCAATATGAGCAAATTCACCAAAATGTTAATAAATCTTAGACATTCAGTTCAACATGGGCAAATTCACCAAAATGTTAATAAATCTTAGACATTCTGTTCAATATGGGCACATTTTCACCAAAATGTTAATAAATCTTAGACATTCATTTTAATATGGGAAAATTCACCAAAAATGTTAATAAATCTTAGACATTCAGTTCAACATGGGCAAATTCACCAAAATGTTAATAAATCTTAGACATTCAGTTCAACAAGGGCAAATTCACCAAAAAACGTTGATAAATCTTATATTTTGGGGCATTCAGTCCAACACGGGCAAATTCACCAAAATGTGGATGAATCTTAGACGTTCAGTCCAAACGTATGCAAAATCATCAAACTGTGGATGAATCTTGTTTTAAATTCAATTCATCGTGTGCAAATTCACTAAAATGTTATGAATCTTGCATTAGACATTCAGTACAACAAGAACACATTCGCCGTAATATAGTTTTGAGTAAATAAACACCAAAGTTTCAGCAATAAATTGGCAAATGTTACTTCTAATCAAATTGAATTGAGGGAAAGGAGGGGGTTAGAGAAATTCTCCGCCTTATATTATCATATTGACTTAGATTATTAAGGATCTCTAAAGGTAAACTGTCAGCTTTGGGTTAAACCCTAAAATAAAGTACAGACCCAGCTTTCTGATTTCACAGAAATAAAACTAATATTTTCTTAATTCCTGCTGCTGTCAATGTTTAATTTTATTAAAATGATATAACATCCAGTGTTTGAATGAATGTTACATTACTATTGTTTCCTTATAATGTATTGTAGTGAACTCATTTTTCAAGTCCATTCTCGTATGAAAGCATTGCACACATTTTATATGTAACCTCTCCTTTATTTATGTGAAGATAAGTTAAAGGGACAGTACTATTTTTTTGTCTTGTAGGCAGCACAAGTTGCTGCAGAGGGGACAGCGGATAAAAATGAATATTTTGAGTATAGCAGAAAGGCAAAACCAGACCCGGGAGCTATTGCAGTAGCATTGTGGATGAAAGCAATTTTGTACGAGTACAAGAGGTACGGCAAATGACAAACATACTTAACAATTCAATCCGAACATAAGACTCTTTTAACCAGCAAAAGAAATACTAACATCCTTTGTTAGGAATGGACCAATCAGCTTAATGTCAACAATTCAAACACAAACAACACGTACTACCAGCAAAGGAATGTGAAAGTAACTTGTTAGGAATGGACCAGTCAGGTTAATGCCAAACAACACGTACTACCAGCAAAGGAATGTGAAAGTAACTTGTTAGGAATGGACCAGTCAGGTTAATGCCAAACAACACGTACTACCAGCAAAGGAATGTGAAAGTAACTTGTTAGGAATGGACCAGTCAGGTTAATGCCAAACAACAATGTACTAATCAAATCAGCAAAGAAACCTTACAATAAATAATTAAGAAATGACAAATCAACGTGATACAAAGAATGAGAACTCAAGTCAGCACACAAACAATATTAGCGTAAGGTATTTGCAATTGATCGAGATAAAGTAGATCATCAACCAAAATATCTGAACGTATTTGATTGCCTTTGTCCATCGCGCAACCAGAGCGTAGGTGGGAGGAAAGCATTCGTGACTTCATAAACCTACCAGATCGTAGATCCTTAGGATTAAATAACAGATTGAAAGTTCATGCCGAGTTATCCGCCTTTTGTCAGGAAGTCAACTGCCTTAGTACGCTCTTGTTTTGGTATGCTTTTGATGTTTTATTCTCCAGGACAATGCAGTTATTCTGAAGAGTGTTAGATTTATTAATTCCACATAACGGAATATTTCCATTCACTGCTGTCTTCTTTTTTTCTATCACTGGGTTATGGTAATGTGAATTTTCCTTACTTTTGATTGGTCGGTGCCGTTGAGTGTATTATTATATTTTTCATCGACTTGCTAGTATCCTGACTATTTTGGCCACGCTTGTAAAGCAGAATGGAATCATGGAAATTTAGCATTAGTTTTGTACATGAAAAAAATTACAACTTTAAAATTTAATCTGAAGCTATCAGACATTTCCTAATTCTACGCATTATTCTTGTATAATAATAGAACAAATAAGATGGAGAAGACATGGTACAATTCCTACCTGTCTGATTTGTCCATCAAGTAATGAGTTTCACTATTTACACACATTATAACGGACATTTAGGATGGCATTAATGAGAGGAGGAGGGATAAATCAAACATTGGATCAGCTGGATAATATGCTAGAGGTCATAATCCCTGGACAAACCACGGACAGGATATAGCTTCCATTACCCCTCCACCCACCCACCAAAGAGGGTCAACGTCGATCTAGATTCGGTTTGCGAAAGGATTCCGACACAACACAGATTCCTCTATACTGGAATGTTTTAGTAAACTCGCTTTGAAACGTGGGACCGTACTCTTTATCGAGCCGTCCTGTTGATGAGTACATCGAGCAGTGATAAGAACTATCTACATTTTCTTCTTCGACTTAGCAGGGAAACATCTCTTAGTAACACAATTTTATCTTTTTACCATCCTAGTGGAAACATTCCTGTTTAACTTCATTTGTGGAATTTCATTTACCAGAGTTTCTTCCTCGCAAATCTCGGACTGCTCTTACGCCATAGGTGAGTCTTGTCTAGCCAGCACCGCAAAAATAGTTATTCAGTTTTTCGAAAGTGGCAGAATAACGTCCTATAAAAGTCTGTTAAATAATAAGTCTTTACCTAAGCACAAGAATAATGAAGTTGATATTGCATTAGTAAGCATAGCCGATTTTATCGATCAAACACTGTCGGTCTTTGCTTGTGGATTCAATTAGGTAAGGCGTCAGAAAAAAAGAATACATCACAGCCTCTATTCGATCGATCGAGAGAGAGAGAGTGTGAGAGAGAGATGATGTATATATATGAAAATCTATTCATTTCTCTTTAGCCTGGGTTTTGCGAATAGAATTTGAATTTGCTAAACTCCAGTCGTGTTCAACCTCTGGAGAAGAAATGATTTTTGAAGTTTGGGAGGGAGCTTACTGCAAGCGGTGGATAACTCGGAATGAACTTTCGATTTATCTCATATAACCCTACTGTGTGATGGGCTTTGCATTGAGATTGTTTTTTTCTCCTCCTATTGTCTGCGACTCGGAATTAGTCCAAAAATCCCTACTTAGAAAACTACATTCCTTTGGTTCTTAGTAATATATGGAATATAGAAATTAGTTTCCCCGACAGTGTATTAGTGATGTAAGAGATAAACTGTTTATAATGATTATATGAAATAGTCAAGTAACTGGTTTTCACAGAGAAGTCAATGCAGACATTTTATACTCTGCTCCAACACTTGCAATAATTGAAAAGAAATTCAGGTATGGGGATGAGCACAAATTTCTTTAGAAACTTCCACAAGATCTCACATATTCTTATAATTAAAGATTTTAATCATTTTATACTATTAAACCAAGCTGTTAAACAAACTGGTTTTGAAAGGACCCGTCAGATTGCTGCAAACATTTCAAACAATTAGTTGAAACGAAAAACCATCAAATATCCAAGGGCATGTTAATTGGAATTATCTGAATGGATTCCTTTTCATCCTAGTTGCTCCACTTCCTTTGCTGGTAGAAGATTTATACATAACTTAAATATTAGAATATGGTCTAAAAAAGAAATTTTCAAATAAAGCCGAAACAATCTGGTTTTTAAACGTGTCATTTTGCAATTGTCAGTAAGTAAAATATTTAACTTTGGAGCATTTGTTGTTTTGATTTTCATGTGATTGTCATATTCTAGTTTATATGTGACGAGTTTTAAGAGTGAAATATATTTTTGCAACTTGGACTCTCACCCCCCCCCCCAACAAAAAAAAGATCTCACACATGCCATCTGAGGATCACCACTGCAGACCCGATACCGCTTGTTGGAACATGTAAGCTTCTTATGTTAATAGATTTCCAGATGTGGTTATAACACGATTAATTACAGCCACAGGTCATGACATAATATAATATTACAAAAATTAATACTCTGCACAATAATTATTCAAAAAATTATAATTGCATATGTACAATCGAATTTGCTCCATAAAAATATGTTCACTCATCAGAGAAACTGCATGATTCCATGTCATTAAAAATTACGTATTGATGAGAGCGTATATGTGGAATTGAACATGTTAATCAGTGACTGTCATGTTCATTGGCAAACATCCACAGTGTAGATCTGACTGTCATCATGGTCATTGGCAAACACCCGCAGTGTAGATCTGACTGTCATTATGGTCATTGGCAAACATCCGTAGTGTAGATCTGACTGTCATCATGCTCACTGGCACACATCCTCAATGTAGATCTGACTGTCATCATGCTCATTGGCACACATCCGCAGTGTAGATCTGACTGTCATTATGTTCATTGGCACACATCCCTATTGTAGATCTGACTGTCAGCATGCTCATTGGCAAACATCCGCAAAATGGAGACCCAGAGGCCACGAATACTTTTTTCTTGTTGGAAGGCGAGTAGATTTAAATGTCTGTCGCTCGCCCGTACAACTCCAGTTAAGTAACACCTATGTGTGCTGAGTCAGAGGCGATTACTGGTAACATCTGTTTCAATGCTCATTAATGTCAAGCAATTCCAGTGGTGAACGGCTGTGTGTGAGGTTGGGAGGAGAAGAGAGCATTTAGAACTAGTTCAAAGAAAATAAATTAAAGAAATAAAGTTTCCGAAGAAACAGATACAGTAAAGTGTACCTCCTGACCTAAATACTAGAAGTAATCTAATCAGTGGACATGTGTCACTGTTCCAAACAACAATTAACATATCTGTATATCCAAATATGGAATAAAAGAATCTAAGAGAAGTGAATGAATAGTGACGTCATGAGACAAGGATATTTTTCTTCAAAACAGTCTGACAATTTTCTATAATTTAATAATAATAAATACCTGTAGTGCTTAAAGTCAACATGAGTAATAAAATTAATTGCTTTTTAAAAACTTTTTTCTCTTAATTTCTCATTTCCTTTTTTATGTTATTATGGGTAATGTCAGTTTATATTTATTTTGCATTAATTATAGACACGTGGCTTGCTATTTTCGTCAGAGCTTTTGACATCCAGCAACTATGTGTGCGTTGTGCGTACCTCAATGAATCGCATAGTCTGTGATCTATGACGTCAAAAAAGTGATTTCCCTATAGTGGGAAAGATAGCAAGGGAAGTAATACATGAAAAAATGTTAGGAGCAAGATGCATAAATATATTCCTATGACACTTTATAAAATGTCAACTGTAAATAATGCAGTTAGAAAATATTCTATTCGGAATGTGTGTGTGTGTGTGTTTGTTTGTTTGTACAAAGCCCCGCGTCTTGTTTGGAGGTCCTTAGTCAAAAGGTAAAATTTGTATCATTGCAATTTGCTTTTATTTTTTATGTGTGTTTGCTTTATAACTAATTACACAAAAGATTACCACAGTTTTGAGATTATAATTTTAGCTTGATGAGGGTCTTGATGAGGGTCTGCTATCATGTAATTTATAACACAATTCAATATCATTTAGCATCTACTTGCTTTGTGCATGTTAATGAATATACATGTTTTAGTTATTATGATTAAGTTATTAAATTAAGAAACTATATAAAAAAATATGTACAGAAAAAGAAATGAAAGATAAACATGAAAGAGAGAAACTGATTACTGATTGAAGGAGAGGAAAATGAAAAAAAAGTTAAATATTGAATGTGATTTTAAACAAGAGGTAGCATTGGCCCAGTTAATGATGATAAGAAAAACAGAGAGCTTGGCTTAAATCAACTGATGATACAGGAAGATAGCCTACACATAAGTGAGAGGGTAGTTAAGATTCAGGAAGTGAATATAAAATTTCATTTTCGATCTGTGGCGAAGTAAATTTACCTATCCCTATTTCTAAACTTAATTGTTATATAATTTTGTTAAATGTCAACGTGATCCGACCTTGGGTAGTGCTTATGATGATATTTTCTTGAATTGGAGTAAACAACTCAGATGGAGAATATGCTAGAAAATGCTGAAGCAATCCAAACCTGTTCCAAGTGGATGAGAAGTTTTTTTGACCAATAGTTTCACATTTGATCAAAACAACTTCATCACAATGGGGATGGACCTAAAAAAATATTATGCCTCCAAAATGGCACACATTTTGTATTGATGAATCTAAGTAATCAGGATAATGGAGGGAAAGCAAGGTTTTATTAATTCAAATTACAGCGTTTGATGTCATCAATCAAGTTAGGTAAGCCGTGTGTGTGTGTGTGTGTGTGTGTGTGTGTGTGTGTGTGAGTGAGAGAGAGAGAGAGAGAGAGAGAGAGAGAGAGAATCTTTATGAAGAAAAGATTAGCATATATGGTCTTGAAATCGTGTGAGTGGTTTACTAAAGAACTGACTATGTTTATCATGGAAATGACTAATGGCTCGACTAAGAAGGTGTCTGAAAGAGCAGGTAGTCACACTAAAAATCTTTTGTGGCTACAGACATAATCACTTAAATAAAAAAAAATGAAACTCACATATTGTTCCCTTGAAATTTTATGATTTCAAAGTCCTGCTTTATTTAAAGTCATGCATTATTTCAAGTCGTTTTTTTTATTTCAAGTCACGCATTATTTCAAAGTGTAATCGACGAGGAGGGATAAGTTTGACATAAAATGATTTAATGTTTCATGACCCTCACGAGTACAGTTAATAAAGTAGGGAAAACAACCCTCATGAGTACAGTTAATAAAGTAGGGAAAACAACCCTCATGAGTACAGTTAATAAAGTAGGGAAAACAACCCTCATGAGTACAGTTAATAAAGTAGGGAAAACAACCCTCACGAGTACAGTTAATAAAGTAGGGAAAACAACCCTCATGAGTACAGTTAATAAAGTAGGGAAAACAACCCTCATGAGTACAGTTAATAAAGTAGGGAAAACAACCCTCATGAGTACAGTTAATAAAGTAGGGAAAACAACTAGAAAATTTGACTTTCTGTCTCAACATAGAACATAAGATAATAATGTTGATGATGAAGATTTTGAAGATGTATTCTGTCACATTTCGCTGTATTCTGTCACATTTCGCTGTATTCTGTCACATTTCGCTGTTTTCTGTCACACATCTGTATTCTGTCACATTTCACTGTATTCTGTCACACCTCTGCATTCTGTCACATTTCGCGGTATTCTGTCACACTTCACTGCATTCTATCACATTTCTCTGTATTCTGTCACATTTCGTTGTATTCTGTCACATTTCGCTGTATTCTGTCACACCTCACGGCATTCTGTCACACCTCATTGCATTCTGTTACATTTCTCTGTATTCTGTCACATTTTGCTGTATTCGGTCACAACTCGTTGCATTCTGTCACACTTCGAGATGTATTCTGTCACATTTCGTTGTATTCTATAACACTTGTAATCTGTCACATTTCGCTGTATTCTGTCACACTTTACTGTATTCTATCACAGAGCTGAACTCTATCAAGTCGATCGGACGTGTGACTTTCCTAGTCACTCGGATTGCTATGTTTGATATAAATTAACCTAAAGACAATTTTCTAAATGATACTATAGAGAATTGTAAGGTTTATCCTACTGTATTTAGATTTAAAGCACATATTTATTTCTTCAACATAGAAGATGGAAGCCAAAGGCTGGAATACTTCATCTTCGTCTGAGAGCGTGGTGAAATAACTCGCACATAGTCCTGTTGTACACCGACTGTCCATGGGTTAACTTAATTATTGGATAGCATGCTGCTAAAGCATGAGAACTAGATAGGCATTGGCCGAGTTGTTTGACATGGGGTTATCTGCCCCTCCTGTAAACATGGAGACTTGCGATCAAGCAGAAAGCGATGTGCCTGTATTGATGTCTTATCTATTTACTTGTCGGAGGCATAAATGATTTTTAAGTTCCAGTTGGACCTGGTAATATAAATATATTTTGTATATGTTTTGTATACTCATATGCAATATTAAAAATAGAGAACTTTTTATACGTACAGTCACGTGACTGCTCATTCAGTCCCTCACTCCACCTAACAAATAAGCAAGCAATCGTTTCGTGTTGGCATTAAACAACTCAATGAGTTATTCACAAGTAAACATTTTTTAATTTCAAACTCAAAGACAAATGACAAAGAATAAAGATTTAAATTCATATTAATATTGTCATTATTATTGTACTTTAGTTTATATTGTTCAGACGATAGTACATTCTAGAATTGAAAATAGCTGCCCAAGTTTTAAACAATTATTTAAATACACCGACTAATGCAAACATATAGTTGCTTCGTTCTGTATTTAAAAGGTAAAGAATTCATTAAAAAAATTTAATTTAAAAACATTTATAAAATATATATTATTATACCTTAGCTGAACAGTAGGCCTTGCTATATTATTTTAAAGTTGACATGACAATTTATAATTAAAAATAGTTGACCAAGTTTGAAAAGTTTAATTACGAACACTAAAGAAAAATATTAAAAAATAATACTCACCCTCCACCTCACCCACCACCACCACCAAACAATTTCATAATAATTTTTCATGCAGAGAAATAAAACTATTTTAGTTTCACAATGGCCATTTTGTGTGTGGAAAATGTAGTCTGTGGCTCGAGAAATAAGACTTGCTTTTAGATGAGATAGTGCTCGTGACCTTGATCACGTGATACCAGTTGCATAATTTTGGAGACCCGCTTAATACAGTTTCCATTTTGGTTGGAGAATATTTGTACGAGTTGCATATTTTCGAAGAACAATTAAATCTTTGATTCAGTTGTCATATGATAGATGTTATCTATAAATTATTTGCATAGTAATCTCGCTTACTTTACAATTTTGACCCAGTTGTCATAGGATAGATATTAGGTATAGCTGCATAGTAATCTCCCCTAGTTTATTATCTTTGACTCAGTTGCCATGGGATATATCTTAGTATAGCTTCTCTGCATAGTAGTCTCCCCTAGTTTATAATCTGCGCCGGAACGTCGATGCACACAATTAAAATGTCATTTTGGTCATGTACTTCAAACTGCGCCACCAGGGACACCTGAAACACAACATACACAGGTTTAGATCTACTAGTAATGATACAGATACAGGCACATTAGATACGTGAAAGAGAAACAGGGATACTAGTCACGTGATGTAGATTCGGGCACACGAATTAAGTAATACATCTCCACCAGGAATATCCAGATAAATTTATAATGGACATGATGTCTTTTCATAAGTATCACTGAACGTCTTCCTACACCGAAATGGAAGCCATCAGAAAAGCGGAAGAATTCGTTGGTTATCTTCAAACAATGATACGGCAGCATCTTGAGTCGATCAGAGGAACATTTAGGTCATTAGATCGTTCAAACTTAAGTCTCAATTTTCAATCTTAAATATAGCTTTCTATGGCGAAGTATTCCAGTAGTACATTCTGCACCATATCGTCCATTTCTCCAGTGTATTCCTGTTTTTATAACACTACACTTTATCGTCCATCTCTCCAGTGTATTCCCCTGTTTTTATAACACTACACTTTATCGTCTATCTCTCCAGTATATTCCTGTTTATGTAATTCATCATATCTTCCATTTCGAAAGCTTGGTGTTTTCCACTTCAGAAACGATGATCAAGTCTACAGTGCATGTGTCCTCAGTCACTTCTGTCAGCCTTTTCCAAACTCGCATATTTTTTTTTTGTTTCTGTGAGAGTGATGGCGACTTCCGGCGTCACGTTCGTGACGCATTTCCGTGTGTGCGGAGACATGTTCTGCTCCCATGCATTGGCATACATGCTACCGGGCTACCGAAATAACAAGTAAGAAAAAAAACGTTACTTGTAGGTTAGCCAGCACCGCAGATAATAGAACCTTGAATTGACAGATATTTCTGAGTAATTTTGAGCTGATAGATTAGTGTTAGAATTTTATAGTTAAACTAGGCTTGTATAGTATTTTATTTCTTTAGGTAATTTATATATTTGTTGTTGTTGCTATGTATTTAGTAGGGTGGGAATTTTTACAGTATCTTCTCACTCTATTTATTAGTAAGTTGCTGTGATACTGTGTTAATATGAAATTTTCTTCTGGGTGAATGCATTAGTTAGGTAAGAATTAATAGCAGGTGAATGAATTAGTTAGATCAAAATTAGTAGCAAGTGAATGCTTTTATGTAGGTCAGAATTAATGAAGTGAATGCTTCATTTTTATTTTGAACTCCATTCCATGTGAGAGTGAATTAGTTTGATTACAAATATTATTATTAATAAATATATTTGTTTCTTATACTTTCTGCCATTTTTCTACTGTCATTTTAATTCTTTCTGTGTCTATATGAGTGTATGCGAGTGTAGGAGAATTCACAAAGACTATTTTGAATGTTCTTCATGGTGTGTTGAGTAAATATGTATGGAAAATCAAGAACATTCCTCCTGATGTTCTTGATAGCACATGTGAAATTCAGGATGATTCTCTACGGCATGCTTGGAGAGTATGTCGAAGATTCTGGAACAGTTGTGTAACGTTTCTCTACAAGGAACATGTGGGACCTCACCTAAATATGAAAGGCAGTGACTTGTTGCAAACTGCCTGACTGTGAAACACGTGCTGGCAACAGCTGCCATCTTTGAACAGGTTATGTGCTTTGACTTTAATTATTTCTCTGAAACCCTACTCTCATTTCCGTGATGATATCCATGAATATGATTATGTATTTAGGCTAATTGACTGCTTATGTCTATGCTAGGATAACTAAATGATTGTCAAGCATGAATTAAACATTGTTGTAAAATGATGCAAATGTCAAAGCTCTTTTGATTATATTCATAAGTTGTATATTTGAGTGTTGATTCAATACATTTATTGTTATAATTTATTGACTTTCTTACACATATTGATAACCATATGCTGGAGAAGAAAGTGGGTGAATGGGGGCTGACTAAATAGATTAAATGATGGATTTATCTTCTCATTTGGTAAGAAGTTTTCCACCTACGGAAATATTGTGTGATGGTAAATGCTTGTATTAAGTGTTGTGGAAGAGAGAAAATGTTTACAGCGCCCGCATGTCCACCAAGTGAGAGTGACGAGTGTCTTCTGGACAATTATTAATAACATAAATTACGATTCTCATTACTTTTAATTAGTTATGGGTGATTAAATAATAATATTAATCATAAGAATTAACTAAGTGACCTTAGTGTCTGTCTGTCTGTCTGTCTGTCTATCTATCTATCTATCTATCTATCTATCTATCTATCTATCTATCTATCTATCTATCTATCTATCTATCTATCTATCTATCTATCTATCTATCTATCTATTTGTCTGTCTGTCTATCTATGTATCTAAGCATATATTCCCATTTTCATTTCCAAGACTGTGATCATGACTGGATTTAACAATAAGCAAATTGCACACATAGCTGCGTTTTTACTGTTACCCTCCACACTCCGACAGCTGTTAATATGCTGCAAGAAACGTAAGTATTTATCAGCATTACGCTGTAAAAGTACTCCTATACTCAGTGTAACACTGTAAAAGTAGTCCTGTACTCCTACACCCCTATACTCACATAGTAGTGTTACGCTGTAAAACAAATGTTCTCTACTCAGTTATGGTGCGCTGTAAAAGCACTCCTACACTCCTATTTTCCTAGTGTATATGAACAACTTTAAAGATAACAATTTAGTTTATCTCGCTTGTCATGAAGAGAAATAATCCATAATTATTTGTATATTCCTTGAAATATTCAGCTTGAACCTACTAAGATAAAACTAATTCATACACTATTATTGTTGAGAAAGGGACAATTTTCCAATTTGTATGTTCTTGGACCCTACCAAACAATTTTCCAATTTGTGTGTTCTTGAACCCTACCAGATAATTTTCCAATTTGCATGTTCTTGGAACCTACCAAAGGATATTCTTTCTGCACATATATGGCATTCTTGTAAACAATGGATGACCCGCTTGCAATTGGGCAGACCATATCCTGGCAACCGTCAGTTGGCACAGGGAAGGGAACTTTGACTCCAAGAATAATTCCATAGACCACGTTCCTTGCAGAGGTTATATTGACGTCTAAGAAAAGAAAGCACATATTAGACACAACAGGTATTGTTGAAATGGCAATGACATATGAACATTACTAATGAAATGACAGCGAAGTAAATATTGTAAATATTATACACATCACTTTATGCTGAAATGGGAATTAAATCTATACGAATTAGACGTCTCAAATTAAGCTGAAAGGGGAGTGAAATATACACGATTTAGACATCTCACATTATGCTAAAAATGAAACGAAATGCGCAGAAATGAGTCATCTCGCATTATTCTGATATTACAGTAAAATGTGCACCATAGATATTTGTCAGTAGTTGGTGAAAGGAAAAGAAAATATAAACATGTAAAAAATGTCATATTAGTTGGAATAACAAAGAAATGCACACGTTAGACACGAGACATTACTGCTGAAATGACAAATTATTTGCATTATAGTGAAATGACAGTGTGACAGAGCAAATTTGCCTATCCCTAATTTAATTTTAATTGTTATTTAAATTTCTAAATTGTCAGAGTAACCTGAACTTGAGCACTCCTTATGACGGTATTTTTGAAAATGTCTGAGTTCAAGTAAACGCTCGAAAAAAGAATATTCTAGAAATGCTGATGTAATGCAAACTAGTGAGTAGTTTTTATTATCCAATAGTTATGATTTACGAGAACGAGACCAGCCGTCGCAAATTAATTATATAATGGTAGAGAGTTTCATCCAGTGACGTAAAGGTTCTAACCTCGAAAGCAGAAGTGTTTTGTGTTCAAAGCCTGCCGTGTTCACTGGAGTATTTCTCTATCGACTCTTACCCACTTTCTAGCATATGGCTTAGAGATCATCATCATCATCACCACCACCACCACCACCATCATCATCCAAATTATTATTAATAGTAGTGGTACTATCACTTGAAGCAATGTTCATTTGGGTATATACTATACAGGAAATACTGTACTTTTTCTAAAGTAACTGTCAGCTTTTCACCGTAGTTTGATTTTGAAATCCTTTGTAATGACCGAACATATCACAACGATATTAAGTTTTCATTAATTACTATATGGTCATCGATGGACTATCAGGTTTGTTCCGTTAAAATCTGTTTCACAACAGACTGTCGTTATTATTATTTATTATTCAATAATTTATTTTTGTTTCGAGTATATATCCTATCGAGTATTCATGCACTATGCATTTTCAATGGTAGCAGGTCCTATCCAGAGGCACAACCAATATGGTAGATTCTTTCTAATATGCTTTGGTATGTTATGGCTAATATTTTTCAGTAAACGCGACAATTTACTTTGATAAAGTGTGGGTATTACAATATTTGTTGCCATTTTACATCTTATATGTTAAAAGGTGTGATTTGGATGTTACAATTTCAATCGATTGGTTAATTATTACTACACTTAAACAGTGAAAGTCAATATGTGAACGTTATTAAATGCTATTAGTGTGAAACAGCTTGAGATTATTATTGCAATTAAATAATATGCATTAGTATAAAAGCGTTATTATTTAATTTTGAACGTTCTCAAATGTGAACTAAAACGGACACATATAGATTTTTTTATGACAAAATTAAAATTGATAGGGATGGCGGTAAAGTGTTTTACAAAGGGGTAAATGATATGGATGTGAGGTGGGAAGCTTAGCTTAGCTTAAAGTAAAACAATAATATTTTATTGTTATTTTGGGAAAAAATAATTTGCATATGGCCAATGAACAACTGTGCTCGCCATTTCCATCAATATATGAAGACTCAACTGCAATCGCTGAACTTAGTTTTGAATGTAACAAGAAAAAGCAATTATTTTGTTTTATTTTGTTTTCATATGTTCTCAAAGGTTATAATTATTACAAGGTCACGCGCTATCTAAAACCATTTGCCGCTCCCACCCCCACTCCCGCGGAGGCGAAATCCTAATAATCATCTCGATTGCAAGGCGTCTAAGACACTACAAGATCACGTGATTGAAACGAACTCACTGGCGACGAAATTGATGGCAACAGTGACATTCGTCTCTCGTTGAAACTGGCAGGGCTCACTGGGACATGGCGTCACGTCTACTGACTTTACGGTTCCTGACTTTGAGCCTGCAAATACAAACGTCACATTAACATCACACTCTGGTTACACGCACATACGTCTGCCAACATGAAATGGTCTGATAGGGACAGGTGGAAAAGTGTATGGTCAGAATTGGCATCGATTGGGTTAAATTCACTGGAATGAGGCCGCCTGTGATCAGTGGGAAATAAACAGAAGACTAACCTTAATTTTGTTAAATTACAATGCTTTTCCATTTTCCCGTGTCTCGACATTATTATGAAGTTTACACAATTATTTTAATAGGTAAATCTAATAAGATATGATGTGCACACACGAACACGCGTGCACAACTTTTAGCAATATTGTTCATTCGTATGCATGCACACACACACCCACGCACCCCCCCCCCCACACACACACAAAGCGCATTGTCATGATCACCATAATCAGTCAAGAAATTCTTTTTGCCTCGACTTAAAACAGAAAATAATTATTTAAGTGAAATATTTATAGCTTAGCACCTGCAGACAAATAAACGGAAATATCTCTTCCCGTTTTGAATGTCTTAATTCCGGTTATTCAAGGGAGCTAAGCTAAAACCAAAGGCCGATAAGTACGAACATAGAGGGTAGTTACCTCAGGTTTTCAAAGTAAAGAAGCCATCTTTTCCAACGGACGTCGGCCGCCCGAGTTCACAGACCGATCGTTAGTGCCCAGTGCCACTTACCAATGGGAGTTGGAAATTAAATGAGCAAAACATGAAAAAGTGTATCGGCCAGACGACATCGAAATCTTAGATATGTGATTTTAGATACATAAATATGAACGAAGGTGGGCAAGACATTGTTCTCACCTTAAGAAACAAAGGGTACACGTGACTTGCAAGTCACGTGATGCGAGGTAATTTGGCAAACCAAGAAGATCAAATATAAAATCACTTGTCAGGACACTTGAATGTGAGAAGACATCGTGAGGAAAGGAATAGTCAGTGAGGAGAGCACGAAGTTAGTTTTGTGAGAGTGTAACTCAAAACAAACATTGTAATAAGAAGAAAGAATAGAAAGGTTGTTTGCCGTCAAGTGAGAGATTGTGTGCAACCCTTTACGAGAAACGGTTTCAACGTTGATAGTAAACTTCTAATAGTGAAGAAATACTACTCAAGTTTTTGAAGCAAGAGTAAAACACATGCCAGTATGTGATACCAACGACACCTAGTAAATGGTTATGATTATAATTATTTAATTAATCATCCATAACTAATTACAAGTGATGAGAATCTTAATTTATGTTATTTTAATAATTCTCCAACAGACACCACTCGTCACTCTCACTTGGCGGACGTGCAGGCGCTATAAACGATTTCTTTCTTCCACAACATTAAAGACAAACATTTACTGTCATACAGTATTTCCACAACATTAAAGACAAACATTTACTGTCATACAGTATTTCCACAACATTAAAGACAAACATTTACTGTCATACACTATTTCCACAACATTAAAGACAAACATTTACTGTCATACAGTATTTCCACAACATTAAAGACAAACATTTACTGTCATACACTATTTCCACAACATTAAAGACAAACATTTACTGTCATACACTATTTCCACAACATTAAAGACAAACATTTACTGTCATACAGTATTTCCACAACATTAAAGACAAACATTTACTGTCATACACTATTTCCACAACATTAAAGACAAACATTTACTGTCATACACTATTTCCACAACATTAAAGACAAACATTTACTGTCATACACTATTTCCGTAGGTGGAAAACTTCTTACTAAAGGAGAAGATAAATCTATTTTTTCATCTATATTTAGCGAGCCCCCACAACATAAGGTTATCAATATGTGTAAGAAGATCAAAACATTTATTAAATCATCAATCAAATATACCTGTAACAAATACAATGAAAAAGATTGCTTGACTATTTCCAGAAAAACACATTCAAATAATTTTAATATCTAAACAGTCTTATATCCGAACATACAATTCAATAGATTAGTGTCAATACAAATAACAGGATAGTTCTTATCAGAGAACAGAAATGGAGTTATTAGAAATAAGTGATAATAGTTTCTATGTAACCTTTATAGGCGAAGTCATGCACTTTTCATAAAGTAAACACAAGTTAATTTTTTACATTATTACCGTTAATTCCATGTGCTTCTCTTCTGACGTTGTAGAGCACTGGTTAGCTGCAATTCTTCATTTCTCTTGAGGCAAACCTGGGTACCTCTTTGCCATATTAGCTCCCTCAAGCAGACAATAATTGTAGCAATTTCTAGTAACTTCTTTGTACCAATAATTGCTCAATGTAGTCAGCATACTTTGCCACAATACAAACGAAGTGCAGTGTATTCCTTACAATTACACACCGAGGTAGATACTCCTCGTGTCTACCACAGTCTCAGCAATTTATAATCAGTAAACCAGGAGATTCAGATAAAACAAGTAAGGGCTGCTTTTTCCTTATAAAATATAATCAGGGAACAAATGCTAAGTTTCCAGTTTATTTAGTTTTATATCTATTCTTTCTTACATTTAAGCTTCAACTTACAGTTTCCTGCAACAGTATTTATTAGCCCAATACACATACACATCATAATAAATAATACAGTATAATAGTTTAAGAACAGGTTCACTAGAAACAATATCAAGTGTTTAGCATACTACTCACGTGCATCTTAGTTAACAATTTGTAAAAATAATAGTCTACTCATATAATACATTTTTACATAAAACACAAGTATAACATATCAAAAGACCAAATAATGCATGAAATATTTCTAGGTGCATTCTCTCTCCATCAGTCAGTTAACTCACCTTTAAGCTAATGGCCGCCTCTCATGACCAGACTTCTTGCCACTCCAAATTCAAATGATTAGACAGCAGATTTCTTTACAGCAGGTACATTTTTTTTATCTCAGCTCATTGGCTGGTCTTGTTTTCATAAATCTAAACCATTGGATAATAAAAACTATTCATCCAGTTGGAGCTGGTTTGGATTGCATCAGCAATATATAGCATATTCTCAACTTGAGTTGTTAACTGCAGCAATAACACAAAAATACTATCATAAGAAGTGCCCAAGGTCGGGTCACTTCGACAATTTAACAATGTATATAACAATTAAGTCTAGAAATTTCGGATAGGCAAATTTAGTCCACCACACAGTATTTTATTGTTGTGCAGAAATACTCATCTTTGAGTGTGACTCGAGACATTGGGAGAATGGAACTCCATTAACTCTCGTGCTCATTGCTATCTCTCGCGATAGAGTAGCTGAGTACCTGTGCACTGATTGTAAAAGTGAGATTCTTTATTTGAATTTAGAGTAAGAAACAAAGCAAGACTGAACTGTAAGATTAATATACCGCAATGGAAGGTTGACAGATCTGTTATATCTGAATCGTGCAAGACTGTTGATCACTTCAGTATATCGGTTACTGAACTGGATAAAGTATAAATACTATTAGATGAAGATTAGTATAATAGAGTCAGAGATAACTGAGAGGCACCACAAATTTGACTGATATTTGAACAGCACTTCAAATTAATTCTTCAGACCTCTTTGTGCTAATTCCGTTTCATTTTCACTGTATGTAAAATTTATACTGTAATGTTTGTACAGTGCTTTTGTTATTTCTTCATTGATTAATATTCTCCATGGGGGCCTCGAACGACTATTCATCCAAATGTTAATGGACTATGAGTAAAGACCCTCCATATGGATACAGCTTGGTAGTGGTGTACACATACATACATTTACACATACACAACATCTTAATTGCATTTTCTAGTGGTATACTTACACACACACACACACAACACACACACAAACACACACACACACACACACACACACACACACACACACACACACACACACACACACACACACACACACACACACACACGATTTCTTACTAATAGTGTACATTGGTAGTAAATACACATACACACACACACACACATATATATGCACATACATACTCATGCGTAACTCAGATCTATTATTATTTTTTCAAGGTAAGCATTTCAGGTATTTACTCACCGCAGTCTCTGTAGACAACAATGTCTGAAGACACCGTACAAATGACAACAGCAGCAAGAACGACTTTCAGCATGTTAGAATTTTTTTCAATTACCTGCTCTTGTTTGTCTCTGTAAAGCGGACTGAAATGCTATCTTTATAGCTGTGTTCTAATCACAAGGAGCGGGCTTTCGATTTTTAAAGGTATAACTGCCTTTCTTTCTTCCTATGATTAATTAATATCCTTGACCCTGTAATCTACTACCGTGACCCCAACCACTACGTAAACACGGAGATAAACTGAATTACATTTGCTGGGCATGCAGGTGCACTGGTATTGAATGCATATAAAATTTTGCTTTTGAATGTGACCTTGATATTTGCACATTTGGAAGAAAGAAATGTTACTGACCAAATAAAATACAAAATTTATAGCAAAATAGAGATACATGGACTATGAGTATAGACCCTCCATATGGATACATTTGAATACAGTGTCATGTATCCTATTACTCCAGTGCCTACATCTGGTTAAGTGGTCCTATAAGAAGCGTGTATGAGAGGAACCAATAGAGTAACTAATATATGTTTTTTAATTTATTTGCGAGAAAATACTCAACATTCCAACTCCCGGAAATGTCGTTGTTTATGAAGTAACTGTTAGATGCGCGATTTGTAGACATACCACGTTTGATCAGAGACTAAGATATTATACACCTTGATGGTGATACATACTGATGGCAGGTGTTTTGGTGGCTGAATTACTCCATTTATAATCAGCGCGCACTGCATTGTTGCTAATGCAGGGGGCGCTTCCGGCTTCCGCGTGGGGGAGGGGGGGAGTGATTGGGGAAAGAAGTGTGCTATATGCTGTTAATTTTTACAACACTATCTTGCGCTGGCAATGATATACAATAGTTAGAAGCCATAGTGCAGCTGGTGATAGTCATATTGATAATCACAATAAATTATTTTTTAAAAATAAGTTCAATACAATTAACAAAAATGTGACGCCAACGTCACTTTTTAAAAAATGATTATGATTATTATTATTTAATTAATCATTCATAACTAATTACAAGTGACGAGAATCTTAATTTACGTTATTAATATTCTCCTGCAGACACAACTTGTCTCTCTTACTTGGCGGATATTGATAACCTTACGTTGGAGAAGAAAATGGGTAGATGGGGCTTGCTAAATATAGATTAAAAGACGGATTTATCTTCTCCTTTAGTAAGACGTTCTCCAGAAACAGAAATATTGTGTGATGGTAAATGTTTGTCTTTAATGTTGTGGAAGGATAAAACGTTTACAGCGCACGCATATCCACCAAGTGAGAGAGACGAGTATTGTCTTCTGGAGAATTATTAATAACATAAATTAGGATTCTCATCACTTGTAATTAGTTATGGTGATTAATTAATTAATTAATTAATAATAACAATAAAAATAACTATTAACTAGTATGGTGTAGGCACCACATATTACAATTAGAGTTTATAAATATTTAAGTATCATAATCACGACCTTGTAGTGTGGTAAGAGAATTTTCGTTTTGAATCTTATGGTATTATGGTAGTTATTTGGATTGGTGATATGAGAAAACTATGTTGAGTTTATAAGAGAACACTGAATGTTTCTGAGTGAACTCTAAAAGTACTTTGGTAGAGTTAGTCTGCAACTTGACTGAAGCTGTTCAGCTTGTTGGTTTTATAGTCACTTAACTTTGGTTCCATATATATATATATATGGTTGCACATGAGGTCAATTGAAATGAACCTCTGGCCATGAGCCATTCCATTCTGGTATTGCTTCGCGGCTCAATGCTCATCAAAACCACATTCAGACTAAGTGGCATCCAAGATACAGTGCATATATACAGTAAAATATACAGCGGATGATTTCCTTCTGAGGATAACCAGTGATAACGTTAGTGGTATCAACATTCTTTGCTAACACCTCGAGCCAAAAATGCATGTTGCCTCAACAGTCAGCTGCATTCGACTAATAATTTACAGGTGCCTTTTGGTACATTCGTTCACGTGGCAGAGCTGCACTTTGATTGGTTACTTTCGTGAATTGTCTGAAACACATTAAGGTATTTTCCAGCCTGGGGATAGGGGTCAGCCTTCCTAGAAGGTAGGTGTACTTGTAGTCTATTTTAAGAGGAGGGGTGGGTGTGGGCTACATAAATCATTCTGTGACACAAGAATAGGTATAAAATTTTATTGTTGATGTTAAACTAATGAACTAATAAATTAAGAACTATAATTTTAATTCATATATATTGCTTTCTTCCTTTTATTTACTTGTTAATTGATACTCACACTGCCGGTTGAGCACAAAATACAAAGAGCTGTGATTTTGTACTTAGACAACAAACAAACAAACAAACAAAATAAACAGAAACAATTCATGAAATACCAACGTCTTTTTATTTCTGAAAAATACTGTTGTGAAATAATCAGGTTTCGGACGAAAGCTGTTGTATTACTATTCACTTGGAATAATGAATATTTTACACATTAAAATGTAATAAATTAGTAATGTTCCAAGCTATAAAAAAGATTGAATCATTATGGAAATAACTGCACTGTTGCAAAAATGTCATTATCTTCATTGTAATATTACTATAATAGGGTCTTGTAGTTAATCCTACACATTAAAGTGCATACCCAAACCTACAATGTGTCTTGTAGTTAATCCTACACATTAAAGTGCATACCCAAACCTACAATGTGTCTTGTAGTTAATCCTAAGCATTACGTGCATACCCAAACCTACAATGTGTCTTGTAGTTAATCCTACGGATTAAGTGCATACCCAAACTTGCAATGTGTCTTGTAGTTAATCCTTCCCATCAAGTGTACACCCAAACTAACAATGTGTCTTGTAGTTAATCCTACGTATTAAGTGCATACCAACCTAACAATGTGTCTTGTAGTTAATACTTCCCATCAAGTGTACACCCAAACTAACAATGGGTCTTGTAGTTAATCCTTCCCATCAAGTGTACACCCAAACTAACAATGGGTCTTGTAGTTAATCCTTCCCATCAAGTGTACACCAAAACTAACAATGGGTCTTGTAGTTAATCCTTCCCATCAAGTGCATACCAACACTTACAATGTGTCTTGTAGCGAACTCTACACATTAATTGCATACCAACACTTACAATGTGTCTTGTAGCGAACTCTACGCATTAATTGCATACCAACACTTACAATGTGTCTTGTAGCGAACTCTACGCATTAATTGCATACCAACACTTACAATGTGTCTTGTAGCGAACTCTACGCATTAATTGCATACCAAAACTTAACGACAGCATTGTCGATGCCCCAAAATAAATTCATTTAATATATTTACACACCGTGATAAGTCTCATGTTTTGAGATCATAGACTTGAAAAGTTATCAGAATAATTACTGCACAATTATAAAACTTTAAAAAACTCAGAAGCGATTGAGTAAGCAACACAACAACAATAAATAATTATTAGTGCAGCCTACTTGAGGTTCTACCACGAGTCATGCATGTAGTGAATGAGAACACAGCTGAAAGTACTAATGAAGTGTTTACTACTAGTGATTGAAATGTGTATAAGTAAAATGCAGTGTTATAATAGCTACGTAGACTGTTTCACTGAAGGCAAAAGTAGTATGTATAGAGACTCAGGAGCTTGCTGCTGCTATTACCATTACTGCTACTATCCGCAATCCATCAATGAAACAAATTAGTCAATAAAACAACAGGTCAATGAAACAACCAGTCAACGAAACAATCAGTCAGTCAAAAACCGAATTATTGCTTCTGCTGCTGCTGCTACTACAAATGTTGTTATTCTGTCCACTACAATTCAAATTCTGGCAATCAAAATCACTCACTCAGCCATTCGATTGATCGATTGCTCTCCCTTTTCCGGTAATTAAACATCCAAAATTGGAAAACTATTTTTGATTTTAAATTAG
Source organism: Sinotaia quadrata (assembly GCA_028829895.1). Taxonomy (NCBI): domain Eukaryota; kingdom Metazoa; phylum Mollusca; class Gastropoda; order Architaenioglossa; family Viviparidae; genus Sinotaia; species Sinotaia quadrata. Next base: position 84,088,255 of record CM054177.1, read on the forward strand.
AGAGCATTTCTTATGAAAGTAACTTTTGTTTTGTAGTAACATTTCTTGAGTCACCATAAACGTTCGTGTGTTGCAGGATTGCAAGATTGCAAACAGTCTATAGCGGTTCGAGAATGTAAACTCAACTGCTAACAGTTGTTCCAGACACCTAGTAATAGAAGGCCAAGACATTCTCAGATACTGACGAAAAACATAAGTGCACATTACTGAATACGGCAAATCCAGGAAATATTTGTCAGTTTAAGGGTTAAAGTTGTTGCAGTTCTAGCTAGACCTTCAAGGGGAACGTTCAATTACTAAAGTCATGACATTATTGTCATTTTTTTTGTGGCTGTGCTTTCTGGAACATTCCTACGACCTTTCCACACATTTGTACTAATTTGACTAAGGGCAAGGCCTTTGAAGATCGTTTAAATTCACAGGTTCATTAATTAAACGTTTGTGTTCTGCACACTGTGTAGTCACCGCTTATTTAACCTAATTTACGATTTGAGCCGGGACATTGATACACACGATCAAGTTGTCGTCTTGGTCGTGTATTTCATACTGTGCGACCAAGCTGACCTGAAATAGAAAAAGCACAGGCATTAGTTGTATCGACTGACAAGAAACGGTCTTGATATCGGTATCATCGATAAAAGCGACTGACAGTCTCCTAGTAACCATAATTTGAAATGTCACAATTTTAATGGCAGCCAAAAGACTAGTCTAAATCTCTCACGCTGTAATATTTTCAATATTGTGATGGTAACAAAATGTAAAGTTGAATGTCTGCAATAAGAAACCATTATTGTCCATAAATAATAAAGCTATGTACATTGTCATGACAACCAAAAATAAAGTGAATGTGTACCGTAGGGAGCCATTATTGTCCAGTTAATACAACTATCTTCATTATCTTGAACACACATTTATTCTTCATTAACATAACTATCTTCGTGTCTATGACAACAAAGAACCTACCAAAGGATAAACTTTCTGGATGAAGATTGCATTTGTGTAGGTGGTCTTTGACCCAGGCACAACTGGACACGGCATATTGTTACATGCGTTATCTGGAACTGGGAAAGGAACTTTGACCCCCAAAATAATGCCGTAGACGACAGTCCTGGCAGAGGTAATCGCCACATCTGCATAAAGATGATACAAATAGTTCACATGAGATGACTATGAAATAACCATGAAAAATATGCAAACATTATTAAATGAACTATAAAATGATTGTGAAATTACTATAAAATGATTATGAAATTTCTTAAAATGATTATGAAATGACCTTAAAATGATTATGAAACGATTGTAATATTATTATGAATGACTATAAAATGATGATGAAATGACTATAAACTTCAAGTATGATTACATACAAACATATGATAGAAGCACAGTTAGTAAGACTAAACTACTGCAAGTGTCTATAATCAAGACTAATTAATACAATTATTTAAAATAATTTTAAATTAAAAATACCATTTAAGTTTCAAGAATACGATCCACCTCATAATTTTCAAAGCCGTGATTAATACCTGAAAGACGGTAAATTATTTTATTTATTCATTTAAAAGAAATAAAGCGAACCAAAAGTGTGAAAAGTACGTTTCGAAAATAGGCCCTTCTTAATGAGAAAAAGAAGTAGTATACATGAACTTTTAAAAAATAAATATGTATGTCAATTTGACTGCTGATGTCTATGCTAGGATAAACTGAATGATTGTCCTGCATTAATCAAACATTGTTGTGAAGTGATGTAAATGTCAATACTCTTTTGATTATATTCATTTGTTGTATATTTTATTATTGACTTAATAAATTTATTGGCCTTCTTACACATATTGATAGCCATATGTTGGAGAGACAGTGGATGCTTGGGGGCTTGCTAAATATAGATTAAAATGGATTTGTCTTCTTCTTTGGTAGGAAGGTTTCCACTTATAGTAGAAATACTATATGATGGTAAATGTTTGTCGTTAATGTTATGGAAGAGATAAAATGTTTACAGCGCCTGCATATCTATTAAGGAAGAGTTGTATCTTCTGGAGAATTATTAATAAAATAAATTAAAATTCTCATCACTTGTAATCAATTATGGATGAATAAATAATAATAATCATCATAACCAATAACCAGGCAGCGTCGTGCCACAGAGAGTAACTAAAGGTAGCATGAATGAGTGGTGTGTTTTTTGTAGAATACTCACGAAATGAATATGTGGCAGGGTAAATTTGCCTATCCCTATTTCCTGACTGAATTGTTGTAAAAAATGTTAAATTGTAAGTGTAGCCCTACCTTAGTCATTCCTTATGAAGGTACATTTTAAGTGACAGAGTTGGAAGTGAACAACCTGAGTTAAGAAATACTAGAAATTGCTGATGTAATTTTATTTGCCCAATGGTTAATATTTACGAGAACGAGATCAGCAAATGGGCTGAGATCCAAAAGTTTACTTGCTGTAGAAAATTCTATTGTCTGAACACTTTAATTTGGAGTGGTGTCTGTTGGAGAATTATTAATAACATAAATTAAAATTCTCATTACTTGTAATTAGTTATGAATGATTAATTAATTAATAATCATCATAATCATTAACTAAATGGCATTGGTGTCCCAGAATAAATGTATTTGTATGGCATTTTTTAAAATAATCACTGCGCTCGCAATACCAAGTGCGAAACTTAAAACAGTAAAAGTATTTATTTATATTTAAATTTTATTTGAAAGCTTATTGTTAAAAGATCATAACTGATTAGGGACTAGCTTCACCATCTCTCAACAAAGAAATTCTGAAGATTCTTCCCGAGAATGGAATTATTGAAAAGGGTACTTACTTGCGATGAAATCAATGGTAAAAGAAACATTTGTCTCCCTTTGGAATTGGCACGGTTCTGTGGGGCAAGGCGTCACGTTTACTGACACTACGGTTCCTGACTTTGAACCTGCAAAACAGTCACGTGTCTGATTATACTGAACATTACATTGTCATATACCGCTGTTCACATTTCTGATTACAGTGAACATTATCACTTACTGGACACAAAAAGAAAGGACACAAACAAAATAAATTAACGAAACAGAAAGGACACAAAAAGAACAACAAACAAACAGATCCTCGATTTCCAGTCATATACAAATAGAAAATGCTGACATAGCAGGAACATGCGAGTGGACATATTTCTGCTGAACCTTCTCTGTCTGGAGTACTTTCCCCTTATCCCGAGTTATAACATCCTTGTCATCTCTGTATTTATTGGCTACTCTAAGATATGTCTTAGTCATGCGTCCCGTTTGATCAGGACGAGTGAGATTCTTTGAAACTGTGTCGTGTGAAAAATACGAATTTATAACTATCCATTTCTTCGGGCTAACTAATGACGGCTTATTGCACAAATGACTGAAAGTTTCACTCAATCCATCTGGAAAATCAAGCATGTCGACAGGTGACACTCCCGAGTAGCGAAAGAAGACGGTGGGTGCGCTGTGTCGGTAGTTACGTAACTCTATGTGGCTGTTAGTCGGTGTCATTTACCATACGCCCAATCGACCAGTTCGGCTATTTACTTTAGTGAATGGAACAGTAAACATGGCGGCGAAATACAGTTACTAGAGAGAAATACAAGCATGCATATAGAGTTTTAGGATTGAGAAATTTATTTTTTTGAAGAAGGGATGCTGACGTCACTGCACATCTATCTATCTATCTATCTATCTATCTATCTATCTAGCACAACAGAGTATATTAATTTTATGTTATTTTGACTTTTCAATTTAGAGACATTGAATCATTACTTAAAACTCATAATAATATATCTTGCTATTATTTATAGCTACTTTAATTACGTGGAAATTAATATTGTATTCGAATGAATAAACTTATGATTATACTTGTTATTTAGATATTTGGTATATAAACTTGAATAAATAAACTTCACGTATAGGCCCCTCCCCCTACCTGGAATTGATATATTTTGGTATATAAACGAGTGAAAATAAGCGAATAAACTTTATGTAAATATTTATAATTTAGACATTTTGGTATATAAAGTGGAATAAATAAACTTCACGTATTGTAATTGGGATATTTGGATATATAAACGGATTAATATCGAATTGTAAAATATATTGAAACAATAAGAAGACAAGTTGACGTACCACAGTCCCTAAAGACTACAATATCAGCAAGCACCACACACATCACAGCAGCGAAAACAGCAGCCTTTAACATTGTTCGTATGAAGTGAAACAGCTTGCGACAAAATATTTCCTTGGTTTGTGAATAGCTAGTGACCTGAAACAATACGGTCTCTGTTCTATAGCCTCTCTCTCTCTGACCGCGCTCCAAAGCGACCTTTATATGAGACATTCTGCGCATCTCCTTGTGCCAAGAGCAATAAACTCTTCAGAAATAAAAAAAACAAAACTTTGACTCCTCCTTCTTAGTAAAGCTCCTCCTTTCGACTACCCCAACTCCACCCCATGTATAACTTGAGGTACAACAATGGATAATATTTGTCAATTAATAGGCTCTTCCGGTACCTGTACTGTTAGCCATTTATATAAAATAAACAAATTAAAACAATAATTATAAATATAAATAAACAAAATGAAAATGTAAAACACAAGAAAATTTCAAAACAATTAAAATACACCAAGAACGACAATAGAAACGAGAAAGTTATTTGTTGACGATTTCCGGTTGGCAATTACGTGTCCGAAAAATTACCTCAACGATTTGAGATGGTATGACGTCTAGCCTGACGCGAGTTCTGCATGCCGATTGGTGCTCGAAGTGGTCTGACACGCGATAAAAATAGAGGTTAGCGTACATCTGTTCGAGGTCGCAGCTGGAACGCTTTCAATCGAACAGACATAGACATGTGTGCTTTCATCTGTTCATAGTTACATTTACCTTTTCTTTTATCTTTTTCGCTTAAATGTATATCTACGAACAAAATTCTGTGTACTCCGAATTAAAATATGGAATTCGAATACAAGTTTTGTTTGTTGCTATGCCGAAACTGAAATCGCAACAATTGCGTGGAGGTACATGCGAAAACAGACTGTAGAAAACTTAACAGTCATATTCTTTTATTTATAAAGCTAACAAAACCAGACTTGCAAGAAAACAATTTGAATTTTAAACTTTTTATCATAGGATATAAACCATCACAGTAGCTAAACAATTACTCAAAAAGATCTGGAAATTAAAAATTCTACAAAAGAAACCATACCTTAATGTCTAAAGCAGTGGTTCTTAACCTTGTTGGAGGTACTGAACCCCACCAGTTTCATATGCACATTCACCGAACCCTTCTTTATTGTCATCACTAACCATATGAGTCGGGTGCGTGCCTTGATCTCCCTCCGCCGAGCCCCTGAGACTGACTCACCGAACCCTTAGGGTTCGATCGAACCCAGTTTAAGCACCACTGGCCTAAAGCATACATATTCCAGTAATAGCCATTATTATTATCACAATTTAAGTCCGATTTTACGGGCTTGCTGATGATTAAACTGAATGTTTTAGTTAACGTTTAATAAATTGTTGATGACTAAACTGAATGTTTTAGTTAACGTTTAATAAATTGTTGATGACTAAACTGAATGTCTTAGGTAACGTTTAATAAATTGTTGATGACTAAACTGAATGCTTTAGCTAACGTTTAATAAATTGTTGATGACTAAACTGAATGTTTTAGTTAACATTTAATAAAGTGTTGATGACTAAACTAAATGTTTCAGTTAATGTCTAGTAAAGTGTTGATGACTAAACTGAAGGTTTTAGTAAATGTTTCTTCCCCAGAAAATCTTAAAATTTCTTTAGTGTGTGGATCATTTTCTTGACATCGTAACGTTCATTAATAATGATTTTCTCAGCATATATTCTAGCTGTTTTAATTCCTTGTTCATATTCTAACAATATTTGTTTACTAGTTAGTTTTCTATGAATCCTTGTTTAATAGTTTGTAATCTCGCAATCTCTAGTTCGTAGCTCATATTCTGGCAATTTATACTTCATAGTCCATATTTTATTAGCAATTTTTATTTCATATTTCATGAACTATAGTAATCATAGAAATCTTTTGAAAAATAAAATATACACAAACATATGAATATAAAAAAGTAAAAGAAGTAGAGTCGAAAATGAGTACCTCCAATTTTACAGCTTCTTACACATATTAGTAATCTGCCCTTGTTTCCGCCTCCAATTGAATTGTGACGTTTGACTTTAAAGTTCCCTCAGCAAGTGGCGACTACTATGCTATGCTTAATGTTCTCCTTTGTGTACCATCATCTAATTTCCGGATGTATGTTTATGATGTATAACAATTTTGTGGGTTTTTTTGGTACATGTTATGCATTGCTTACTAGATCACTAAGTCTTACTTTAACTTAGTGGTATTTCATTTGCTGAGCGATCTTTTTCTCTGACTGGCATTGTTTCATTTACCTTGTCAGCGGCACTTTCTACTACAAACGTGTGTGTGTGTGTGTGTGTGTGTGTGTAGTTTTAAAACGAAAATTGAATTATTTATGTTAAAAGATGTATGTATTAACATAAACTATAGTTCTTCAAAGTATGCATTTATTAGCTTAAATTATATTTCTTATTAATATATTTAATATTTTAAGAAACATAGTTTTATGCTAATAAATAGACCTTGTTACATAAATAGCTCAGTTTTCTTGTTAAGACTGTACACCTAATGCTGGTTAGACAATTACATAGCGTTTGTTATTTTGTAAACAAATCAACTTATACATAATAGCACCTGTTTTGTCTGTATTTTTGTATTTTTAAAACGTACACATTATTCACTTAATACTTGTATTAATGACGGAGTTAGAAATCCCAAGAGACCTAGAAAAACTTCTCTTTTGGAGCCTTGATATAGTGGCATAACAGATTTGGTATTATAAAATTCATTGTGTTCCACTTTCTCTTTTGTTCCGTGTTATCATTTGGACATCCCGACATTATATACGTCTAGTGTCAGTTCGAGATTCTGAGAGCTAATTACGTCATTATAAATGTATAGTATCAAAACGAGATTCTGAGAGCTAATTACGTCATTATAATGTAAAGTATCAAAACGAGATTCTGAGAGCTAATTACGTCATTATAAATGTATAGTATCAAAACGAGATTCTGAGAGCTAATTACGTCATTATAATGTAAAGTATCAAAACGAGATTCTGAGAGCTAATTACGTCATTATAATGTAAAGTATCAAAACGAGATTCTGAGAGCTAATTACGTCATTATAAATGTATAGTATCAAAACGAGATTCTGAGAGCTAATTACGTCATTATAAATGTATAGTATCAAAACGAGATTCTGAGAGCTAATTACGTCATTATAAATGTATAGTATCAAAACGAGATTCTGAGAGCTAATTACGTCATTATAAATGTATAGTATCAAAACGAGATTCTGAGAGCTAATTACGTCATTATAAATATATGGTATCAAAACGAGATTCTGAGAGCTAATTACTGACATTATGTATGGTATCAAAACAAGATTCTGAGAGCTAATTACTGACATTATAAAGGTACATCATGTCCAAACGAAACATGACCATTAAAACAAGTCCAAATAAGGCATGTCCATTAAACAAGTCCAAATGAAACATGTCCATTAACACAAGTCCAAACAAAAAATGCCGATTAAAACAAAACAAAATGAAATATTTACATTTAAACAAATCCAAATGAAAAAATTCTATTAAAACATGTGATTCCATTCTCACAAACAGAATAGTAAAAACCGGTCAACAGGTCGAGTCAAAAAACTAGAGAACGCTTATCAAACATCACCCCATACAGCTCTGGCAGCCAGTCTCTGATAAAAAGAGCAAAACGGTCAGAATGTAGAACGACCAGCTCTCAAAGTGTGTAAATTTAGTACTTAATTCTTGTCAATGAGTGTGAACTTATTTCAATAAATATGCAAAACATTTAATTCAAAGGACTATTTAATCAGAGAGAAATATGCAAAACTCAACAGAATAAGTAAATAGAAAAAAGATATTGAACTGATTTCCTATTTGTTAATTTATATAGTAAAACATATTCGATCGTTGTGATCGATAATCCCAAGTGTGGGGAAGAGAATCGATTGGGAAAATGTTATCCAATGAGGTGGGTCTCGAACCCATGTGACCTCTCGTATAGTAGTACGAGAGTCTAAGGTCGAGACTCTCAGTTACCTTTCTCCCAGAAGAGTTTTAAAGAGTCAGATAAAAATGGGAACAAGTACATTTAATTATGAGTCAAACGCTAATGATGTTGTTACTCTCTCTCTCTCTCACCCCAGAAGCCGCAATAGACCTTTCATCTTCACGATGTTCTCAGGTTGGGCTGCTTCTGGGGGAGCCCCACAGCCTCTCGATGCGTCTGAGGTGGAGGGCAGGAGGACTGGCGGAAGGGGGTGAAACAGGTCGCACCTAGTTTGGCACACACCATCAACCGCCCTCCGTCGGTGGGAAAGCCGAAGCGTCTTCCAAACGATAATGATACAATATATCTTAATTAGTTGACTTCATTTATCTAATTAAAAGGTAAGTGAATAATGATTATTACATTTTGAAATTTATTTACCCGTTTTACTGAATGAATGTTTTTGTGGCAGAATTTAGAAAGTGACTCAGAATATCCTTTTACTATAATATTAACTGAGGGTATCCTCCATTCACCGTTTAGAACTATACTTACTCTTTCCACTACATGCCATTCTTAATGTGCAGTACTTGATGTCTACCTTAATACTTTCACTACATAAATATTAGCAACATAAATAAAGTGCACTACAATTTTATAATAAAGATTTCATAAATAGAAAATGTGATGCCTACGCCACTCTAGTTATTGGTTATTATTATTATTATCATCATCATTATCATTACTATTATTATTATTAGTAATATTATTTAATCCATAACTAATTACAAGTGATAAAAATCTTAATTTATGTTATTAATAATTCTCCAGAAGATTCCACTAGGTTTGCTAAATGTTAAAAATCGCGTTATAGAAAAAAATGTTTTATATAAATCAAGGTCAATCGCCAAAGCTCAGAGATTGAGATTAAAACTAACCTTCCCTTCCCATTTCCAATGTAATGATATTGTTATTCGTGTCTCTTGCTCAATTTAACCGTCTTTCCAAAAGCTTGTTCTAAGCATCAGTAATGGGATATCTCACATAACATACAATACCATTTTGCTTTTGAAAAATCTTGTACCTTTAATTCAAATTGTCACTTTAAAATTCAACATTGAAATGATAAAGTCTCAGGATTCATCTGGATTGGGCGATACAGATGTTGCCTTATCATCCAGTTTTTCGAAGAAGACTTTCTTTATACTAACCTTTCCAATTATTTTTTTTTAAAGCAAACTGGACTCTTGTTGAAAAGCGTCTAGCTATTTACATGGCTACTTATTAGTTTCTAAAATATAAATAATTTACAATTTGAAAGAATTATGCTCACTTGATAAATCTTAAGTAACTATGTTCACTGATAGAACTTTAATACGTAGGAGCGATTATTAGACGCCAGTTTTTAAAAAGAACGTCCACATGTAGTAAATGGTCGGGTGGTGGTGGTAGGGGTGGTGGTGAGAGGGGGAGTAGAAAACGAAGATAGAAACAATCATTATTTTGTGTCACTGGAAATTAGTATTTCTATTAATTATTTACGCCCCAGGATTTGTAGGTATATTTAGTTAGAAAACATATCTGGATGAAAAACATTTGGTTTGTAATTTAAGAAACAAATATGCAAAATAGCTATCAAATTTATAAGATATCTTTTCTTATATGAATATAAATATTAATATTTTCAAAATAGGACGATTATTTTTCTGTTCCTCTAAGTGTCTTTTCTTCTTGTAATAGTCTCCCTTGATTCTTCTCCACCAATGAAACTCACTTTTGCATGTGTAATAGTTTCTTTTGTTTCGAATGCTCCTTTGTCACTTCTGCGTGCTCCTATAAGGCGTCACTTCTGCAGGAGTACTTTCCATGTGTTTGTTTCAACTTTGCTTGAAACATCTCACAAATATTTTATTACTTTTTGTACACTCAGGGATATGCCAATCCAAATTTAATTCAAGATTTTTTTCAGCAATCTAAGTACAGTGATAGCGATTTTGTTTAGCTTTTCAAAAAAGGTGACAATTTATTCCTGGATTTAAACTAGTAGATTAACAATCAACTTCAAGTTGTGTAGTCCTACAGATAATGTTATTCAAAATCTCATTGATAGCATTCATCAGTGCACAGTTCATTCATCAACTCGTGCATCATTTATCAGTGCAAACCTCACTCCCAACTATTTTACAATATTTTCCATTGCATACTTCACTCTTTAACACAACATTCATCAGTGCATACCTCACGCTTTAACACAACATTCATCAGTGTGTAACACGATTTAACACAACATTCATCAGTGTGTAACACGATTTAACACAACATTCATCAGTTCATATTGTAACACAACGTTCATAAGTGCATACTTCACTCTTTAGCACAATATTCATCACTGCATACATCACGCTTTAACACAACATTCATCAGTGCATACCTCACTCCCAAATAATTACATTATTTTCCAGTGCATACTTCACACTTTAACACAACATTCATCAGCGCATAGTTCGAAAAATCAACACTAACAACATTCACCAATGCACACTTCACTCCACAATACCTACAACATTCCCAATGCACACTTCACCCCTCAATACCTACAACATTCACCAATGCACACTTCACCCCTCAATACCTACAACATTCACCAATGCACACTTCACTCTTCAATACCTACAACATTCACCAATGCACACTTCACCCCTCAATACCCACAACATTCACCAATGCACACTTCACTCCTCAATACCTACAACATTCACCAATGCACACTTCACCCCTCAATACCTACAACATTCACCAATGCACACTTCACCCCTCAATACCTACAACATTCACGAGTGCATCACATACTGCAAGCATCAATTACAGATTTGACAAATCTATAACATCTAGCATTTCTGTTTCATTCATCTCTTTATTTGATTTATTCTTTGAAGGATAATTTAGACAATTCTTCAATATGGGGGAGCATAAATTTAAGCTTAATAAAAATCATAACAAAATACTATCGACATAATTTTCTTGTACCTTGCCCATTGCTGAGTTACAGACTTAGACTGTGTGGAGAATGGATGCTCAACCTGGCAAGGTATTTTTGTCTCCTAGTTACATATTTTAATAATATCATTGGTTTGTCTTTTAATCAGGATGAAGTAGCATTTTATCATATATATATATATATATATCCTACTTATGTGTGTGCTGTTATTAATATAAGTTTAGTTAAAATGTCTGCATAAGCACTATTGCTTGCTGTATAAGAAAAGTTCACAAATAAATTTGGCTTTATAAATAATGTTTATTTCTTGCAAAGAATGTTATTTAAAACTTCAGTGGTTCTGAAGCCATCACTGTGAACTCGGTTGACACGAAATGTTGTGGTCTCATTCACACTCGACACCTAGCACCTAATGACTTGTTCACATATACATTTTAGGCATGAACGGTGGAACTCGTTCACCCTCACTGTCCTGCTTCAGTGATTACAGCAGGAACCCTGAAGCAAATGATCGTTCTATCCTCCTGGTCATGAATTTCCCACTGCGCCACAACTCGAACCTGCAAAATAAATGAGAGTTGTCGTTACTGCAGATTTAAGTATAGAGCTACTTCAGTTGGAATACAGTGCAGCTTATGATTCCATACGTGTTGTGAAAAGACAAACTAAATCTGTATTTTGGAAATAAAAAATGTTATTTTTTTAACTGACTAATATTTCTAAAAGTTCTCGAGAAGAGTGAATCACACTAAAATGCAATCACTCTTCGGTGATCTAAGAACATTTCCCTGACATCAGGTGTTGAAGACTGAACACGAAAACACATTCTAAAGTAAGAAAACGGAAAGAACTAGAAACTTATCTTCAGATTATAATATAAAAATACTATTAAAGTATGAACTGATAGAAAGAAAGCAAATAAAATCTAAAAATGACAAACACTGAAATTCACACAAGAACACTATTCGAATATGTAAAAAAGAAACACACGGAGCTTGCAATTTTCAGACAATAAAAAAAAATGAAGCCGCAAACGATCAGGGCTGAAATGAAGTGCAGTGATTCTGTACAGGTTAGGTACAAATAATCTAAATGATATTTCACCAAAATGCAAGGAAAAATAAGAGTAATTTTAAAAGCACTGTTCTCACTAAAAAAAAAAAAAACGTTTTCAGGCCACTTATATTACACATTGTGTTTATATGAAAAGTAATTCCTTACAAATGCACTGATAATTTTATAAATAATTATCGACATGCATATATTGATTTCTAATAGTAGCATAGTGTTTCACATTTATTATAATTCATACAAAACTACTTGCCAATCGTGATCGATTGAACTTTGAACCGGGAGATGTGGAGAGTCACGAGATCGCCCAAAGGATCTTGGTGAAAACGTCACAGACGACTGATTATTTTGACTAATGTAGCTTCCACGTAACAAACAACAGAATGTGCAGAGTTTATCCTTTCGTTGTAACTTGTCACTTAAACAAACTGGTGGACTGAATACTGACCTAGACCAAAGTCAATCGACATGAACGGTAATAAATGTCGCTCTGTCTATTCAGAGAATTTTGAACCAATCAAATTGAAGCAGTATTTTCATTAGACAGGGTTTAATGTTTAGCAATTGTTCAGAAGCATTAAATATCTCTGTAAAGCGATTGGGAGATTCAATGATTTTGTGGAAATAATTATTTACTAATTTACTTTGGTACGGTATTTTAGCGGGATAACGTTACCACCCTTTACACATTTTCATTGAAACGTATTGGCGTGTACTACTCAAACAGTAATGTTACTGGTAAAGGCTTAACTCTTACCAAGGGGTAAATTTCTTGAATGGGAATGGTGGCACTATACGTGGTGCTCTCTCCTGCAGCCAGAGGACAGGTCATGGACAGGCAGGCGTCAGGGTCAAAGGAGAATGGGTTCAGTACATGGAGCGGTCCGAGATAACCATACACGACTGGGCGTGCGGCGGTGATATCTACATCTACACAGAATGGGCACGTTTATAAATAATAAATGCACTTTCATATCAACAGTGCACACCTGACTGACGTCAATGTGTCTTAGTTATTAAAAGATTTACGAATGACATACAGAAACATACAAAGAGCATGCAAAAAGCTGAATTATTTGTTTCTGTAACACACACACACACACACACACACACACACACACACACACACACACACACACACACACACACACTTCCTCTCTCTCTCTCATATACATACACATACAATTACTCTTATACATCATCACATAGATATACATAAACACATACACATATACATAAATATACACACAGATACATACAGCCATGCATCCATACATAAACACATACACAAACACATGCCATATACTCACATGCATACGCACTGACATATATATATATATAAGCACGCTCTCGGAAAGCACCCTTCAAGCGCACATACATGCACAAAACCAAAAATATTCTCTTTCTCTCACACGCACACTTACTGTTACACATAATTATGCAGATAATGTCAACGCACCAGTACGGAACTCCATAGAAGCATTGACAACTCCATTTCGTTGAAAGTCACACGGTAAGTGAGGGCAAGGGTCGATATCCAGAGAAAGGAGCGTTCCGTGCATCTCCGTGTCTGTGAAACGTGGCCACGTTATTTATGACGTCATGATGACGCAATTATATAAATAGAATACACGTGTACTTCCCAGCAATAATAATATATAAGTTGTTTTAATATATTGAATAATAAGTACACGTATTTCTGAACAGAATGACTTGGATGTCTATTTATAAGTAAATAATAAATACAATATAAGTATATTTTTTTTATTAAATATAAATAAACAAATTTCTGTACCAGAATTATAAATAAGTGAATTTAGAAATAGACTGCGAACTTAGCAGATCTACAAGTAGATCAATAAATAAGTGGATTTCTACTTTAATAATAAATCAGCAACTTCTCAAATAGTGTACTCGCTAAATTGATTTATAAATAAAATAATTTTATTAAAGAATGTTTATTTGTGCTTATTCTTCAAAATGCCTACAATCAAGGTCGTTAAGCTCAACGTTCACTAGTTATTTAGTGAATAAGAAACGTTCGAGGAATCTTTCAATGAGCAAAGCTAGACTCGAATTCAAAATCTTCTGTATTCGAAGTTAATGTCTTGGAGCTAATTAGAATAATAAATAAATAAATAGTGTTTCCTATCAAAAATCTCTAAGCGTTTTATAATCTGAAGCAGTTTGATGCTCTCGATACAGCGATGGGCGGTTAGATGGAGAAAAAAAATATTAAAGAAAGTGACGGTTTGAACCGTCAATCTGCGCATGCATCTCCCCAAACCGGACATTCCCGACACCCCCCATCCCCAACCCCTATACCAATACAACAAACGTGCTGTCTTCAATACTACAACACTCGTGGTAACGTCAATTACGCAAGAACATAAGTGATGTCAATAAGGCATACACATTAAATGGTGACGTCTTCAGATGTAGACTCCTGACTTTAGATATCAGTGAAGCAATATCACATTACGACATTACGGTGTCGTAATATCAGAAGCTACTTCTTAAAGTCTAGTTAATAGTAGTTATCATATTCTGATTAAAATGTCGAATGATACATCATTTTTTGATACCTTCATAGGGAAAAGAATGAAAAAGAAGAGAAACCAGAGAAATGTTATTGGTGGCTCGTTATGTAACTCAGAAGTCATTTCAGCTTTAAAAATGTGTTTTGTGTAAGGGTCAATAGTGTTTGAAACAGCTGTATAGCTACTCATATAGTGTCAGCATCATAATTTCTTTACACCTGTCACAGGAAATGAGGGACAGAAATTATATTTTATTTCATTTTAAAAAACCGCTAACAAAACTAATTGAAGTAATCCGAGTTTTGTTATTTTTCGTATGTAGCATGTAACTTCCAGTAACGGTCACCTAAGATCTCTTTAGTAGACAGACGTTCGTGACGCAGTGTGTGTTAATTATCATATTGAATATATATATTAGTTTATGAAGAATATGTATATTAAATAAATTGGGACAACTGCGCAATACCGTCACATGTTGTTGACGAGTGAAATGGCCAGTGCGCATTAGGATTGACCACAGAAAAGCGTGCATCACGATTACCACTATATATCCAAGGCAAAAATCATGTCACAGGACATAGCTTCTGGAAGTTTTGGAAACCTTCAGTGAGAGCTATATAAGAGGCAAAATGAAGACTTTTACTCTCAATGTTGAAAACGTCGATTCGTCTGAAGCCAGTCTAACTTCACGAATGAATTATCTCGTGTACAGAGATTTCATAAAGGAAAGCTGCAATAATCTCTTTCCATCCGTTTTCCATCCGTCTGATGCCATATATTGAGTAGCGAGGCAAAATTACTCAGTATAACTGTTGGCAAAGTGGAAAGTTCGCTGTCCAGAAAAACCCGATGCATGCGACGCTGGTTGTATGCAGTTAACGACACGAGGGACCAACTTGCTCTTCCCCCTGTCTGAGTTCGTTTTGGCAGTCTATCCCGCAAATTGAGAGGCTAGCGTCGGAGATACATATCCGGATTTCTACACTCAATGTAATGCGACGACACACCCCACTGGACGACTCTACCCGATAATGCTAAACGTCGTTGGGGTGTCCGTTTCCAACGACAGTTATCGAGGCCGACAACAGTCAGCTAAATTTCAGATTTCTCCCCAGTGATAATCTGAAAGTGGTGCCTAGATTCTGCAGAATCTTCACCTGTAATGCGACGCCTCAATTGCGTCCCGTCTTCACTTTGAAGTGCCGCTTATAAGTGACGTGTGAGCTTACGTCATCTCCTTGGAACTCTGACATTAATAGTGAGTAATCATTAGCACGGCTAACGCGCACATACTTAAGTCTAGGACTCTTAAGAAAATGAACACTATTATATCGTTTGCAAAATAAGAACTCTAATGTTAAAAGTAATGCTTATTTTACATGTCAACTATTGTTAAAGCGGCCCCATTTGCCGCATAAGAATTGTGTAATTAATCTTTATTTTATATTTTGAATTTCATCATTTTCATCTCCCCTTATTTCCCACAGAGTGTATGACATTGGAAAGTTGAATGAATGATTAATCACTGTGCGAAAGAGTAGTGCCCCTTTTAAATCGGGAAATAAATAACCTGATTTAAACATCTTTCAACTCTCTTGTTATTCATAATTTTTGAGAGGGACGAAAGAATTTGTACTATTGTTTTGCACCGTTCGTCTGTTCGTCCATTTATTCACATTTATGATACACACTCACAACACACACCGCCAATAAAACGTTCCTTGGCATGACATTAATAAAGTGGGCCCCACCCAAACATCAATGGAGTATGTCATGTGTGTCTATGTAACAACTTGACGCGACGTAGTACTGGCATACGTCACCGGGCTTTTCTTGGAGGTGCACCGGAGCAGGCCAAAAAATAGACTTCACCCCTTGCATCTCTAACTTCAGCTCGGGGTCGGCTTGTAACGAGCCCTCCCGTTTTGTGACATCTGGTGACCACTGACCGTGATCTGACAAGGTAAATTGTGTTGTTGTAAGAAAGTGTCATCTCTTTCCTGCTTTTCTATCTCATCACCATTATGCATTGTTTATTGCATGTTAGGGCTTTGCTATTGAGACTTAGGTGAACTGGATTTTGATAAGACTTATTATTGTGTTGAAATAAGTTTTATTATCTTTACGCTATTATCGTTAACGCGTACCGACTCGTGTTTAGACGTACATAGATCGATATTTTGTTCGCTACATTAGCAACTGTTGTTTTGCTAATTTTGCTAACTTTGCAAATTTCCGATTAGGATTTCTTTTACTCGTGTTTGTAATAATCCTAATCACGTGGTGGCTGGTGTTCATACGCACACCATTGCACCACTTGTGACCGACAGAGGTCAAAATCCCGCGAATATTCTAAGTCACTTTATCCATACTCCTGATAACTAGCGATTTTAAAAATGGCCGAGCTAGTAAACATAAAGAAAGAACTCATGGCTATGGGTAGAGAATTCGGGTATGAAAAAGCCGAGTTAAAGAAATACGTGGATGAGGAGATAGCTAAATGGTATGTTGTGAAAGAAAATGAGGCGAAAGAGGCTAGAGAGCTAGAAGATAAGAGAGAGTTAGTTAAACAGCTAGAGATGCAAACTTTGAGAGAGCTAGAGGAGAAAAGATCGAGAGAGGCTAGAGAACTAGAGGATAGGAAAAATGAGCTAGAGGAAAAAAGATCGAAAGAGGCAAGAGAAATAGAGTTATTAAAGATTCAGTCTGCTAGGGATTTAGAAGATAAAAGGCAGGAAGTAGAAGAGAGAAAGCTTAAGTTAAAAGCTAGAGCACATCAGGAACAGCTTGAATTAGCTAAGCAAGAGGTAACAGCTAGAGAGAAGTTGTTAGATGGGACTGCTAAGCAACAGGCCGAGTTAAATAAACCCCGTACACGGCTAGCTTTCTTTAACCCTGAAGTCGAGACGATTGACGAGTTTTTGACACGCTTTGACAGTTTCATTGCCAACTTTAATTACTCTGACATTGAAAAGAAACAACAACTCGGTCAAATACTTCAAGGTGAAAGCTCGCGCGCATTTACTGATCTAACGCGCGATCCCGCTATTACTTATGCAGATCTCAAAACGGGTTTGATGCGTACTTTTCAATGTACAGCAGAAGGCTTTCGAAAAATGTTTAGGAGAGCCATACCTAAAGCAAATGACACCATGCAAGCCTTCGGTACCCGGTTACGCCATTATCTTGATAGATGGATTGATTTGACAGACATCCGGAAGACGTATGAGGGCCTATTTGATTTGATATTAAGAGATCAATTTCTCCATATTGCTCCGCCTGCAATGACGACATATTTGCAGCGAAACCCCCCGGCTAACTTCAGTGATATGTTGAGGTTAGCAGACACGTATAATGATTACCCTGATCCGGTAATTACGAGGAGCGCACCACGCCCTCCTCCTACAAATCGGCAGAAGTATACACCGAAACCGAACCGACCGATGGCGAAATCGGAAAAACCCGAACCGGTACAACGGACATATACTAAGTCACAAGACGTACGACGTCACACGCGTGATTCCCCGCCTATGACATGTTACACTTGCAAAGGGAAGGGGCATAGTTCTCAGAACTGTCCCAGTCCACGTGATGTAAAAGTATGCACTGAAACAGGTGCGACTCTAAGGACCCAACAGGCTACAGTAAACGGACAAAGAGTCAAAATACTGGTCGATACAGGTGCGTCCATAAGCTGCATAAATGCTAAACTTGTACGCCCTGAACAGTATCTAAGAGGTAGTGTCCGCATTCGATGTGTTATGGGACACCTTAGTACATGTCCAAGAGCCACTGTACATGTTACGTCATCCGTATTTTCCGGTACAGTCACCGCCGCAGTGATAAGAGACATGCAGTTCGGATTCATACTATCGCCCGAACAGTGTGACGCACACACTGATGACATCTATCCTGTTCTCCCCGTAACCACTAGAGCACAACGGGAACGTAGTAAACAAGGACCCCCAGCTCTAAAGATAGTCGAGAACACATTTCCGCAGTTGACCCCAAGTCAACTCAGTCACCTGCAGCAGGAGGACAAAAGTTTGTCCTCAATGCTAAAGCTGGCACGGAAAAACACTATTACGTCCAGCAAGTACGCGACAATTACGTATTTCCTGAAGGACGGACTAGCGTTTCGGCGCACCGACTTTAAGGAAAATGATACTAGAAGCACCACGTGTTTATTTACTCCTACACCACTCAGACCGCTGATTCTAAGCTTTGCACACGACTCAATCATGTCTGGACATCAGGGCGCGCGTCGCACTGAGCAGCGAGTTCGTGAAGACTTCTTTTGGCCAGGCCTGAGTAGGGATGTTCGCTCGTACGTTCGTACATGTACGCAGTGTCAACAACATATTGACCGAGGGCGTGTCAGTCGAGTTCCCCTCGAGATAGTACCAACAGTAGAGGAACCATTCCTAAAAGTCGCAGTAGACATTATTGGCCCAATCATTCCCGCGGCCGAAGGAGGATATCGCTATATCCTAACAATCGTGGATTTTGCAACACGATATCCAGAAGCAGTCGCATTAAAGGGCATCACAGCAATCGAAGTCGCAGACGCTTTAATAGACGTATTTTCTCGCACGGGCGTTCCTCGAGAAATATTGAGTGACCAGGGCACTCAATTCACCTCAGCAATGATGGCTGAAACAATGCGTCTACTAGCGTGTAAACAGTTGTTCTCATCACCCTATCACGCTCAGTCTAATGGTGCCGTTGAACGTTTCAACGGTACAATAAAGAAAATGTTAATTAAAATGGCCTCGGAACAACCCGACCAGTGGCCGCGTTTTCTAGCACCATTACTCTTCGCGTATCGCGAACTCCCACAAGAGAGTACGGGCTACTCACCGTTCCAACTACTATACGGCAGGCAACCTCGTGGTCCCCTTAAACTAATTAAAGAAACATGGGTCAAGGGAGACACTGTGACCGATGGTAAAGATGTTCACACGTACGTAGCCGAACTACGTCAACGTCTGACCGAGACATGTCACTTAGCACAGGAAAACATTCGCGAAAAACAACCCCGATACAAGCGAAATTTTGACCGTACGGCTGTGGAACGTGACCTCGAACCAGGTCAGCTCGTGTTACTCTTGCGGCCCACGCATAATAACCGCATGCAAATGCACTGGCGTGGACCCTACCGCGTTATTAAGCGTGTGAAGCAGAACGATTATAGCATACAGATAGGAAATAAGCAGAAAATCTATCACATAAATATGCTAAAGCGTTACTATGAACGCAGCGACGAACAGATACAAAACGTGAATGTCGCACTGATACAATTGGAAGACTCCAATTTCAGAACAGACATGATGTCCGCCGAAACCCAGCCTAACTCTGCAGTTACAGTCGATCAAGTCGAGATTGACTCGAACTTAACTGTCGAACAGCGCGACGCAATGTCAGAACTCTTACACAGACACGCGCGCATATTCACCGACCAACCGGGCCACTCAGATTTGGTTGAACACCGCATCAAACTTTTAAGTGACAAGCCGATACGCTTAAAACAGTACCCACAGAAATATGAGAGCACAAAGTACATAGCAGAACAGGTGCGTGAAATGCAAGAACAGGGCGTGATTGAACAGTCAATCTCCCCATATTCATCACCGGTCGTCTTAGTTAAAAAGAAAGACGGTACGCTTCGTTTTTGTGTGGACTACAGACAGTTAAATGAGATAACTGAATTCGATGCGGAACCTATCCCAAATCAGGACGAATTGTTCGCAAAACTAACCAAGGCACATTACTTTTCGAAGTTTGACATGTGCAAAGGGTACTGGCAACTGTCAGTTGCTATTGACGACAGACCAAAAACAGCCTTTCCAACCCCGCTAGGCTTATTTCAGTTTTGCCGACTACCGTTCGGACTAGCGAACGCACCCGCAACATTCGCGCGCTTCATGCGAAAATTACCGTTAGAGAGCGTTAACGCATTGAATTTCTTTGATGACATACTGGTAGCAACAGGAACATGGGACCAACATTTATCCTCAGTGGATGGTCTACTTGACATTCTCGAGCGCCATAGATTGACCGTGAAACCTTCCAAAGTACGCGCGGGCTTTCGGGAGATTGAGTTTCTTGGCCATATCATAAGTGACGGACAAATAGGCCCAAATCTAGACTTGACTGCAGCCATTCGTGACATGACCTTACCGACTACAAAGAAACAGGTCAGGGCAGTTTTGGGACTAGTGGGGTACTACCGAAAATTTGTCCCAAACTTTAGTACGCTTCTTAAACCACTGACGGACTTAACTGGAAACAAACAACCCACGAAAATACGATGGACGGCAGAGTGTAGCACCGCCCTCGAAAAAGTGAAGGACATCTTGACCAGTAAACCCGTCCTACAGTTACCAGACTTTGACAAGAGATTTATTGTCAGGACCGACGCATCAGACGAAGGCCTCGGTGCCATACTTCTCCAAGAGACAGATGACGAATACCTACCGGTAGCATACGCTTCTAAGAAACTGTTAGATCGTGAGACACGGTATTCTACGATTGAAAAAGAGTGCTTAGCAATCGTATGGGCACTCAAGAAATTTAGTGCTTATCTGTACTCTAAACCATTCATCCTGCAGTGCGATCATAAGCCGCTTACATATCTGCGCACTAGCATGTACGATAACGCTAGGCTAACTAGATGGACACTCCTGCTACAGGAGTATAGCTTCGTTGTCGAACACATCGCGGGCAGAGAAAATTCGGGTGCCGATGCATTATCCCGGCATGCCATAACCGCGATATAAACAAGAAAGAGGATAGTCTCTCCACAGATGCGCATATAATTCCTGTGGAGACTATCGTGTGAAATAAAATTTTTTTTGTTCCTAATTGATTTCCACTCTGTGAGCTCCAATCAATTTTAAGAAGGGGGTTGTCACAGGAAATGAGGGACAGAAATTATATTTTATTTCATTTTAAAAAACCGCTAACAAAACTAATTGAAGTAATCCGAGTTTTGTTATTTTTCGTATGTAGCATGTAACTTCCAGTAACGGTCACCTAAGATCTCTTTAGTAGACAGACGTTCGTGACGCAGTGTGTGTTAATTATCATATTGAATATATATATTAGTTTATGAAGAATATGTATATTAAATAAATTGGGACAACTGCGCAATACCGTCACATGTTGTTGACGAGTGAAATGGCCAGTGCGCATTAGGATTGACCACAGAAAAGCGTGCATCACGATTACCACTATATATCCAAGGCAAAAATCATGTCACAGGACATAGCTTCTGGAAGTTTTGGAAACCTTCAGTGAGAGCTATATAAGAGGCAAAATGAAGACTTTTACTCTCAATGTTGAAAACGTCGATTCGTCTGAAGCCAGTCTAACTTCACGAATGAATTATCTCGTGTACAGAGATTTCATAAAGGAAAGCTGCAATAATCTCTTTCCATCCGTTTTCCATCCGTCTGATGCCATATATTGAGTAGCGAGGCAAAATTACTCAGTATAACTGTTGGCAAAGTGGAAAGTTCGCTGTCCAGAAAAACCCGATGCATGCGACGCTGGTTGTATGCAGTTAACGACACGAGGGACCAACTTGCTCTTCCCCCTGTCTGAGTTCGTTTTGGCAGTCTATCCCGCAAATTGAGAGGCTAGCGTCGGAGATACATATCCGGATTTCTACACTCAATGTAATGCGACGACACACCCCACTGGACGACTCTACCCGATAATGCTAAACGTCGTTGGGGTGTCCGTTTCCAACGACAGTTATCGAGGCCGACAACAGTCAGCTAAATTTCAGATTTCTCCCCAGTGATAATCTGAAAGTGGTGCCTAGATTCTGCAGAATCTTCACCTGTAATGCGACGCCTCAATTGCGTCCCGTCTTCACTTTGAAGTGCCGCTTATAAGTGACGTGTGAGCTTACGTCATCTCCTTGGAACTC
Source organism: Sinotaia quadrata (assembly GCA_028829895.1). Taxonomy (NCBI): domain Eukaryota; kingdom Metazoa; phylum Mollusca; class Gastropoda; order Architaenioglossa; family Viviparidae; genus Sinotaia; species Sinotaia quadrata. The sequence continues at coordinate 84,110,958 of CM054177.1, forward strand.
TGACATTAATAGTGAGTAATCATTAGCACGGCTAACGCGCACATACTTAAGTCTAGGACTCTTAAGAAAATGAACACTATTATATCGTTTGCAAAATAAGAACTCTAATGTTAAAAGTAATGCTTATTTTACATGTCAACTATTGTTAAAGCGGCCCCATTTGCCGCATAAGAATTGTGTAATTAATCTTTATTTTATATTTTGAATTTCATCATTTTCATCTCCCCTTATTTCCCACAGAGTGTATGACATTGGAAAGTTGAATGAATGATTAATCACTGTGCGAAAGAGTAGTGCCCCTTTTAAATCGGGAAATAAATAACCTGATTTAAACATCTTTCAACTCTCTTGTTATTCATAATTTTTGAGAGGGACGAAAGAATTTGTACTATTGTTTTGCACCGTTCGTCTGTTCGTCCATTTATTCACATTTATGATACACACTCACAACACACACCGCCAATAAAACGTTCCTTGGCATGACATTAATAAAGTGGGCCCCACCCAAACATCAATGGAGTATGTCATGTGTGTCTATGTAACAACTTGACGCGACGTAGTACTGGCATACGTCACCGGGCTTTTCTTGGAGGTGCACCGGAGCAGGCCAAAAAATAGACTTCACCCCTTGCATCTCTAACTTCAGCTCGGGGTCGGCTTGTAACGAGCCCTCCCGTTTTGTGACAACACCATTATAACTATAACTTCTTTACAGGTAAAGTTTACATCATAATTTCTTTACACCATTATAACTATAACTTCTTTACAGGTAAAGTTTACATCATAATTTCTTTACACCATTATAACTATAACTTCTTTACAGGTAAAGTTTACATTTGACATTTCTATGCATAATTATAATTTCTTCATAGATAAAGTTTACAAAAGAATACTTTCCTCATATAATATTTTTAAATATTAAGGCAAACATTTTCAAATTTGAAATGGTAAGCAATATACATATATAGACGAAAGAGTGGACATGATTAAATTTAAATTCGGATTTCTTAATACAATAGGAGTGTCAAATGGTAAGAATAACGAATGGTGTAATCTTACGAAAATACACAAATTAAAAATAATTTCAAATCTAAAACTATTAATGACACAAAGACCCATGTAAAATGTCTTCAATACATTGAAAAAGTAATGTAAGTTCAACAAACCACAAAGCTGGTATTCTGTGACGATATGTCCCGTTGCCATGGTTATAAGCAGAAACAAAAGCAGTGTTTCCATTTGTATTGTTTCGAAACTGTTGGTCTTTTGTCAAAAATGGTGTTTCGTTGTCTTCTACAGCGAGGAATGTGTAGCACGAGGCCAATGTGTTGTTGCCTTGTTTTCTACAGTCTACAACAGCAGGGTCAAAGCAAGCCAAAAGAAAGCTACACAGCGTGTCGAGATCTCGCTGTTCTGTATCGTAAATCGACAGACAGGACGCAAGCAAAGCATTATATAACACGACTTGAAACTGATAAGAACTTTAAGGGTCCAGACCAGTCAGAATCGGCTACCTTGAGACCAACATTTACAAACAGCAGACCGAGAGATAACACAAGTCATGAGAAGAGTCAACAACACCAACAATAATAATAACTAATAATAACAATAATAGTAATAGTAATAATAATTATAATCCCATATCTGGACTATCGAGGGAGGAAAAGCGGCTCACTCCAAACTACACCCACACCCATCCCATTCATAATGGAGAAAAGAAAATTGATTCCATACCGGATCAGACTTCGCCTGGGTTAACAACGTATGTGCTAGTCACTGATATATCAGGGTGTTCTAGTAAAAAATGGGCTACTGAAACGCAAGCGAAAACTCGGATGAGATCACCAGAGAGGAAAACATACAAATACTGTCCTCTTACTATCAAAGCCAATCCACAGCAGGAGGATATAAAAAATGAATGCATGAACTCTGGCTCAAACATCATCCAAATATTATCAATGAACAGCGGCTCCTGGACTAGAAGAGAGTGATACGACAAAACAGGCTTCTTACAGCCCTAGAAATACAGAAGATAGAACAGCAACAAACGAATACCACAACCTGATACATTGAAACAGAAGACAATGAAACTTCCACAACCTTACAACAGTCAATTTCAGTTGACGACCACGCTGGGGAAATTCCAAGAGACTTCACTGAAGAACAACGCTTGTTTGAAGACATAAAAGGTTTCATGAACAAAAATAAGTCACATGTGGTCACCAAATACCATCTCAAATGCAGGAACATTAAGACCTCAATAGAACATGCAAAGCAAAGACTTCAAGGACTCAGTCACCGTCTGAAGAGATACACTGCAAGAGGTCAGCAATTCCAACAGAACAACACATTCCGAACTGACCCTGGAAGACTATACCAAGAACTTAAAGGAAATTCCAGAATGAAAAAACAAATGCCAAACATTCAGAACACCAGGACCTTCTGGGAAAACATTTGGAGCAACCCAAAATATGCATAACACCTCGGCTAGATGGATTCAGGAACTGAAAGATGATCATAAAGGAACATCTGTACAATGCAATGTCACAACCCGTGATAAAGACAACAATAAGAAGATAAGAAAAATGGCAAACTGGAAGGCCCCAGGCAAGTACAAGTATTCTGGTTAAAACATCTTACCTCCCTACATGGTAGACTTGCTGAACAACTGCAAGACATATTAAACAAACCAGAAACTCTGCCAGCCTGGATAATAAAGGGAAAAACAAGTATGATTATGAAAGACGAAGAGAAAGGCACAACACCAGACAACTATCGTCCAATCAAATGCCTATCAACTACCTGGAAGCTACTATCAGGAATTATAGCTGACAAAATCATGACTCACCTTGAAACAAACAAACTTCTAACCAATGAACAAAAGGATGCTAGACCAGGCAGCAGAGGAACTTAGGACCAATTGGCAATTGATAAGGCAATAGTTACTGACAGCAAGAAAATAAGAACAAATCTTGCAATGGCATGGATCGACTAGCTATCAAAAAGCCTACGACTCAGTTCCACATTCATGGATAATTGAAATATTAAAATTAAAAGCTAGGTTATAGTGAGTGTACTAGCACTCTAGTAGCTATGTTATGGTGAGTCTGTACTAGCATTCCTATAGACAAGTTATAATGGGTGTGTACTAGCACTCCATTAGCTAGGTTATAGAGTTTGTACTAGCATTCCAGTACTTAGCTTTGTTAGTGATATCTCTGTTCCAGTACTCTAGTACCTAAAGGTAATAATTAATCTCTGTACTAGTACTCCAAAACAGGTATTTAGGTAACGCGGCTGAAAGTTACGAACCTTGTAAAATAATTTTCATCTATGTCTTTAATTTTCGATCGCCACGAACGTTTTCATTCACTTATACTTTCCTCACTTTTGAAGATGTGCAAACAAAAATTTTCAACACATATCTGAGGAGGGTATCACAATAACAAAATATGTAAAATAAAGAAATTGCCACAATGATTAGTTCAAGGGCTGAAGAAAAACAGTATCTATTAAGTTTGTGATAACTATTGCTTTTTCAATATACCAAAACCCCCCACATTTTTAAGGCAATCTTAACCAGGTATAGAAACATGCACTGTAAGCCTGACCTGAAATAATCTGGTTGAACATAAGCCCATCACTAAGTAGGTCATCATGGCGCCCCGCCCAGTGGTATGATGAACATACGACACGTAGAGATAAGGAAGTGCTTACAAATGGCTTTCAATTCAGTGCCACTTGCAATGCTCAGAAAAGAAATTCAAAGAAAAAGTTCCGCTAACTTTTATTGAAAATCAAGAAAAGATTGCAACCAAGAAGAGCTTGTTTCTATCTTCCCATCCTTTCGCTCTTAGTTACATACACGCGAAATAATAAAACGAGATTCAATTAAATGTTTTTTAAAAGTTACGTTTTATTGACCTACAATTTTAAATTTCTATCCATTCATGAAAAGACGACTCCATTCTCAGTATATTCCACAATGTACGCGTCGATGTACTGTTAGCTATGAGCTCACGTTAACATACCGACATCACGTGATCGAAAGGAGATATTTCCTAGGAATGTGTGACGTCATTACTAGACTATTTCTTTCTTAAGACAAAGCGGACGTATATAATCACGATTTCATTGCAGTTATGAATTTGTTCTGTGCATGGGCAATCAACATAGAAACATTTCCTTTCGCTCTTACACAGCTGTTACGAGAAAACCTTGACAGCTAGGTTTAGACTTTCTAAGTAGTTAGCTAGTCGACTTTACGTGCGTTCCGTTTTTAATTTTTTTAAATTTATGACTTCTATCTTATGAATAAAATATATTTTAATATTTATTTAATGTGTCTCGGGATAAACTAATAAATTAATCTCTTCAGAGATTGACAGATATTAAGATTTCCTTTCTCATCTATTTTACCCACCTATGTCTGTGTCCTAGCAAACGACTGCTTTAGTCACTTATGACGACCAGTAGTGAATAATTCTGTAATGTTATCACTCACTAAAGCGTTTTGCCTACTTTTATCAGATCTACTACGTCACGCCTGACAATACTAATAAGCTAACAGTGCGCGCATTTGACTATTTCATCTGTCACCTGAATCGGACCCTTCTTTCTTAAGACCCCAAATAAAATTTAATGTATCCTCGGGAAACGAGGGGTGGGAAGTTAGGTTATTTTTTAAAAATTAGGAAGGATAAATCCAGGAGGGTATCTTGAACGGCTAAATCAGTCCTACCCGATTGCAGGTATTAAAAGCCCAAACTAGACAATAGCACAATATTAAATTGTTCTTATTCTTAAACAGTCTCTGTGTCGGTACATCAGCCCTCTTAATTATAGCTTATTTGAACTGTTCTTTCATTATCAGACGGATTCTGACAAGATGCTTGGCCCTAGTCTTTTCTATTTCAAGTCAAAATTTGAATCTCCTAGGTCAGTGTGGTCTGACCTCACATGTAAACAGGTGTACAGTACTTTGTTTTCCCTTCTTTTATTTCCCAATGGAGCCTCTTTCTAAAAGTAGACCTGAAGACTTAAAATGGCACTTTTTACTTCGCACCTTATTCGCAAGACCTATCAAAACTGAAGCAGAGAGCAATAATGCTTGGTATTTTAAGATTTAAGATGTTTAATTTCTAACCTCTCTTTAGTTGTAAATATTGTCTGACATACGTAATGCTAATTCGGATTGAAATAGAATTCACAGTTAGCTTATTTTACAATTGCGTTGGTAGGTTTTGCTCAAGACAATTTATTTGTCTGTTATTAAATTTACAGTTTATTACATATACTATGCTATAAGCAACTTACTATTATTTAACGAACTAGGTCAGGTCGAACTACGTGCACAGGACTTTGGGTCAGTGACCTGGCAGACTGAACGTCTGGTGCACAAAGCACCTTGACCTATATGCAAAAATATATTTAAAGAGAATAATTTAATGTTGGGGAGACAAGAGCAAAATTGAATTGTTAATAGAGGGAATGTACACTTCATTTTGTGTGTATCATCTAAAAAAGTGTATGAAGTTTGTTGGCTTTTGATAGCTTTAGATAGTGTATGATGTTTGTTGGCTTTTGATAGCTTTAGATAGTGTATGAAGTTTGTTGGCTTTTAGCTTTAGATAGTGTATGACGTTTGTTGGCTTTTAGCTTTAGATGAGGACACAGCAGTGTATGACGTTTGCAAGTACTTCCATTTTCATGTTTTATATGTACCGATCAATTACTTTATTTGTATAATCGTTTTACAAATGTAAACCTCCAGTGTACTCCTTTAAAAAAACAACAACACGTGTTCTGGTGTTATACACATTTACAAGAGTAAAACACTTTATGGACAATACTTTTCAGATTAATTACTTAATTAATATTGGTGACTCTTAAGAGTGATTTATCTTTAATTTAAAGACAAATGTTTACGTCACACAATCTTTCCGTAGGTGGAAAACCTCTTACTAAAGAAGAAGACAATTTGGAAAGTTTCAGGGTGGACCGTTAATCACGTCGTTGGCACTCTTGTGCCACATTGGTACCGCTGATGGTCTCCATCCCGTTCTTCTGAAGACTGGTCACCACTATCAAGGCCGTGTCTCAGTGAACCCTTTGGCCTACTTGTCCAGGATACTAGTTTCTTTACTCAGTCATCACGCTCCAATAACACACAGGCGACCACATTACTTTCAAATAATTATCTTACTCAAGCAGTGTGCATTCAAATAATTATCTATCACCCTTAAGCCCTCTGCCTTCAAATAATTATCACACTCAGATACACTATCTCCAAATAATTATCAGACTGCCTTCAAATAATTATCACACTAAAGCACTCTGCCTTCATATAATATTACACACAAGCATTCTGCCTTAAAATAATTATCACATTAAATTCAAATACTTATCACACTCAAGCACAGTAATTTAAAATAATTATCACATACTCAAGTACAAAAAATAATTAAAAATAATTACCACACTCAAGCACACTACCTTCAGATAATTATTACTACACTGAATTCAAATAATTATCACACTCAAGCACTCTGCCTTTAAACAATTATATTATCATTACATCGATGATTCTTCATGCATATAAAAGTAAAGAAAGAAATAAACAAAAGAACACAAACTAAATGAGTAAAGAAATAAACAAAAGAACACAAACTAAATAAGTAAAGAAAGAAATAAACAAAAGAACACAAACTAAATAAGTAAAGAAAGAAATAAACAAAAGAACACAAACTAAATAAGTAAAGAAAGAAATAAACAAAAGAACACAAACTAAATAAGTAAAGAAATAAACAAAAGAACACAAACTAAATAAGTAAAGAAAGAAATAAACAAAAGAACACAAACTAAATAAGTAAAGAAATAAACAAAAGAACACAAACTAAATAAGTAAAGAAAGAAATAAACAAAAGAACACAAACTAAATAAGTAAAGAAAGAAATAAACAAAAGAACACAAACTAAATAAGTAAAGAAATAAACAAAAGAACACAAACTAAATAAGTAAAGAAAGAAATAAACAAAAGAACACAAACTAAATAAGTAAAGAAATAAACAAAAGAACACAAACTAAATAAGTAAAGAAAGAAATAAACAAAAGAACACAAACTAAATAAGTAAAGAAATAAACAAAAGAACACAAACTAAATAAGTAAAGAAAGAAATAAACAAAAGAACACAAACTAAATAAGTAAAGAAAGAAATAAACAAAAGAACACAAACTAAATAAGTAAAGAAAGAAATAAACAAAAGAACACAAACTAAATAAGTAAAGAAATAAACAAAAGAACACAAACTAAATAAGTAAAGAAAGAAATAAACAAAAGAACACAAACTAAATAAGTAAAGAAATAAACAAAAGAACACAAACTAAATAAGTAAAGAAAGAAATAAACAAAAGAACACAAACTAAATAAGTAAAGAAAGAAATAAACAAAAGAACACAAACTAAATAAGTAAAGAAATAAACAAAAGAACACAAACTAAATAAGTAAAGAAATAAAGAAAAGAACACAAACTAAATAAGTAAAGAAATAAACAAAAGAACACAAACTAAATAAGTAAAGAAATAAACAAAAGAACACAAACTAAATAAGTAAAGAAATAAACAAAAGAACACAAACTAAATAAGTAAAGAAATAAACAAAAGAACAGAAACTAAATAAGTAAAGAAATAAACAAAAGAACATAGACTAAATAAAGAAAGAAAGAAATAGAAATCAAAAGTACCTAATTCAGCCATGAAAGAAAGTAAACACAACTAAGAATTTAAAATTAATTTGAATACAGCCTACTCATGCTAAAGGGGGATTAATGTTGACGACCTCCCTGAAAGGAATGGCGAAGAGTTGTAGAACTTTCATCGACGGATCGTTGCCCTCACACTGTAACGTTCGACTCGAATTTTTTCCCATTATATTTTTTGGAGATGATAATACTAACTCCCACTTAGTTCAATTGTCAGTTTATACACACAGTGTTCAGAGTTATCTTCTCTTTACTAATCTCAAGTTTATACAGAAGTTTTCAGAATTTCACCTCTGTTTACTCAAGTTGCGACGATAGACATCGATGGCAAGACGCTGTGTGTATTGGGCTAACGAAATTGTTGCAGGATTTGTAAGATGAAAATGTTTGTAGAAGAGAAAGGAGTTTAGAGATGAAATATGCCTGAAATTTAGTGCTGCCTTAATTTGACTTTTGCAGAGATGGCCTTTTTGTTTTACTTTTGCCACGTTGTGCTAAGTTGGCTACAGTGCTCTACTAGATTATGTTGGTGCATGAATTTGGCGTTGTCGCCAGCTTATCAGTAAAACGTGTTGCTGTAAGTTGATTCCAGTGAATTACGTTCAAGCACCAATATGGCCGTACCTTGGTAATCTTGTCAGAAGGGTCAAGCTGTCCTTTATCAGAATGGTTGAGGTAATGCGTAATCTCAGAGCGGTCTCTGTTCATCACGGAAGCAATGGCATCATCTCCACGATCACCATCATGAGACGAATATATTTTTCTGCATGGCAGGGTGCTGTATCCTGTTACCAGAAGAATTGCCCTGAATGTTCTCATCTCTTCTGATCTTGTTTGGACTTCGATCGTGTATGTCTGACTAAAGTGCACAAGTGCTTCTGCACTTCTTCACCAAAAAATCAGATGATGACTCATTGTCTGCTTCAGCAGTGAATCATGTATGATCACCTCTGATGATATTAGTAACATCTGGTGCTGCAGAAAACTGGCGCCCGTTTAGATTTTCAACACCCCACCCACCAACCGCTATCTTCATCAGTAAGTTCATCAGCAGGTGGACGTTCCAAGAATATATCAGCTGGCTAAAAGTCATTATCACCCTCTAACATGCTGATAAAATCATGAACAGTTAGATGTCTGAAAATTAACAATAGCCATACTCTACATTATATAAAACCCCTGCCCTCTCATGCCTGACATCCTTTTTATAGAATGCAACGATCAGTATATACTACAATCCAGGGCTGCCGAAAGAATGTCCGGGCTCCGGTACAAAGAAGGTGTGTGTGTCCTTATGCAAAGTTCAACACACAGGTATTTTTTTCATAGGTTATGTCAAACAAGGCTGTAAGGCGGTTTTCCTATACACACAAAGTAAGAAGTATATATTCAATATTATTTTTTTTCTTTTTAAAAATTTGGTTTTGTAAAAAAAAAAATATTCCTCTTCATGGACCCCCTTTGAGCTCCATGGGTCCCAGAACATTGTACCGGCTGCACCCACTCTTCTCAGACCTGCTACAATCACTGGATGCAGTTCTAACAAAAACAATCTGAATGAAACACATTTTAGATTTATACACAAGGTCAAATTGTTCTTCTTCTACATTATCAAAAATTTCAACAGATTTTTCTTATTGCATTACTTTTTGTCACTTGCCATTGCCATGTTGCTGACAAAATGGCTGCTTGACATATGAAGTGTAAGAAAAGTAAATAAAATCAATCTTTTTATTTTTTGCAAGGGGAAGTTACCCCTTTTAAATTTGAATCAATCAGGATGTGATTGTCGCCCATTGGAAAGTTTATACAGGAATAAACATGTTGCGTCCTCAAGAAAGGACGCTAGGGTATATATGGGATAGTAAAGGTAGAGCGCTCTTCAAATCACTATTATTAATTAAGTAAACAATTTCAAAAGTGTTATCCATATAGTTCTTTTACCGCCTTGTAAATATGTACAGCACTAGAACGCCTGCCTCTTCGAAGGAATACGCTGGCGGTAAACATTTGTAACTCGATCATACAAGGAAAGCGATTGCTCTGTACATATAAATTATAAAACATGAATACGAAAATATTTGCATTGACATACGTAGCTTGATCTCCTGTAAAACCTTCTCCAACGCCACGAATAATAAAACTTTTGTATATTTTTAGAGGTTATTATACCCAGAGTGACGTATCTTATTTCACACTATTACAACTCAATTTTGCTCTTGTCTACCCAACGTTAACTTTTTCTCTTGAAATATATTTATATAGGTCAAGGCGTTTTGTGCACCAGAGTTCGGTCTGACAGGTCACTGATCCAAAGTCCTGTGCACGTAGCTCGACTTGACCTACTTCTTTTCAATCCGAATTAGCATTACATATGTCATTGTGTTTACAGCTAAAGGGAGGTTAGAAATTAAATCTGAAAACGTCAAGTATCTTTGCTCTCTCCTTCACTTTTTATAGGTATTGAGAATAATATATGTTAAGTGAATCAGCGCCATTTTAAGTCTTCGGTCTACTTTTGGAAAGAGGTTCCATTGGGAAATAAAAGAAGGGAGAAGTTTTTAATAAAACAAAATACTGTTTACCTGTGGATTTGTGACGTCAGACCACACTGACCTGGAAGATTTAAATATTGACTTGGAATGGAACAACTAGGGAGGGCAAAGCATCATGTCAGAGTCCGTCTGATAATGAAAGAAAAGTTCAAATAAGATATAATAAAGAAGCTAATGCACTAACACAGAGGCGATTAAAAGCAAGAACGACAACTTATTATTACCTTTATGCTAGGTGAAAAAAAAAACAAAGGAAAATTTATACAGCTCCAAACTATGTGGAATGAAACTCTTACTTGTTTTGTAAAAAACCCAAAAGTACGAGCATAAGTAAGCAAAGATTTTAGTTTTGATTTACATTACAAGAAAATATATTCAAGTTGGAATGAGAAAAATAGCTACTAAGTGTAAAACTCAGTTCCATTTTATAGACCGGAATTCAATAGATTAGGTGCTAAATACATTTAAAATGCAAGTTATTTGAAAGTTAGGATGATTTATATGTTTGATGACGTGTGGTATGACGCATTAGGTGCTGAAACCCGTGACGTCATTGCAGTACTAGGTTTAGAATCTTTTGGACACTGGTCATTGGTGAAGAGGTATGAGGCACTGGTTTTGAATTTAGAACGGCTTGTTTAGACATTTTCGCAATATCCTTTACCAGTTTAGAGATGCATTTATTATTCAAATGATTATCTTTTCGTTTTAAATACATGTTATGAGAGTTGTATCAGTATTGCACTAAAGTGTTCCCACAATGCATCACTTATTCAGCATCGTTGCAGTGCCTGTCTGCACACATTAACACGTCACAGAAATCCACGAACAACCTAGCAAAACGACGTTTTAACTTTTCACCTCTTGTATGTTTATTGGTTAATTTTATATTTGTTTAAAATGTAAATTACTTGCATTTATGTGTGCATATGTGTAAAAACATAACTTTAACTCTTGTATGTTTATTGGTTAATTTTATATTTGTTTAAAATGTAAATTACTTGCATTTATGTGTGCATATATGTAAAAACATAACTTTAACTATTTGCCTTTGAAGTGTTTTACATTAATGTTTAGTAAACTAAATTATTCAAAAGAAATAATGACTTCTATACCTATTTCAATCAATCACATGTGAATGACGCATGAGTGAAATTTAAACGGGTAGAATAGACTGTCAGCAGTGTGCTTATATCTACTTTTCACTCTTAACACCTGCAATCGGATGGGACTGATTTATGTCGCCCATACACCCTCAATGAGTTATCCCCCTTATTAAAAAAATAGCACTCACCCACCCCTCATCTCCCGAGGTATACATTAAAATATTTGAAATCTTGAGAAAGAAGAGTCAGATTAAGATGAAGTCAAATGCGCGTGCCGTTAGCTGATTGGTGTTGTCACGTATGATGTAAGAGGAATGATAACTGTAGGCAAAACTCTTTGAGAGGTGATAACATTACAGAATTATTCACATTTCTGGTCTTCACAAGAGAAACAGGGACACTAACATAGGTGGGAAAATAGATGAGAAAGTAATTCTTAATACTCAGACCGGTAGGATGGGGCCAAAACCCTTATCACTCATTCATTGGTTTCAGAGCCGAGAACTCACGAGCCATTAAATCCAGTGCCATACTCTTACATTAAAACCAATTTCTTCAGAGTAAATATATTCATACACAGAGTTCGATGACCTGATGGCAGGCAGTTTGCCGTTGGGGTAGATTACTGTTCCCCAACCCTCGTCATTTGCAGCTTGACAGTCGTAGTGTCATATGAACCTGGATTGGTTGGAAGTTGTGATGATGTACAAGGGAGATGACTGCCGCAAACTCTTATCATTGGCCGGATTACAGTCGCAATGGGAAATCAGTATAGAAGGAATGTTAACAGCATCGTTGACAACAGTCAGTGGGTCAAAAAAGGAAAGAAAGTGGATTGTAGTATTGTTCCAGGCCGGAATGTACACTGCATAAGTAATGTAAGGACAGAAGTAGGCAGCTTTCTGAAAAAAAAAGTGTTAGTAATTGGACAGTGAAAGGGATAGGCATTAGAGGGACAGCAAAAATGTGGCAGCAATTAACATGGCAGCTGGCAGTAATCCAATAACATGACAGCAGGTAGCAATCCAGCAACATGACTGTTGGTAGCAATAAAATAACATGATAAATGTTAGTGGTTGCATTTATGTGAAACTTGTAGCAGAAGAGTAATACGACAGTGTTTAATAATACCGTAAGTTGTCTGCTGGTAGTGGTAGCAGAAGAGTAATGTGACTGTTTAATAATACCGTAAGTTGTCTGCTGGTAGTGGTAGCAGAAGAGTAATGTGACTGTTTAATAATACCGTAAGTTGTCTGCTGGTAGTGGTAGCAGAAGAGTAATGTGACTGTTTAATAATACCGTAAGTTGTCTGCTGGTAGTGGTAGCAGAAGAGTAATGTGACTGTTTAATAATACCGTAAGTTGTCTGCTGGTAGTGGTAGCAGAAGAGTAATGTGACTGTTTAATAATACCGTAAGTTGTCTGCTGGTAGTGGTAGCAGAAGAGTAATGTGACTGTTTAATAATACCGTAAGTTGTCTGCTGGTAGTGGTAGCAGAAGAGTAATGTGACAGTGTTTAATAATACCGTAAGTTGTCTGCTGGTAGTGGTAGCAGTTACAGGCTAGCTAATAACATGTCAGCTGGCATCAATCCAGTAAATTGACTGCTGGTAGCAATAAAATAACATGACTTGTGTTAATGTTGCATTTACAGTGTTTAGTAATACCGCAAACTGTCTACTGGTAGTGGTAATAGTTACAGGCTAGGTAGTAATATGGTATTTGGTAGTAATACCGTAAACTGTCTGCTGGTAGTGGTAGTAGTTTACCAGTGCAGTGCAGTCCAATAAATTTTACTGAGCACTAGGGTAATAATTTTAATAGATTCGATATCAGACTTTTGCCTGCCAACCTCTTCAGTATATTCCAATGTTGTTCCATCCTCCAGTCTTCAGACACCACGAAAGTGCAACAGTTCTTTGGGATGATTGACAACACAAGTCACACCCATACTCACTCACTTTCTTTCACTAACACGTTCATTCACTACCACTTAGTTGATGTAGTTTTTCTAACTCACAGCTTATCATACACCATTATCACTTAGTAGATGAAGTGTTGCTAACTCAGCTTATCACACATCATTATCACTTAGTAGATGAAGTGTTGCTAACTCAGCTTATCACACACCATTATCACTTAGTAGATGAAGTGTTGCTAAGAGATTAGAATAAATGACTTCTTCAACAAAGAAGCTTTTAGTCCTTCCCCATTGGATGACATTATTATGAGCAAGTATAAGACTATTAGTCAGAAATACGATTCATCCAGTTGGAACTGGTTTGGATTGCATTAGCAAGTTCTAGCATATTCTCGACCTGAGTTGTTTACTCCAACTCCTAGCACTTACAAAAATGTCATTATAAGCAGTGCCCAAGGTTGGGTCAGTATGACATTTAACAATTTATCTAAATATTAAGTTTAGAAGTAGGGAAAAGCAAGTTTACTCCACCACACAAACAAACAACTATAATGCTGTTAATTAGTTGTTTTTATTATAAATCATTGCATGCAAAGAGCACACGGGTAAAATATTCAGAGATTGCCATCACAATATTCAAACACTCGCTTTCCTCTCTCTTACACACACACACACACACACAAACACACACACACACACACACACACACACACACACACCGCACAGCACACACGCAACACACACACACACACACACACACACACTCTCTCTCTCTCTCTCTCTCTCTCTCGCATACTTTAATAGTCAGTTAATAAATAAATAAAGCGTGGTTACAATTTTGATTTCGTTTGAATAAATTACAAATACAAATTTCTGTTGTCTTTCATTATTTTGCATCCATTTAATAAGTGATTAGAATATTATTATTATTATTATTATGCATTGTATTTTGTTAGTATTGTTATTGCTTTTAATTTAATTTTTATTATTAAGTTGTATAATTAGTTTATTAATAATATTGATGGCGATAAAATATTAACCAGTGTGTTAGAAAAATAAATTATCGTTTATGTGATGAAGGTCTTTCACCAAACGTTGTCATTTTAAAAAAAATGTACCTATTTATCAGGTTTCGTACATTGATTTATTTGAAGGTATTTATACGGAATGTGAGTACCAAGATCTTTCCTACCAGAAACATGCTTTTAAAAAAAATCACGTGACTGCAAAGTTCATATGGGCTGTTACAAACCCCTAAGTTTTTAATTAAAGAGTGTTTTATCAATTCATACACAACGACTCATAAAGAGAAACTGTGTTTGTAATGTTTTTGTTATGATTTGTTTCCTACTTTTTTCCATTTCGTCAAGTTTTTATGAATGATCAAAATGTTTCTTTGTATGTGTCCTTGCGTTTATTTTGAAGTCAAATTGAGTTTTATTAATCTTACATAAAGTTTAGCTGATGTAATTTGTTACTGAGTTTAACTGTGTTGATCTTTTAATATTTAACATTTTAATGTTCTATAAATAGACACACCTATAAACGCTTCCTACGAGGGCACGACAGTGTTATCTTGTAATTTCTCAATTACATTTCAAGGATTTAATCTTCGCTAACAGTTCACCATTCTAGGAGATTGAGACCATCATTCATGTGAATCACATCAGGATGACTGCGAGCAAATCCGTAACACAACTTGAATAAAATATAAGATCATAGTTTCGTAATAAATATAGTTTTGCCATTTTCCAGGGTAACAAGAGTGATCTCCATTGACTCCCGAGACTCGCGTTTGGCATTTCTGACTCCTATGACGTAGGCAAATGAGATGAAAATAGTGCAGATGATATTTAAGCCAAGAGTTGTGCCGATAACTCTGTATCGTAGCTGATCCACATCGTACAGATTACACGCCCCTGACGACCACCGGGTGCACGCGGAATCTATCAGTTTGCCGAACACTATAGGTCCAGGGATTAAACCTTTGAAAAGAAAGCGTTTAGTATATATAATTATTTGTGCTACTACTACTACTACTACTACTACTACTCTACTATTACTACTACCACTACCATGGGTATCATTAGCAATGTCAAGCGTGTCTGTTAGTTCGGTGTGAATGTTATGACTAGTCTGTGTCAATAATGATACTGCTGTTTTGTTTTGTTATGACTAGTCTGTGTCAATAATGATACTGCTGTTTTGTTTTGTTATGACTAGTCTGTGTCAATAATGATACTGCTGTTTTGTTTTGTTTTTAAGTAAGGCAGGATTGTTTCTATGTGATCACAAAGTTTCTGAAATTTACATGTTTTATTTAATTAGTTTTATATAGAATTTCATTAAATTGTAAATTCCTAATATTTTGGCAATTTATGTTTTGTGAAATGAGGCGAATTGTATGTCACTAATTATTGAAAAGTCATTTAATATTTGTAATATTCTTGAATTGTCTTGTATACCACAGTAAATTCTTTATGCGGGCGATGGGCCATATTGTTACGTCCTAAATAACACCAAACCATCGCCACAAATAATGTATAAATACATAGTAAGAGCCAATACTTGTATACTTAAATTATGGTATTACGTTGTTTACAATAGAATGAACTGCTTGAATACAAATCACGTCAAGTATAAATACATAGTAAGAGCCAATACTTGTATACTTAAATTATGGTATTACGTTGTTTACAATAGAATGAACTGCTTGAATACAAATCATGTCAAGGATAATACAGCTTATTTTTAATTATGTTAATGCAAATAGACTTAAATCCACTTCAGAGGTTAACTGTCCTCAGATTAATAAAAGAAATTTTCACTTTAGGAATGAATAATCGTATTGGCGGGGTGAGGTAGAAAATTATAATTTTGTTACATATTCACTAAATTAAAAGTCTTAGAAACGTACCCGCCAGAGAAATACATATTAATTTGATGGTATACCTATCAAAGTAAATGTGAATATGTTATCATATCCTACTCAAATAGAATTCAAATGCAAAAAATATTTACGTACCCGCCAGAGAAATACATATTAATTTGATGGTATACCCATCAAAGAAATTGTGAATATTTTATCATATCCTACTCAAATAGAAGCTAAAATTCAAATGAAAAAAATAATTTACGTACCCGCTAAAGCAAGCACAAATTGCACACATGACATCGCTAAAGATTTGTCTTTGTCTGACACATTCCTGGAGACAGAAATGAAAATGCAAGACACTGTTTAGAATGAATGAAAGACATTTACACCAAACTGATATTCATAATTATCATTGCTTAGATGGCGTTTTTTTTCCTTCGTCCATCCGTCAGTCCATCTTCCACCTATCCATTCTTTCGTCTATCCTTCTGTCTACCTTGTCTGTTTATCTGTCTATCTCTGTAATTCTCTCTATCTATGTGAGTAGCTCTATATTTATTAAAACACTCTCTCGCGCTTTCACTCTCTCTAATATTCACACACAGAATAATGACGGTAGCTCTATACATATTAAAACACTCTCTCGCTCTCTAATATTCACACATAGAATAATGAAGGTACGTATATTATAGTTTACAACCCAAGTCCAAACAAAATACTTGTAATGTACTTTATCATGTATATTATATTTTACAACCCAAGTCCAAACAAAATACTTGTAATGTACTTTATCATGTATATTATATTTTACAACCCAAGTCCAAAGAAAATACTTGTAATGTACTTAATCGTGTTTATTTTGACTTTACCATAAACGTATATGATAAAGAAATAAGAGAGTATACCTCACAGATTAAAAAAAAATGTATAC
The DNA here is from genome assembly GCA_028829895.1 of Sinotaia quadrata. Lineage (NCBI taxonomy): Eukaryota > Metazoa > Mollusca > Gastropoda > Architaenioglossa > Viviparidae > Sinotaia > Sinotaia quadrata. The sequence goes on from CM054177.1 coordinate 84,128,105, forward strand.
TTTGACCATTTCTGTCATCAACGACAAAATCTATTTATATTTACATTTTTGTTGCTTTTATTTGTATACATTTTAAATAGGTTGGTTATTATTATTATAGTTATTATTATATTATTATTAGTGCAACTACTACTACTGTACAACTTCTACTACTGCTACTACTATGCAACAACTACTACTACCTTAAAACGACAATTGTGAGAGGCATGAGCATCAAGAGGACCAGAGTGCTGGAGAAAAACATGATGATCACAAACGGGATAAGATTGTTGCAAGACACGTCACACTTTCCCGGCTTGATACTCCCCCCTCCAAGCAGGCTGCAGTGGTCATACGTCTGCAAGAAATCAATCGAACAAATTGCTCTTTCACTTGTCATCATTGGTAAAGTTAACTTACTAAATTAATTATTATTTTCACTTATCGTCAGTGGTAAAGTTAACTCACTAAATTAATTATTATTTTCACTTATCGTCAGTGGTAAAGTTAACTCACTATATTAATCATTATTTTCATTTGTCGTCAGTGGTAAAGTTAACTCACTCTATTAATTATTATTTTCACTTGTTAGGACGGCACTGACACTTTGTAGAAACACATTAAAATTGTTTGTGCGTAGTCATTATTGTGGTAATAAGAATAAATGGGAAAGCATTGTGGTAAGAAGAATATGTAGGAAAGCTGGCAGAGTACACGCTAACTGGCAAAAATTTATCATGTGACAGGATGTGACAGCTGCGACACGGTAGCTAAATTACAGACGCCATTTTTTCTTTACCTGTTATGAGTTTAAATAGTGATAAATATTCCTTTTTGTGTGCAATGTAAATTAATCTATTGGACAGTGATGTTATGATCAGTGTCAAATGTAAATGATTTCATTCGCTAAATAGAAAAGGTAAGTAATGAGATTTAGAAAAATTAAATAGGTGACCGAATTCTTTTTTGCCTATAAAGGAAGGAATCATTTAAAATTAATATTTTCTTGATTTATTCTTATCTTCTGAGACATGAAAACATTTTGCTTCCAAACTGGTGTGCTAATGATAAGACTGATAGAACTCACTGATGAGAGGTAAAGTATAAATGATCTACTTAATCATCGTTGTTTTATAGTATCTGACAGAAATCACAAATAACGTAATTAATTTTTAATTAATTAAATGTGTTTCAATCTTCATGAACTGTATTCCCCACTCCCCCCCCCCACACACTATTTGCTAGGATATGATAACTATTAACATTAACCTTTTACAATTGATAAAGAAAATTAGTTTATTGGTTGTGGGTGGGGGCGTTTGTAAGTAGGATATTTAGTATACCTTAAGGAAGTGAGCTGCCAAAGAATAATATGCACGAAGGCCACTCCCCTATAAGCAATAGTGAAGCTGATAGAGCATAAATAGAGATAATCATGTGGCTTGAATCAGGTAACATTCAGTGCAGGTAATGTTAGTGTTCATTTAAGTGACAGAGGTTTGACCAATATTTCTTCTGGAGTTATGAAGTCTTTTGCAGATGGGGTTATAAGGATTTATTAGGTGAGCTATTAATCTATTAACCCCACCCATCACATTGTATGTCTACAATTTTATATTTACATTTTGGCAATTATTTATCATCATAATTAACTTTTAATATGGTGTTTATGTTTAGGGGGGGGAAGTAGAATTATTACTCTATTATCTGTGACATTCTCCCTGAGAAATATTGAAAAAATTTCCCAGTCCAATTTCTATAAATATTAAAAGTAATAAAATGAATTGATTTTAAATGTGCAAAGAATATTAAGAAAAGAGAGTTGAAATGCATGCACTTTTGACTTATTCATACAAGTCACAAGTCATGTTCTCCAGCCAAGTTGTAGTACAGGTCAAGCAGAAGCTCACTAAAATATATTTTTCTATTTTCTATTTTTCTGTTAATCTGACCTTGACCACAGTTGTAGACCAACCTCAATGAAAAAAAACAGAATTGAGAATTGAAATTGTAGTATTCTGTGAATGAACAATGTGTGTGTATGTGTGTGTGTGTGTGTGTGTGTGTGTGTGTGTGTGTGTGAGAGAGAGAGAGAGAGAGAGAGAGAGAGAGAGAGAGAGAGAGAGAGAGAGAGAGAGAGAGAGAGAGAGAGATACATTGACTGTAGTGCACATCAATGAAGGTATGAATGGGAGATCTAGAACTGAAATGTCTGTCAGATTAACATAGGCATGAGAATTACCTTGATCCTAAGGGGCAGTAAATATCACATGACAGAGCCAATACATTGAATCAATCGTTTTTCAGTGCCAAACCACTTCTCGATGTGAAGGAGAGTTCGGTCTAAGAAACAGATCGTGAAAAGTAGATCTGTATGAGTCCAAAAGAATTTTTCTTGGAAAAAAGAGCAAATGATTTTTATTAAAAATCCAGGAGCTTCAATACAGTGTTTTCTTTTATGACTTGAAGAAAATGAAAATGGTATGAGGGCGTGATTATTATTTTTGTCAGGATTTTAATTTAAGATATTGTGTAGAATATAAACAGAGTATTTTGTGTGTATAATTAATCTATGTTTTCTTTCAGCTTAGTGGAATTGTGTTCAGAGAAAGATTTAGACTTGACACAAAACCACTATCAGTTTGCCTGTAGCAGATGCTGATCACTGAAGTTATTATTTGCAGGGTCCATTCTTCCATCCATTCATCCGTTTTTCTCTGGTTCTTCTGTTGTTCGTTTTCTTCCTACATTCATTCAATTAATTTCTTTTTGGTTTTTGGAATTTTAACTACTGAGAAAACCTAGAAGTCTATGCTGGGCTAGATGAGAAAATCAATAACATGGTTCATGGCCAATGCATCAAGAGGTCAATGTGCATGTAAGGGTGCTAAAGGAGAGAGACTTTGCCAGATGGTGATCTAAATAAGTATTCTATAGGATCATACCATTGAAGAATGTGTATTTAGTTACCACAAACGTTTACAAGAAACTTTGAATAGGAAAAGGAAAGAAAAAGAGAACTGAGAGAGAAAATCTATAGACTTGATATAAACTGTCTTTAGGAGTAGCTAGGAGATAGAAAGTCAAAACCTTAAGGGATGCTAAACCTCTCTAAATAAACTGAATAATAATTGGAAATTGTAATTGGGGACAATAATTTGATTTATGTTATTTTTCCATTTATTTGTTTTATATAAATTCTTTATTACGTTTTTCATTAATCTTTGTGTCATTCCTTATAATTTCACTTGTGTTAAATTAATAATTGTAAAGTTTGTGCCATTATTTGTGAGGGATTTACCTCTCTGCAGGCTCCTGTAGCTACCGAAAATATTGATATCAATTTCTTATCCTAATTATTCATTCATTTATGGGTGACCGACACTCTAATTGAATTACTTTATTCTCTAATAGTCAATGTTATTATAATACTCTGTTCAGTACAGAAAGTTCTAACACATCCATGATTAATTAATTTGGGTGCCATAGACAGCTGCCTAACTGATGCAGTCTACTCTTGCTTTGATTTAGAAGAGTGATTCTTTCAACCAACATAAGCAAGCACAGGAGAGCGCATTTGGTGTGGGTGAGTGTGATCATACTGAAGACCAACACATCTGAAAACACTATTTTTCTTTAAAATAATTCCTTATATATATATAAATTTTAAAAGAAATTATATGTAAATTAAGAAAAAATATATAAAAAAGATAACAAAAATCAAGACAGTAACATATTATGAAATAAATCATAGAGTGCTCACTGTTATATTGAAGACATCACAGCCAGCATAGCATGGGGACAAATAGTTTTGTCCATTGTCACCACAGGACACCAAAAATGGTTTGTTTTGACATCTACAGTTTTCAGCTACAAGAGACGCATTTTGACCATCCAAAGCACTAAATTAATAATAAATATAATATAATATAATATAATATAATATAATATAATATAATATAATATAATATAATATAATATAATATAATATAATATAATATAATATAATATATAACAGTCAAGAAAAGTAATGAGAAATCTGACTACTACTTCTACTACTACTACTACTACTGCTACTACTACTACTACTGCTACTAATATTACTATCACTACCACTATTACAACAACTATTACTACTCATTCTCCTCCTCCTTCTCCTCTTACTGCTACTAGTACTAATAATAGTCCAGTGGATAGTCAAATGATCCAGAAAGTAAAGCTACACTAGTCACCAAACGCTATACTAGTTTCCAAGTGCTGTACTAGTCCCAAGGCGCCACACTAGTCCCCAAGTGCTACACTAGTCACCAAGTGCTACACTAGTCCCGAGTTGCTACACTTGTCCCCAAGTGCTATACTAGCTCCAAATTGTTACTCCAGTCCCCAAGTGCTACACTAGCCCCCAAGTGCTATACTAGTCCTGAGGTGCTACACTAGTCCCCAAGTGCTATACTAGTCGAGAGGTGCTACACTATTTCCCAAATTCTACACTATTCTAAAGTGTTGTATTAGTTCCTGAATTCTACACTGTCCTGCTACACTAGTTCCCGAATTCTACACTAGTCCTCAGGTGCTACTG